>JAGFMF010011484.1:1064322-1091196 GCA_019455555.1 Galemys pyrenaicus | reverse complement strand
CCGCTCTCTGTGGTGAATCCTCTCGCCCTCCGACACATCTGGTCTGTGCCCCAGTGCTTGTATGCATAAATAAATAAATCTTTAAAAAAAAAAAAAAGATGCCATCACTTTCCCCACTGCCAAAGAAGAATGAGCTCACACCCAGAACTACACTATTTAAGTTCTTTCCTTGCCAGTCAACATACATTACACTCTTCTTTTTAAAAAAAAAAAAACAACAAATTATTCATTTATGCATACAAGCACTGGGGTATAAGCCAAAGGTGTGAGGAGGTGAGAGAATCCACCAGAGACAGACTGAGGAGCAGAACAGGCAGATGGGGGAGCAGCGGACGAGGCAGGAGAAGTCTGCTGCGCCATGTGGGTCCCCTCCCTGGCCGGAGGCAGGGATCGAACTCGTGCTGCAGAGGCTGCAGTTTGCTTCATAGTGTGTTGCTTAAGCCACTGCGCCACCAGGGAGGACCCACTATACTCTTCTTAACACAAGAGAAAACAAGCAATCCCTCTGTTCTAAATGCTTTTCCCAAATTAATAACTTTTTTAAATGAAGGAGTATTTTTAATGACCACCATGAAAAACTTCTACTCCAAAACAAGAAAATGTTTGTTTCCTATGGTCTTAACAAACAAATCAATATACTGTAAGGTTACTTGTAGTCACTGTTTTTTAAATTAGGGCTGAAGACAATACCCAAATGTTTCCTTTTGTAATATTAGTTGCAATAAGAAGGTATTAACTCTCATTTCCTCTATTTCACCAGTTCTGTATGTTTCCCCACCCCTATAATTTCTACTATTTAGAATGCTATGTGTGGAATTAGCAGTCATATTGGTTGTACAAATGTATGTGTGTCTAGTTACATCTTAACATAAATATTATTTTACTCATATTTTTGTTGCTCAATATATTATTTATTTAAGTACTATACACCAATCTTTGCATCTATTTTTTTTTAAGTTCATTTTTTTCTCCTGGTACTAAGACAGTATAAGTGTGGTGACCATAAACTGCTGCAAGTAATCACTTTCCAGCTATTTCTAGTATTATTTTTTACTTAGGAAAAATGAAATCCCTAGACCTTTAATCACTTCAATTAAACCTGGAAATAACAGGATTGTCTGAGCCTCCCTGGTGGCACAGCAGGTTGAGCACTGCACTGTGAAGCATCCACAGCACAGCACCATGTGAGTTTGACCCCTGGCCAGGGAGGGGACTCACATGGCGCAGCAGACCTCTCCTGCCTCACCCCCTGCTCCCCTCAGCAGTGTGTTTCAGTCCATCTGCCTGTTCTGCTCCCCACTCTGTCTCTGGTGAACCCTCTCACCTTCCATGTTCTTGTATGCATAAATAAATAAATCTTTAAAGAAAAAAGATCTATACATTTCTAGAAAACATGAAATAAGATAATAATGGCAGTATAAAACAATCCAGTGAATGGTCAGCAAGAATTTATTTTCTCTGACTATTTGTAACCTGGAACGCCATTCTCCCTGGAATCTGGCCAAGTATTTATTGACCTACTGTGAGTCTGCCTCTGTCATTACTTATATTATCTAGAGAGCATTTAAATTAATAAATTTGTCTTTTGAAACCTGTAGGTAAGATGGTATATGCCATAGACTAATTTTTGACCTTCATAATGTAGCCAGGTTAATTACTAGTTAATGAAAACCATTCATTTTGCCTACAATAAGCAGCTCAGCAAGACTTTTCCAACTAATTAATAGTGACAGGTCATATGAGCCTCATTCAGCATTCTGTACCCAATTCAAGGCAATTTCGGAGACTAATAATCCACAGTATACTGAAATATGTCTTCTCCAGTCATGGTAACAATGAACAGTAAAGAACTGTTTATAAATAATCAGTGCATGGTGATGACTCAAAGTGATTTCGATTTTTGCATAGATAGTAAAAGTCAGTTCAAAATTAATTCTTTTTCATGAAAGCAGATATGCAAGTCCTTGCTTAAAAATTAAAACACGTTCTAGTCCTCAGTGGTAATCCACAACATTTTAAATATTAATATTTAATTACTGCTGTAATTATTTTTCAAATGAACATATAAAACATGCATTAAATGGAAGAATAACTGTCTAGTCCACCATGCAAGATTAGATAGTCATTAAAGATATATATGAATATGATTGTTTAAGAGACCAAAGGAGTTTACTAGAATTTAATAAAAACT
Organism: Galemys pyrenaicus; assembly: GCA_019455555.1. Taxonomy (NCBI): domain Eukaryota; kingdom Metazoa; phylum Chordata; class Mammalia; order Eulipotyphla; family Talpidae; genus Galemys; species Galemys pyrenaicus. Next base: position 1,089,005 of record JAGFMF010011484.1, on the reverse strand, counting down.
ATATTTAATGTATGAAAACTTTGATGATTTTTAAAATTATGGGTCAAGAAGAAATCATTCTTCAAACGGGGGTATGATGCTAGGAAGTTAGACAAAATATGTTACCTTTGGAAACAGCCTAACCTAAAAATCACAGGGAAAAAATGCTTGTAACTTCACCTTGTTATAAATTTCACAAATCAAAGAGTCAAGAGGGTTAAAAAGGAAAATATTTTGTTCTTTCTGAAAACTCTGCCACCGTAAGCTTTAATAAGAGTTGTTTGCTCATATGAATTTCTGCCGCAGGCCAGCTCCGGCAAAGAACTAGGGTCCCCACAGGATGAGACAGCATCGGCAATGAATGGATAGGGAAAGGGGAGAGGGGACGAGAAAACCCGGACACTCTTTCTATGGTGCCAACATCTTACATCTTCCACTGAGAGGCTCAGCAGTTCTTTATTTATACTCTACACACAAGAAGCAGGAAAGCAGGAAAACATCATTTGTAAATTTTTTAGGGAAAACAGGGGATCTTCAGGCCCAGCCCTGTGCAAAAACGTGTTTTTGAGAACAGCAGAACAACATTCCTTATACTTTCTTAGGACTGGTGCAAAACAACATGTATCCATCCATTTACCAAACATTGAGGCAGATGTAATAAAACCCAGCCCCATCACAATGAACTAGCTTTTCCACCACAGGCCCCAAGCAAAAAGGAAATATTAAAATGAAACCCCAAACTGTATCTATTCCTTACCATTCAATCCCCAAAAGGAGCCACTAACCCCAACCTATCCTGAACCCAATAGTTTGTCATTAAAATTGCTCAGCAAACAGTTATTTTGTTTGTTTAGTAAAACAGCCAATCTTACAATTAACCCCCCCCCCCATGGGAAATTTCCAATAGCACTTAAGATGCCTTTACAAGATGGTGACAGTAATATCAGCCAAAACAGCAGAGATCAGGACCACGAGAAACTTGGGATAAAATAGGGATGGAGAAGGAAGAGGAAAGAAGCAACCACAAGGAATGATTTTATAACTGCAGCCTCCACATTCCTCTCACTCTTTGTCCGAGCCTCCTCACTGCTTGTAAATGAAATGGAGTGATGCAGGGTTTCACTGAGATTGTTCCCACTAGAGCTAAAAAGACCACGTCATTGGAAAACTTATTCTAAATGATCAGCTTGCCTCTAGATAAGCATTCCTTTTCATGGATTTGTGGAGTGAGGTCTACAATTAAGGTTGGTTATTGGGCATTGCCATCTGGTCCCACAGGAGGGATTCAAATGACCTGGTTGTTGGGCCTCCCTGGTGGTGCAGGGGTTATGTCTCAGAGCTATCAAGCTATCTGCAGCAAGAGTTTGATCCCTGGCTAGGGAGTTACCCCACCTGGCACAGCAGACTTCTCCTGTCTCTGCTACTGCTCCCCTCAAATTACCTAGCTGTGAGGTCCCACCTCTTTGCTTCCAAGGATAACATTTTCTTTTTTTTTTAAGATTTATTTACTTATACATACAAGAGCTGGGGTACAGGCCAGAGTCCAGGGTGGTGAGAGGATTCACCAGAGACAGAATGGGGAGCAGAACAGGCAGACGGACTGAAACACACTGCTGAGGGGAGCAGCAGGTGAGGCAGGAGAGGTCTGCTATGCCATGTTGGTCCCCTCCCTAGCCGGCGGCAGGGGTCGAACTCATGCTGCAGTGGCTGCGATTTGCTTCATAGTGCGTTGCTTAACCCACTGCGCCACCAGGGAGGCCCCAAGGATAACATTTTCTAAACAAACAAACATCCCTTATCAAAGGTACTGCGTACAGCTCTTGGCTTCTCCTTGATAATTTCAAATGCAACCATTTTCCAAATTTCAAAATTCATATTTCAACTAAGACTTACTAAAGTCCTTTATAAGATGCATGACAGCTTTGAGTTGAAAGTCAAATAAATAGTATATGTATAGAAAATATATTAAAATAAATACAGAAAAAATCCGTAGGCATATACCGTCATGTACAGTTCGATTTTGTGTATGTCATAGTGTTTAAAGGAAAGTTTCTCAGACATACTAAAGACACAATCTGAATAAGACAGGGAGGATTAGAAAAGACTGGCAAATAAAGAACTAATTTTTGGTAGGTTTAATATACGTTAGACTCTTAACAATCAATTGCACAATGAATCAACCACAAGGCTGGCCTTAATTCAGTCTCCTGTGAAACAGCATAAATGAAATAGTTTCCATTTATACTCCTTTAAAAAAAAATAAGAAACTTCTATGTTAACCTGCCTAACTTGGTGTTTTAATTCCATGACAGTGAAAATATATGGAAATGGGTGTTTCACCCATTTTTTGATTTTTTAATAAGCACTGGCTCTAACCCAAATATTTTCTTATTGACATGAATGCAGTTTATCCAATCAAAAGCTACATTAAATTCTTTATCTTCGCTGCAGCTGTCAATGGCAGGTCTTTCCAGGTCACTGGCTTCCCAGCAATTTTTATTACTAAATTACTTTGATGAAGTGATGCTTAAATTTCTCTCTGCTACTCTGCAGTTATGGCACTGATTTCTCATCCAGGCTTATATCATCATCTCCCAGACTATTTCTTGAGCATCGGTTCTAGCGAACGCACACACAGACCAGCTCGCAAACACACACAATACCATTACTTCAGTGAAAGACGCTTAAAACAGAAAGAGCTGGCATTAGGGAACATGGCTGGCATTAGAGACATTTCCCGCTAAAATAACTGTAGGCACATTTTAAAAATAAGCAAAAGTAGTGCTCCCAAGATAAAGTTCAAATACTGTCATAATTAATCTGGACAAACAATTCCAATCTGTGTAAGAAACTTACACTAAAAGGACCTCTCTGGTGGCACAAGGAATTGAATGTTGCACTGTGGGGCTTCCGCAGCCACTGCGGCGCCAGTTCGATTCCCGGCAACAGAGCGGACCCACAAGGCACAGCAGTTGTCTCCTGTCTCACCTCCGCTCCCCTCAGCACTGGATTTCAGTTGATCTGCCTGTTCTGCTCCCCACTTTGTTTCTGGTGAATCCTCTCACCTCCCGCCCCTCTGGCTGTACCCCAGCTCTCGTATGTATAATAAAATCCTTTTTTAAAAAAGAAATTTACACTAAAACAAGTACACACAATTTAAACAGCTTTACCCAGAATATGTTTAACAGAATATTTAAGATTTGTTTCACATGACTCAGTTTATAGCACAATATAAAACTCTCCATACCTTCCTGATTGTTGAATTAAATTTAGGGTCTTTAACTACTAAAACCCTGAATAATCATCAGTGTCTCCTGTAGGAACTTATTTGTGAAAGTCACAAATTCAAATCCCTTCACACTCTTCTTGCCTCCACTTTTTGCACAATTTTACAGCATTAATTATAATCAGCCACCACCCCAAATAACTAAACTAGAAGTAAAGTGCAAGTAAATACAAGGATGAATAGGAGTGGCGTGTTTATTATTTTAGAAGATATTTCCCAATTGTTACCAAACTCTAAGAGCTTGAGGACACGGAACAGGCTTGAGGGAGAGACGCCCAGTAGCACATATTAAGTACTGTGATGCTCGTGATTACAGAAGTCTATGAGTGAGGTTACAAAAAGGATTCCATAAACAAAATGTAAATGTTACTAACCATATGGAGAAAATAAATGGAACCTCATTAAAATTAAAAACTGCTTATCAAAAGACACCATTAAGAGACTGGAAGGAGAAACCACAGATAAGGAAATGATATTTTCAATACATGTGTCTAGTAGAAGACTTACCAAGAACTTCTAGAAATCATAGCTAAAAGCCAGACAGGCTAAAAAGACACTGGGCAAATGACTGAATCATTCATTGCATAAAGAAGATATCCAAATTGCTAATAGCATGAAATACGTTTTTAAAACTCATTAGTCATTTGCAGAACCTACTATGCCCGTTCCTATTAGTGATTGACTCCTAGACACACAGCCAGAAGAAATGCAAATATATCTTCCCAAATGTCCATCAACAGAAAATGGTAAATAAATCACTGTACTCTCTTAGTCTCACCCTGGGCTCATACAGTAACACACACACACACACACACTGACAGAAAGTTATTTCTCACTCTGACGTCACGACGCTGAAACAGTGGGTGTCTGGTGCAGATTTTTCCTGGTTCACAAGCAGCCATATTGTAGCTGGGAGAGAACACGTCATACCTCCACTTCCTCTAAGGGTTCCCATGCCATCATCATGGCGGGTCCAACCTCGAAATCATCATCCAGACCCCGTTATTTCCCAAAACCCCAAATGCGTTCTGGGTGAGGGCTTCAACATAATAATTTCTGTGATAGGCACGTTTACACTAATGGAATCCTTGCTGCAATGAGAATGATCACCTACACCCAACATCTCTCCACTCTAATGCCCAGAAAGAGAAGCCAGAAATACGTACTATAATATTCCCTTAATATAAAGTTCTAAAACAGACAAAAGGTAACTATGGCACTTCAAGTCAGATTTTTTTTTTTCTGTCTGGGAGTTGTAACTAGAAAGATCACAAAGGAAGTCTTCTTAAGAATGTTCTTTCTGCTATTCCCTTGTGTCTCCGGGTCTGTACTTAAGAACATTTTAAGCTTTACACCTATCATCTGAATAAATTTTAAGGGTTTGTTAAATTAAAATTAAAAAACGACATAAACTATATAAGGAATGAGGCTAGAAAATATAATCACTATCAGAGAGTGTCTTCTTGGCTAAACTTAGAAATAACTTGACATGAGACTGTAATTGAGCTTTTAAAATGTTCAGAAACCTTTCTTTCAGTAGTATAAATGAAAGAATGCTATTGTCTGCTGACTGCCAATAATCTTAACATACCTCAATTTTTCAAGAATTAGAAACAAGAAAAATATTAATATTGGACTCACAGGGATTTCAAAAAATACATCAAAAGTGAAAGTGAATGACCATCTCTAAGGTTTAAAAGAAAGTTTTTTTCTAAAAATAATGTGAAAAATAGAGACAAAAAATTTAGGGAACTTGTTTGGAATTCACAAAATGTGTATCCCAGGATGGATTCTGTTTATGATGAATAAGGAAAATCAAGAGAGCCAGATTGAGATGAAAATGCATGGACTTTAATAATAAAAAGCAATAGGGCAAGATAAGAAAGTATAAGAATACTCAAAATTCAAAAAGCAAAATTGAAGTTCAACTGATAGTTACGAGATTATTAAAATATAAAAATGGAGTCAACATTGTTCTGGATGAAATTATTACAAACAGAGGAAGAAGAGCGAAGAGATGAAACTGATGAGAAAGTAATAAATATTAAAGTCAGGAAGAAAATGCCAACATATATATAATTTATATTCTCAGCGCAGTGGCCAGAACAAATAACACAAAATAAATAATCTCAGACTTGTTTGCAGAAATTTCTATGCCAAAGACAGTCATCTCCGAACAAAATGAAAAGATGAGGCTTCATTGATCTACATTAGTTATCTAGGTTGTGTCTCAAAATATAATCAATAGTTATGAATTTTACATATGAGTTCAGAGGAATCCTATAAACATTCTGTTAGGTCTGGAAGGAGACTTCCATGGGTATATTGGTTTTAAAATCTCTGTGCAACACTAAATGCTTGAAGAAAATTGGTACATCCTGGACCTCCCCAGTGGCCTAGGGGTTATATCTCAGAGATATCACCTCTACCATCTGAGTTCGATCCCGGGCCAGGGAACTAACCCACATATGGCACAGCAGACCTCTCTTGTCTTGCCCGCTGCTCCCCTCAGCAGTGTATTTTAGTAGATCTGTCTGTTCTTCTCCCCACGCTGTCTCTGGTGACTCCTCTCAACCCCTGCATCTCTGGTCTGCACCCCAGTCCTTCTACACAAAAATAAATAAAATCTTAAAAAAAAACCCAAAAACAATTCTCCATTTCAAAAAAAAAAAAACTGTTTTAATTTCTTAGCTTTTTAATTTGGTATTTACTTTGATTTTTTCCTAATAATTTCCTTATAGTCACAATATTATCACAAAAAGTGCACAAAAACAGATACACCCCTTTCCATTGGCTTTGCTACTGGTTGGTTCTCTGAACTTAAGGGTGTGGATAAGTGGAACACTTGTGCTTTTTTCTTGCATCACTATGTATATTGATTCACATACATGTAAAAGTATGTGAGGAACCAGATATTTTCTTCCTTCTCCCACTGGCTTTTTATCCATTTGGTGTCTATAAAATCCGCAAGGATGTTCTCTTCCATGCCTGATGATAACATGTGACTCTGTTCTTTCATCATCATCAATCTAAGGTTCTTAATATTCTGGATCATTTCAAATGATCACAATCATAAAATGATACTTTTATAAAAATGAAAGTGAGATTTTTAATACCTGTTAAGTGTCATTTTTCTGTTTTCAATGGTATTGATTTTTGATCTTATCTTTATTATTTCTGTTCTTTTATCTATCTTGGTATTTATTTGTTCTTCATTTCCAAGTTTTCCTAAGTAGAAATTTAAATCATTGAACGGAATCCTTTTTCTCTTCTAACAGAAATATATAAAGCTGCAAATGCACATAAAAAAGCACAGCTTAACAGCATTCCTCCAAATTAAAGGTTATGTTTTCATTTTTGTTCAATTCTAAATGCCTTGTAATTTCTCTTTTCATATCTTCAACCCATAAAGTATTTATTAGTGTGTTGTTTACTTTCTAAATATTCGGGGACTTTTAGGATATATTTCTATCATTTGATTTCTAGATTGATTTGTTTCTGGTTAGAGAATATATTTTGTAAATTTTCATTTCCTTTAGATTTTGTTTAGGCTCCTTTTATGGACCAGAATAAAGCCAAAACTACAAAATGTTCCCTCTGCATTTGAAATAAATTGTTGTTTTGCTCCTGTTGGATGGTGTTTGCTATAAATAATAGATAAAGTTTGCTGATAGTGATTTTCAGGTTCTGTACATGTTTAATGATTTTTGCCTCTGCTTGTTCTGCTTGTTACTTTTATTTCTGCCTCACAATTATAGTAGTGAAGTATGGCATTAGACATACCGATTAATCACATTACTTAAGGTATCAATAACGATACACAGAAATGATATTCCAGCATACATTTCTGTATGCTAATAATTCCACTTAAGCATAATGGGTTTTCTTCGTAAAACTCTGCATTTATTTTTCACAATGAGTATCTTAGACCTCAAATGGCCATAGACGCTTCTTAATTCCTGAGCTTGATTAATGAACAAATAACCTCCTTCATTTGTTTTACTTCTTTTAAGCAAACAGACTCATAATAAACCAGGCTTTTTAAAAGAAAGCTAGAGTCCTTAATTTTAGTGTCACGACCAAAACACACAGCACCAGATGATCTCTATTTTTTTTTTTTAAACCAAGATATGATTCAGACCTTTCTCAGTAAGGAACATGGCTTATGGCAGATGGCAGGAATAGAATTTCTGGCCCTAACGGCAGTTCCCAGCAATCACCCTGGAAGAATTCCAAGCCCCGGGCCTGTCACAGCATCTCTTCCCGCCACTGTGTCCCTGAGCCCCAGAGCGTGCCTCCACCCACCACCATCATCCTCGTGGTCCCACTCCTTAGAGCAGAAACTGCTTCTCCCCGTAGGTTCTCACATCTAGCAAGTGTGGGTGAATTTCTCTTGGCTCAGCTACTCCCCAAACCTCTTCAGAAGACAAGAGATTCTAATCACGGTTCAGCCTTCTAATTGACCTTACAGCATTTGGCAAGCTCATATTAATGCAAAACACAACAAAGAAAAACCTCAAGTGAGCAGGTTCCACATCTGAGGACAGATTTATTGTTTACTTAAAAACAAATCATACTGATTATGTGAAACCAAAACAGTCATTATGATTCCTACCTCATTTCCCAAATCATAACCACTGGAAATATTCCAATGTAGTAGTGGAGATGTTTTTCTCCTTTTCTCACAGCTTAAGATTATATGATGTAAGCAAACGATAAAATCTGTGCCTCATAGAGAATATAACCCTCAGAAAATATAGCTGAAGCTCCCCTGAGAATACTAATACATCATTTATATAATCCCCCAAATTTAAAAGAAATGGAAAAAAACCCCAGAGTACCTACCAAATAGAATTGTGATGATTATATGCATTAATAGATTCAATTAGAGAATTCAATTAGAAAAACATCTAACATGAAATAAACATTCAAGGTATGTTATGGAAAAAGTAATGACTGAACTAATTATTGCAAAAGTTGGTCTAGGGGCTGGCAATGCCCTTTGAGAATTGGTGGAGGCAAGAGAGAAACTCAAATTTTCCTCTGTCTAGGCAGGGGAAGACTTAAAGTGTGGGATTGAGAACAACAGAGCTTGTTTTATTGGCTTTCGAGGGATACTTGAAAGGCAAAGAAATGCAAACATGGCGGACGTTCACGGTTCATCAGCTGGACAGGGAAGTCCACGTGGGGAGGCACACGAAGGGCTTGTCAAAGGCTGTGGCCGAGTCCCACACCCCAGGACTTCCTGAACTCAGCATCGACCAGCTTGGGGTTCAGCTCAAAGTCAGTCAGGGCTGTGCCTGCTTGGGACAGGTCATTTACTGATATTGTGAAAACATGTTTAGGCAGCACGTTGCTCCTGGGTGTGAAAAAGGTTTAATCCTTGACCCTCAGTTTCAGTGTAATGAGAATTAAGGAGAATTATTACAGCAGGGAGATTCTGGAATTAACGCCTCTTCGACTTCTGTCCTTCCTCGTCAAGTTTTGTTCTGTACCACAGTGGCAAATCAACCATCTAGGGCAGCAGTGTCAACCCTGATCAGGTCACCTAAGGATTCTAGGAGAGCCCCCAGTGAAGTCATCTGGCCCCACCCACAAGACAACATGACTTGATGGACCCACAATCAGACCCAGGCATTGGTCCATATTAACAACTTCCCTGAGATTCCTGAGAGAAGCTGAAACAAGGAAAGACAGGTCCGATCTGCAGCTAGACAGAGCTCAGCTTTCACCCCCTCTCAGACCCTCCTCTTTTTTTTTTTTAAGATTTTTATTTATTTATGTACATATAAGAGCTGGGGTCCAGGCCAGAGGTGAGAGGATATACCAGAGACAGAGCAGCGGACAAAGCAGGCAGACCCACTGAAACACACTGCTGAGGGAAACAGCAGGCGAGGCAGGAGAGGTCTGCTGCACCATGTGGGTCTCTCCTGGTGGGGGATCGAACTCGTGCTGCAGAAGTCAGCTCCACAGTGCGGCACTCAACCCCTTGAGCCACCAGGGAGGCTCCCCTCCTCTTTGATTTCTACCCTTCTGTGCTAACCTAACTCATGGTCTAGCTTCATTTCCACATTCTCATTGAACATATACTGTCTACTCAATTCTTTGCAAAATAGACTAGAGCTATGAATGCCTCTTTGATTGGGGCAAGAGTTTGTGTGGGATTAGCACTGCATGAAGGTCTTTGGAGGAAGGTTGGGTGGCGATGATATAACGAGAGAGAAAGTGCATAAATCTTCCTTAAGACCAGACAAGGCAACCAGCAGAAAAACCAGAGAAAAGCAGAAACAAGAGATAAGAGAGTTACAGCTCTGTGGTTTACCCTTCCCACGTCGATTTCATTTACTTTTCAAATTCTAGAAGTACCCTCCCTGGTGGTGCAGTGGGTTAAGCAACTCACTATGAAGCAAATCGCAGCCACTGCAGCACAAGTTCAATCCCTGCAGTCTGCCGGGAGGAGACCCACATGGTACAGCAGACCTCTCCTGCCTTGCCTGCTGCTCCCCTCAGCTGTGTACTTCAGTCCATCTGCCTGTTCTGTTCCCCGCTATGTCTCTGGTGGATCCTCTCACCCCCCACATCTCTGGCCTGCACCCCAGTTATTGTATGTATAAATAAATCTTTAAAAAAAAACCAACAAATTCTAGAAGTGCTGTCATTCATCCTCTACCACTTCTACTAACTAACTCGCCTGACCTAGTTTGTGGTGAAGGGCCAGGCAGTTTTCTCTGCAGCTGAGGTGTGGTCCCCAGTGAGGACCAGAGAGCATCAACCAGGGAGTGATAAATTGGGGAACGAGTGTCCACTGGTCTGTAAAGGACACATAAATCAGCTTGAGAGATGGTGTCGGATGCAGTGGCCCTTTTCAAATGTTTATGCTACGACTGTATCATCACTATCAGCCCCCACTCGCCAGCAAAGGGACCCAGCCCGGTGACCACCCATCGCAAACTCTGCACCTTCTTGCACTGAAAGGAACAGAAGGGGAAAAGATGCAGAATCCAGTTCTGAATGAGAGTCACGCTGTGCACCTTGGTGAGTTGGCTTATTTTTGCGTGTCTATGAATAAGGACTTCGTGCGTGGCAAAGACGCAGTGCTGGACTGGCGTCGTGCATAACATAGCCAGCCAGTAACCTCTGGGCAGAGAGGTGTCTCCGGTGTGGCTGTGGGAACACATCAGAGGGAAGAAGTAGGTCTCAGGTGCTCCAGTGAGGAGCACCTGACCTTCGTGTTCATGTCCAAGGTCATTCCCTCACTGGCTAAATCATCACTCTGCATTTTGGACTTTCTGTGTCTGTAAATCCCTAGGACTATAAACCAAATCCCATTAACTCTGAGACTTGAAGGTGTGGGCATGCTTTGTCTCAGAGTTTTGGACAATGGAAATGAACATCAAAGTATTGCCAAAGATGCTCCCTCAGAGACTCTGCAGAACCTTTTCCTGCTGCCTCCAGCTCCTGATGCCTCCAAGTGTTTCCTGGATTTGACAACAGCGCTCCAGTCTCTAACGCCCCCTTCCTGAGGCTGTCTTTGCCAGGAACTGTGCCTCTTCTCTTCTTACAAGGATGTCTATCATCATGCCTAATTTGTTATGATTTAATCTTAACTTAATGACATCGGTAAATACCCTATTTCTAAGTAAAGTTCTATTGACAGGCATCAGAAGTAAAGACTTCAACCACTTTGTTGTGGGGGACACAGCTCTCCCCATTTGCTCTACTTAGTACACAACCAAAGAATATAATTTTGTTTCAGAATTGTCAATAGTAAAAGAAGTAGGCGATAAAAAAATCCCCCAAATCCTCCAGTTCCTCCAGTTCCTTATTGTCTTGGCTATTTCAGTCCAAGAGTTAAACCCATTTTGAGATGCTGTTAGAAGCTGAATCGAAATTTATCTTTAAAAATAATTAGGCAACTGTAGATATGGACCTGGTAGTGCATTTGCCTAGCATGTGAAAATTAATGAACAAACTACTTAACAGTATAATTACTTTATAGAAGCTTTGAAAGAAAAGTGATTGTTGTCAGACTAATTGTTATGCACTTTATATCTATACTTGCATTCTTATTTCAGTGAATATTTTCAGAACTATTGGACTCATTCCAAATATTATTCTCTCCTTCTGCAAGGAGAACTAGGCAAGTTCACAATTACAGCTAGAGATTTCAGTACAGCTCTCTCAATAAGTAGAGCATCGGTAAGGACATGAAGCATTTAAACAACAAAATTTACCTAAATGATATTTATAGATCAATTTACCCCAAATGGTGAAGGTCACATTACTTTTACGTACATTTGGGGAATTTGCCAAAATAGAACATCTTATCCTGGGTGACAAAATAGACATATGCAAGTTTAAAGGTTTCAGTTGACATAGAGTGAAATGCGTTCATATCTTTAAATATGTGAAAGTTCTACGACAGTGGTATGAAATTTAAAATTAACGGGGCATTACTTGATTGAATGGTGGGTACTGTTCCTACAAGAATCACAAGATACCTGAGTCTGTGTTGTCTTCCCTTCCAGAGGCCCCTCCCTCCATCTGTCAGATGCCACATTCCTGGTTCTCCTGATTTCATCCAGGAATGAGCTGGGGCAGTGGAGAGCTGCAGCTTTTGCTGCAACCACATTATACCTGTTCCCATGTCTGATGGTGGTATGGATTAAAAACAGGATTCTGGCATCAGTTACTTGAGGTTGGGTTCATTCCATCTTCCTTTCCTGCCCAACTCCAAATGCCTCTACTACTTCAATATTCAGCAAACATCCCAAGAATGATTGCCTGTCCCATTCGGGCTCAGTCTGCCATCCTGGCCCAGAAGATGCTGTAAAGTGCCCATGAATCCATCTCCAGTAAGGTCTGAGGACCATGTCCACATCCTCAATCTGTGCCCAGATATGGCAAATTGCTCCAGAGAGGAAAATAGCTACTCCTCTCCATTCACCTAAAACCCCTTCGATGTCTTTAAAGAAAATTAGATTTTTATATTATCCAGCTCAGTTCTTTTGCTCACTGGGGAAGGAGTGTCTAGTGCCTCAATAGAAGCAAAAGTCTGTTTTTATTATCTTCTAAAAAATTTAAATGAAATGTTTCTTCCCCACAATGTTACATCTAAATTTTTTTTAAAAGTTCAAGATATTTGTTTTAAAATATGCACCAATGGGCCACTTATCAATATAAAGTTCTCATTAATTTCATCCCTTCATTTATAAAATTAGATTATCTAATGAAAAAGAAATCAACCACAATTATGAAAAATATATATTAGCTATCTTACCTAAATCTCAATGAGCAATTTCAAATATAAACTATTGTGCCCCATTAGGTATCCTTTAATTTAAAATATAGGTGTTTAAGAATTGTACTGGGGCCTCCTGGTGACACAAGGGGTTAAGGTGTAGCACTTATGAGGCTGTCCTCAGCCACTGCAGCACGAGTTCGATCCCCTGCCAGGGAGGGAACCCACATGGCACAGCAGACCTCTCCTGCCTCCCCGCTGCTCCCCTCAGCAGTGTGTTTCAGTCCATCTGCGTGTTCTGCTCCTTGCTCTGTGTCTGGTGAATCCTCTTACCACCCATACCTCTGGCCTGTACTCCAGTTCTTGTAAGAATAAATAAATCTTTTTTAAAAAAAGAATTATATTAAAGAAGCTTCAAAATTATAAAAACTCTTCCTCTATATTTTTAAGATTTGTTTGTTACTTATTCATTTGCTTTAGATACCCAGGAGGAAAAAGTGGACCAAGTCAACATCCATGTAAGAAGTGAAATTTCTTTTTAAGCCAGACTATTGGGATCTTATAAAATGTAGATGTGGTTTCCTAAGTGTGATTCCTAATAGTACATTAAGCACCTAAGGTATAGAGTTGCTGTTCTTGTTACCGTCCATTTCTGCAGGAGAAAGTAACATCATTTATATTGTTGCACAATAATTTATATTGTGGATGGCTTCATATAGATAAAATTATTAAAAATCCAATATCTGGATTTATCTTGAGATTACTCTTTAATAAATACTGTTGAAAGTTAATATAAATGAGCTTTCATATGCACGTTCATCACCAACAGTTACACTTTTACACAAACAATAACAAAATAAGACTAAAGGACTGGAACAAACCCCCAGCTGACAGTTCAGGATATTTGATTCAATTGATAGACAAGATCATTTTATGGCTCCTTGGGTTATGTGGACACACTGAGATTCAATCACATAATCAGTTACACTGCAGTGGCTAGTATTTCTAAGACTTATTAGAAATAAATTAAGAAATTTTTGTTCATGGGCAGACTTTAGCTATTGAAGGAAACTACTTCAAGATCCAAGAGGAGATTAGGAACACGGCACACAGAAATTCTGTCGACAGGGCCCCCCTGGTGGCACAGCGGGTTGAGCGCCACACTGTGAAGCATCCGCAGCACAGCAGCACGAGTTCGATCCCCGGCCAGGGAGGGGGCCCACATGGCACAGCAGACCTCTCCTGCCGTGCCCACTGCTCCCCTCAGCAGTGTGTTTCAGTCCATCTGCCTGTTATGCTCCCCACTCTGTCTCTGGTGAATCCTCTCACCTCCCGTGACTCTGGCCTGTACCCCAGCTCTTGTATGCATAAATAAGTAATCTTAAAAAAAAATTCTTTTGACAGCTATGCTCACACAAGTCTTTCCTGCCTGGTGCTTCCCATTAAGCTTAATGAACAGAATGTGAAGAATAAAGGGATTCCTTTGAAAATGATCTTACTAAGACTAGAGGGGTTGGGAGAGGGGGTCCTGCTATGTAATTAGTCTGAAGAAGATAAAGATCCAGCTGTTTCAATTGTATGTGGGTATAAACAAAACAAAGGGTTGGACTAAACCAAACCAATAACAAAGCCTAGAAGTCTGAGATATAATTGAGGCTATTAGGGAGGAGGATGGAGGCTGAGAGCAGTGCGGAGAGACCAATGGACTTGGGGTGGTGTAGGGAGGGTAAGAGTGCCTTTGTGGGTGTGGTGTGAAAACTGTAGAGGTGTGAACCTGTAGCTCTGAATCGTATACAGTGTAAACCAATGTTACCTCAATGAAAAAATTCCTGAAGCTTTCTATAAATTCACCAATTCGCCATTACCGGACTGTCCCAATCCATGTATTATGCATAAATGTGAGATATTTTTAATTATATATAAAGCATACCTATATATATGCAAATTACATTTGTTTTGTAAACTTTATAAGTTTACATGTGTAAGTTATATATTTCCATTTAAATTAGAAATATGACTTGAAATGTGTGTGTGGTTTTAAATATCATTTCCCTAATTTTGACATAATCTAATTTGACATTTATCCTGAATTTCAAATGACTTTCAGGTTTAACCAATTCCATAATTTTTCATCATAAATAACTTCACTTGCCTGTATTTGTGCTATTCTCATAAATAACACTGCTATTCTTTCCGTAAACTCAGGTAAGAAATCTCAGTTACCTTTAAGCTATTTCTCTTCCAGAATTCCCATAATAAATCAATCATGGGCAATACTCATTTGTTTTTAGATAGGAAGGGGTTCAAATGAATGATGAATTTTTAAAGAATTATTGCTGTGCAATTCAATTTATGAAAAACTGTTTAAACTCATGATACATAAAAAAATATATTGTGACAACCATACAAATTCCATTACCTGGGATTACATTTTATCATATTGCTTCTAGAAATTTTGGGAAAGTAAATCATTACACAGTAAGCCAGTCTCCCCTGAATTAACACTCACAAACCCATCCGCTCTGCTTTACTCTCCAGTGACCTATTTTATTACACTCTATTTATTGGTTTTTAGTATGTTTTTAAAAACTGATATAAATTGTATTCTACAAGATTTTGTAACTTAAAATATTCACCTGTTATTTTTTATATATTCATAATAAGTGTAAATAACAATAACACACTGCTATGTCTATTTGTATACACACGTGTGTATATGTAGCATATATATTTCATTTCAGCCTATATTTATCTAAATCATGTTCTATATTCTCCAATACATAGTGCTCTAGGTTGTACAATCATTTCCGCTAGCACCAAATATGCTGGATGAGCAACCCTGGCTGTCTACATGGAGAAGCTTTCCTGGTTAATAAAGACCTAGAAGGATCAGTAAACTTTCATATTAATGATGCACAATATATGTAAATACTTCAGGATGGAGAATGACAGACACAGGCCTGTGGTCCTGATGACAGGCTGATACAGAAAGCACCAAGGAGCGATGCAGGTAAAAACAACCAAAATAAAAACAAGCAAAGCTGCCAGCAGTGAAAATAGGCTGCTGGAGCAGGAGCATTATCGAAGACTTTCCTATAATAATTTACTTATTAATTTTTTTTTTATGATGTTTGCTTTCTTTTCTCAGGTGTAGTCCCCATAATATTCCCACCACCAATTCACCTGTGTACCATCACCTGTGCTCTTCCCAACCTCACTTCGGTCTCCTTCCTTCCCCATCCCCTGCAGAATGTCTCTGATTTGTAGTTGTGTCTTTATTGTTGTCTGGTTTTGTTGTGTTTTTTATTGCTATTACTATTATTTTTATATATTAAAAATTATTTGTATATAGTATATTTTTATTACCATTATTTTATATTGTTACTATTATTTTATGTAACTTTTTATTATTTAAATATTAAATAATACATTCTTTTTATGTAAAATTTAAAATTTCATATTTTATATGTAAAATATAAATTACTATTATTGTATAAAATATCATTTTTACATTTTTTAAGGTTTCTTTGTTATGAGACAGACTATTTCAAGTCACAGGTAAAATCTCAGTGACAGTTAATCCTGTGAGCAAATTAATTGGGAAGCATCATCCTTCCCTTGATTGGGAAGTGCTTACCCAATGCCTTCCCTCCATTCACACTGAAAGGCAGTGTTGGGGTGAGGCTGGTCTCTGCTGAAGACATCAACTCATTATCCAGAAGTCACTGCTGTTAGGTGCTCCAGTACCCCAAGCTAAGAAACGTGTGTATGCATGCCCACCCAAGCATAACCGCCGTCTGTCTACCCATCTATTCATCTGTCCATCCATGCATCCAGCCAATCATCCATCATCTTCCATCAATCATGTGTCCATAATGACACCTATAATTTCACGGAAAAACCAGAGTTCTTGGTCTCTCTGTGTTTATTTGCAACTACTTTCTCCCATGGTGAATTTTTTTTTTTTCAAAGCATGTATATAGATAAAATACAACTACAAGCTAAATTACAGCATTTATATGTATCTTTTGTTTTAGCTTTATAATATCCAGGCAAAGTACTATTTTTAAAAACTTGGTCAGTTCATGTCTTACCCACCATTTTCTGCATGTTTATATTATAAGTCTGTAATAGTTAGGTTTGCTATATTTCCACCTTGGGGTTCCTGCCAAATCCTGCTTGGTTTCCATTGTTATTGACATATATTTAAACCAAATGCTTTTCCCTCAGGCTCACACTGCCTCACACACAATATCTATGTTGTCATGTCAAAGACTGTAGCTCAGGTTTTGTATTCAAGATGCCAACCAAGCACAATTGATCTGGGTGTCACAAATGATCAGAGAGTGATGTTGACCTGTCTGGTTAATCTTTCACATAGACACTGAGTAATCAGCATCACTGAAAATGGATGTTTAAAATAAAGATGAGTGACAGCCTGATCCTCAGTTATTAGAAGGTGACCAGGAGAAACTTAGTAGCTGAACGGATCAATATTTTTATTGGCCTGCAAAGATTTCTTATGCTGTGAATTCTTGGTCCTTGAAGAGCGAGAATTCTTGGTTCTGGAATGACCTCTTATTTTCATGATGCTGCTTTCTGTCAGGTATTGCGCTTTTGTGTCCCACCCACCAAAATTCACATGCTAAATAAAATCATCACCTCAAATTGGGAGGTATTTGGAGGTGTTGTCTTTGGAAAGTAAAAGGACAACGCTCTCTGCTCTCTACCACTGTGAGTTACAATGAATAGATGACCATGTATAAGTCAAAAAGAGGATACTCACCAAGAACTAGCCATGATAACACCCTCATCCTAAATATTTTTAGTTTGAAAAATGTTAATTGTATATTTCTAATTTCCAACATACAATATCCAGGGTGCAGACAGGACCCTGTATAAGTCCAGAAGTGTGAGAAATAAGTGTTGTGTAAGCCACACAGTATGTGGCACTTTTTTAAAAAATATACTTATTTATCCACACTAGAGCTGAGAGTTGCAGGAGGTGAGTGGATTCACCAGAGACAGAGTGGGGAGCAGAACAGGCAGATCCACTAAAAACACACTGCTAAGGGGAGCAGTGGGCAAGGCAGGAGAGGTCTGCTGCGCCATGTGGGTCCCCTCCCTGGCCAGTGGCAGGGATCGAACTCGTGCTGCTGTGCCACGGATGCTTCACAATGTGACGCTCAACCCGATACATCACCAGGGAGGCCCAGATTTTTGTCCTAAGTACATATCCCAGAGGTGGGAGCTGGGTCATACAGGAGTTCCCCTCCCTGGCTGGGGATCAAACTCGCACTGCTGTGCCGTGGAAGCTTCACAGTGTGGCGCTCAACCCGCTGGGCCACCCGGGAGACCCAATTTTTTTTTTTACCGTTTTAAAGAAAGTTTCCTACTGTTGTCTATGGACAATGCACAGTTAACATTTCTACCAACAACTCACTGAGGTCCATTTTCGTCACATATTGCTCAACACATATTTTTTGTCCATAGACATACTAACAGGTGTGAGGCGGCAGCTCACTATGGTTCTGGGAGCATTTCTCTTGTGATTAGTAACAGAAGCATCTTTCCCTGCGCCTGTCAGCCATTTGTATATCTGCTCTGGAGACATAGTGTTCTTCTAACCATTTTGAAATGCTTTTTTTTTTTGCTATTGGTTTATAGAAGTTCCCTGTAAGTTTATTTAATGTTCATCCCTTATCAGCTACACCACTTGCCAACATTTTCTCCCATTTCCTTAGCTGCTTTTCGCTGCTTCTGATTTTCTCCTTTGCTGTACAGAGGGAGGTGTAAACCCATTTGTCTAGTTCAGTTTTTTTGGCATTTGCTTTTGATGTCATGACCCAAAAATACCGTGTAAGCCAATGTCAAGGGTTTTTCTCTGATTTTTTTTTTCCTTCTAGGAGTAACACAGCTTCAGGTCTTCTACCTTTAATACACTAGCTAATAAAGGAAAACCCAAAAGCATCAGGCAACTATGGATTAGAGACATTCTGCTGAGGAGGGGGTGAGAGAAGGATCACGACAGGGTGGGAAGAGCACAAGAGACTATGGTGGTGGTGCTCTGGTGAATTGGTGGTGCTCCGGTGAATTGGTGGTGGTGCTCGGGTGAATTGGTGGTGGGAATTTCACAGGGAAACCATACATTGTACAAATATGAAAAATGATGCAATAACTATATATTACAAATAAACTAAAAAGAGAGGAATCCTGATATGTACAGCAACTTAAATGGGCCCAAAGACAGCAAGGTAGGTGGAGTACACCAGTGACAAAGGTATGTGATTCCACCTATATGAGGAAGCTAAAATCCTCACGACTGGAGAGCCGGAGACCAGGCTGGTGACTGCAGGGACCAAGGTGAGAGAGCGGATGGACAGTCCGCAGATATGAAGTTGTGGAGATCAGCTCTGCAACACACAGCTGTAGGTGAATTGTGTACTTAGTCTGTGAAGAGGTAGATCTCGTGTTAACTGTTCTTACCACAAGAAAAAGAAATCAAGTCAAGATGTTTTGTTCGTTTTTTTTTTTTTTTTTTTATTCTCTAAAAGCACATCTTTTATAGACTGGGGCAAGGCTGATCTCAATATGTGTCACTCTACTGACAATAAACTGATCGAAGTAAGGTCCTCTTTCCATGTAGGAACGGATTGTATTATTAAACCTGGAATCAGGCAGGTGAAGTAGGGATTCAAAAATGCATGATCTAAAGGAAACATGATTGTATTTTAAAATGTTAATGTCACAGAGTCGTTTAGAAGGTACCAGTCAGTCAGTTTTCCTTGTTTGAATCACTGTATTACATTTTCAATTCATCTGGAACCTGTTTGTCTCTCTCAGTTATACTATTTTGACTCCTCTCTTTCCCATTGGTTTTTTACAGTTTACTTTGTATATATTATGTGATATTAACTTGAGAAAGGAAAATATTCTGTGGATATATGGATAGATGGAGGGACTCCCGCTTACTTTTATAGCCCCTTCTCCAAGCCTCCTCAATTCCACTACAGCCTATAACCATAAATCCTATCTCAACTGAGTAATCATAGCCATTCTCAAAGATACTTTGGAGGAGATGATCTTTAATTTTGTTTTGTTTTTAATATCTCTGAAAATTCACCTTTTTAGAAATTTCTAGCACCATATTATTTAAGGGAGAAAAAATTCAGACTCCCTGAAGATCCCTATAGCATTCAGTTTAACTCTTACTAAGCAATCTTTCACACTCTTTCTTCAACTGACCTCAGTAAACGCTTCTAAAGATAGAAAATGCAAATACGATGTTTCCCAGCTTGCACTCGGAAGAATGTCTACACCTGACCCAGGCCTGGCCCACAGCAACTCCACTTACAGCTACTCTGAATGTTATCTTGTTATTGGAACACATCTCCTTGGGCTATGGATGTAGTGATGACATTTCTTTACTGTTATTTTTCACCTGAATGACCACAAGTATTTCGTTTTTACCCAAAATAACACAATGCACGTCTAGAAATCTGCCTCAAGGTCATGGGAAATTCCCTGTCTTATACTCCAAAGTTGCCCACTGGCTACTTGATGGATGGACTCTCTCCTAGGACCTTGTCCTTGTCTGTGAAATTTATAACATCAAGTATGAAGTGTCAAGTCCTCCATGCACAGAAGAGGAAGGGCACTGAGGCTAGGAAGATCTGCTACATTTCCACAGTGTCTGTGTACCCAGTGCCTTGGGGCAAACAGGGACAGCCTCAGTGACAAGAGCAGCAAGGGCTGCAATTCGAGAACCACCCCACTAAGAAGGTGGCAGAAGGAACTACGTGACCTTTCAGGTTTTAAAGTCAGGTAACCCCCATACGGTTAACCTTCCCCAACTCATTTGTCATATGACCAGAAAAACTATATATTCCAATAAAAGGTTCAATTAGTGGATTTCCAGGTTGAATTAGTGCTTGGGATGTCTAAAGTCAAAAGGATACGACTTGAAGTCTATGATAAGATTAAATCCCCAAGAAAGAGCTCTTGGGGATTTGGAATAAAGCCACATTTCATTATATATGTAAATAATTCTCACTTTGAAAAGAGAATTTAACTTGCTGTAGGATTCCAGAGGCTTCTAAAACTCTATCATGGGCCACCAAGTAACTTATCAACCCAAGTTACAGGAAGCTGGCAGGTCAATTCCATGCCCTGCCACAAACTTGATTTACTTCAGTGGCAGGGTACACGCCCTGAGGATACCTCCTTAGTAAATGAAGCTGTGTGAAGACATTTGGTGCTGAGAGTGACTGAAAACACACATTTCCTAAATTGGCAGATTCCTCCTAATAATCTAAAAATCCGAGGTCCATCAAAGACACCTTTGGGGATTTCAAAGAAAGTCTCTTACAATGATAAGCTCTACCATTCATAATAACACTATTCTCTTGTTCAAAGACATCTTTATGAAGACAAACTTGAGTAAATCGGACAGCCACAGGAAGGATCTAGATATAAACTTGAGCAGAATTCTCATTGTTCATTGCCCATCCTTTCTGGAAGGTGAGTTAATGTGCAGTCAGGCAATACCCACCACTGGGAAGGTTCATAAAGGTGATGGAAGAGAGCTGGAAAGAACAGAAAGAGACAGAATGTGCCTGGCAGACAGTATTTGCCTCCAAGGCAATGATGCAATGATCAGTTATTGGTTGTTGATGAGTTAATAAATAACCAGGTCGGCAAGATTTATAAAGAGGTGATTATGAAAGGTTTTTGTTTTCTCTAAATGCTCAGAGAAAAGATGAAAACCTAATGGCAGCACGTGGCCATTCGAGATAAAACTTTAGGATTGGCTTATGAATGTTACAGGTCATGAGATGTTGCCTTAAGATTTCATGGTCTTTAGAGTATCCTTGTAATAAACACATGACCCCAGAGGAGCTGAGAGAAGTGTGTCTTTTCCTTTCAACAAGAAATATTCTGACTTGTATAGAGGAAGATGAGGATAAGTTCTAGCTCAGACCAGAGCATGAAAAAGAGAGGCAGGAGGGTTTTATGTTGGCACCAGGAATGCTTGTGTAAAGTTTTTCCCCCAGCCTAACGCCCCGAGTTAAGTCTTGAAATGAGGAGACACAGTAATAAACACCTGGAAGTGTTGTGGGACCCAAGCTTAGCAGAAATAGTTTTGTAGGTTCCGTGGCATATGTAAATGATGGAAGACAGATTTCAAGGCCGAATCTACTCCACTGTGATAAAGCATAGAAAGTCAGTGTGGTCTCCTCGGCTCATGTTTTCAGCTAGAGGGAAGTGTCTGGTGGATGTAGAGAAGATAGGTATGTGAGAGACGAGAGGAGCCCATGGGTGTCCACCCTCACAGCTGCAAGCTCTGGAGCACAGGATCCTGGGGGCAGTCCAGAGAATTCAGGTCAAGGGCAACTGAACACGCAATGCAGACTTCAGTGCAAGGCACCCCACAGAGTAAGAGACAGAAGCAGATTCTCCAGGAAATCAAGTGTTTCACAAGACCTGAAACCAAAGTCACCTCTATTTTTACCTCTTATTACAAGGTTCTTTTTTAAATTTAGAATTCTTCACAATGTTATTAAGTAAAAAAGAAAACTAAATGTTAAGTAATTCCACATTAGCCAACTGAACCAGGTCTTATATTTCAGCTGGATCTCCAAATCATGTAAGGTAAAATTATCCATGGTTATTATTTTCAGTAACAATTGTTTATTGTAACAATTTAATAACGAATAGTAAAAATCCAACATTTACAAGTTATATTAAAACTTAAGTAAATAGATTATACCACTCAAATGAGACTTAGTCGGAGAGAGGTAGGTAAACTGAGGCAGACACTGGGAAAACAGAAGAATTGATTCATGTCCTTCCATTATCATACACTATCTGTTAAGGCCCCATCACAGAAATGAACTTGTTGGTGATTATAAATAGCAAGTTAACGGTAACATCCTCATAATGCTGTGTCCTGTAATTCCAAACTTTGGCGAGCAGGGTTGTATGTCTTTGTCATTTTTAACATGATGTCTCTACAATCCTAACAAGGTCCTTTTTCATGTTAGGCTCTAGTAATCAATCAAAGTTGCTAATTTAGACCTGAAAAATCTTACCAAATATCATTTCACGGGGTCTCTCTGGTGGCGTGGGTTGAACACTCACTATGAAGCATCGTGGCACAACAGCACGAGTTCAATCCCGGCCAAGGAGGGGACCCACATGGTGCAGCAGACCTCTCCTGCATCCCCGCTCTCCCCTCAGCAGTGTATTTCAGTTCATCTGCCTGTTCTGCTCCCAACTCTGTCTCTGGTGAATCCTCTCACCTCCCGTGACTCTGGCCTGTACCCAGCTCTTGTATGCATAAATAAATATTCAAAAAAATGTCATTTTGCAACATTTCCCCATATCACTATCTACTTCTAGATACAGACAGAAATGTAGATAGTACATACAATACTTTTTAGACCAGTTAGAAAGCAGATACAGAGCTCTGAGAAAAACATAATGGAGATTTGCAGTGGGGTTATGGTATAGTTGATAAGTTGTGGGTTAATATACATGTATGTATATTATATATCATTATAGTCATAATGCTTACTCATATATATATGATTACCATATATAGTTGACTAACCATATATATTATTTACATATGTAAATGTTTATCAATAGCTTATCTCCAAGAATCTATCAGAAGAAAGTTAACAAGTCTCACTAATATATAAATTATTTCAGGACATGCATACCAAAAGGCAGAAACTTTCTATTAATAATTAACATATCAGGAAGAGCAGGTATTAATACTTCATTTTGTTGAAGATATTTCTGAGTTCTCATTCATGAATATATTTGTTCAATAAATGCTCACTGAATGACTACTATCAATGAGAATTATTCCAGACACTGGGTGTCTAGCGGTGAATAAGAGCAGCCAGGAGCTTAGAGAATAACTTGAGAAACATGACAGGCTCCAAAACAAACATAAAAGTTAAAGCTGCACTGTCCAAAGTGCTCTGAGGGAGGATGATGGAATCCAAGGCTGTTGCAAAGGGGGAATTTTAAATATAGTGGTCCCGTAAGTCGCTAAGTCACTATCTATAGTAACTGAATGATGAAAGACTCCACCCATTTGAGAGCATTACAGGTTTAGGAAACAGAAAGTGCAGAGTGAAATAACCATGGAAAAACACCAGTTTTTTAAACCATATGGAGAATAGACAGAAAAAACGGAACTATGGACCAGCTAGGAAGCTACACAGTAGCCTGAGAAAAAGATCATGCAATTTTGTAGGAGGGTTGTGGTATTTAAAATATATTTCGAAGGTAGCACTGACAAGATTTAGTGATAGATTTATCTGGGATATGGGAGTAGGGAATGATCCAGGGAGAGCTTTCTCAGCGAGGAAAGCTTTCAGCTAGAACTATCTGACTGTGAAATATCCAGGCTTAACAAGTGCTGGATCTTTCCTGATTAACAGGAAGTCTGTCTGCTAATAAGCTTCTGCTGGTCCAGTTCTTCACCAATGTATCAGAGATGTTTATCAAGTCCACCAAGCTATTTCTCCGCTTTTAAATCCTTCACTGAAGGAACTGTACTCACATACTTCTTGCCTCGAGGTCATATGTTAGCAGTCACGTCCGGAGTCTCATGTCCACCTGTGGAGAGAGGGAAGGTAAATATATTCACGCTCCGAAGTGCACCTATCCTTTCCATCAGGGCCATAAAAGCCAGCCTGGGAGCTGTCACCATTTCCAGTTCTTCTTCTTTTTCCTTTATTCATATATATTTGACATCAATTGTAGTCCCTATGTAATCCCCACCACCCACCATACCAATTGGGAAAAATTTTTGCATTCCACATAACTGATAAGGGACTGATCACAAAGATCTATGAAGAACTCACACGACTCAAGAAAAACAAAGCAAAAAATCCCGTCCAAAAATGGGCAGAAGAACTTAAAAGACACTTCTCCAAAGAGGAGATGGGGGCCTCCCTGGTGGCGCAGTGGGTTAAGCAACGCACTATGAAGTAAACCGCAGCCACTGCAGCACGAGTTCGATCCCTGCTGCCGGCCGACCAGGGAGGAGACCCCGGCCCCGGGGAGGAGACCCACATGGCGTGGCAGACCTCTCCTGCTGTGCCCGCTGCTCCCTTCAGCAGTCTACCTCCATTGATCTGCCTATTCTGCTCCCCTCTC
>JAGFMF010011484.1:1038859-1063935 GCA_019455555.1 Galemys pyrenaicus | reverse complement strand
TCCCCACTCACTGTGGTGAATCCTCTCACCCCCCCACACCTCTGGCCTGTACCCCAGTTCTTGTATGTATAAATAAAATAAATCTTTAAAAAAAAAAAAGAGGAGATGGAAATGGCCAACAGGCACATGAGTTCTGTCTTTTTCATTGCCCAGAACTTGGTCACATACTAAGCTCAAGAATGTTGTGAAGGGAATATTTTAAATAAAATAGCCCTGAAAGAAGTGGGAAACATATGTCTTTGTTTTCTGGGATCAGGAACGAAGAACAAGCAAAAAGGGAACAGTGTCATCCTCAGGAAGTTTCTGCTCACACCCAGTTCTTCAACTTGAATGATCACATGGGTACCATATTTAGAAGAGAGGAAGGGAGTTGCAACTGAGAGGGATAGGAAATCGAAAGTTTTTTCTTAGGCAGGATGTGGACATACGAACTTTATATCTCTCTGCAACAGCCACGTGAACATGTCAAGAAGATAGCTGATATGATTCTGAGATCAAAGGATGAGGCAGAACTGGGGTATAATCAGCCTTTAGGACAGCATGAATCACATGTGTGGATCTCATAAATCTGATAATCTTTAAGATCTACTTTGCCTATTTAGGACAAGTCTTGTTTTCTAATTTTATGAAGGAAAGACAGAAGAGTGGGAAAGAAGAGGAAGAAAGGAAAGAAAGGAAGAGTGGAGGGAGAGAGGGAAGGAGGAAGAAGTTACAAGATATTTGAAGGGAAGGAAAATAGTAATGGGAAGGTTATATCTGAATAAACACCCAGATTGCTTTTTTGGAAGGAAAATACATTTGGTATTTTCAATTTTCTTTTTGATAATAAAATGCCTAAAAGTATCCATGTTACTGCTGGATAAAGAGAGTTTATAAATCTGTGTTTGGAAGATGGTTAGTAATATACATACTCCATTGCATTCTTATATATGTTTATATGTAAAACTTTCTTATATGTTATATGCAATATGTTCTAATCACCAATAAATGAAATAACTTTTGAAACAGTTAAAGGCAAATACAATTTTAAAGGGGGTCATTATATGAATTTTACATATTTTCCCAACTGGTATACAAAGACGACCTTTCCAGAGAATCAGCACTTTAATCAGTTCAGGTGACGTCATTTGGAGACACAAACAGAGTCACGTTGATCTACTCATGCTCAATCTGACAGAAAAACAGCATCCAAAATCTCATAAAATCCTAACATGCTCCTTTTTCCTTCTTACAAAGCATCTCAATTTTAAGTATGATTGTTTTTCATTTTCACAGACGGTGTGTATTTGGAAACTTTGTATTCTTTCTTTTTTTTCCATTGGAAATATGCCCTACAATAAATCATTTTGACATTGACTGTTTCTGCTTTCTCATTTCTTCTGATCTCAGTCCATGGTCATTTTAAAAAGACTAGGTGAAATGACAATAAAGGGGAAAAAATTGCTAAATTCATATCTGAAGCTCATTTTGTGTTGAAGCTCAAGGGAAACGTGAGCATTTAACTAAAATTATAGGACAATAATTATCAAACACTCAAAAACTCCAGATTATCTTTAGTGGGTTTGTACATTATATATGGAAAACTGTGAAAAATAATCACTGTAAAATATCTATTTGATGGCTCCTCCGAAGGGTTTACCTACTGGTCCAATTTCATGCTACTTTTGATTTCTCTTTTTGGAGTCTTGAATGTCTTCCTATACTCAAACATCTTTGAGGAATATAACATTGCATTTGATTTTTAGGTATCTTCATTCACTTATTCACATAGCAACATTAAGCCCTTAACATGTTCAATTAGGAGATTAGGGGATAAGCTTGAGGTTGACATCAAGAAACTTAATGAATAATAGGTACGGTAGGCAACTGTCATAGAAAGACCATATTAAATGAAACCAAAAAGCAGAAGTTCCAAATGCTTTAGAGGCGTGAAGGGAATAAAGAATGTAGTCCTGATATGGGATATGGAAATTACAGGATCTGGAATTTCATTTGAGTGCTGTGAGCTTTAGATAATTGAAGATAAGATTAAATGGACTCCAAGCATTTAAGAATGAGGAATAATTTAAGCAAAATTATAGAAAATGGAAAATATATGATGCATTCAGAGTGGGATGTAATTGGGTAAGACTAGAATATAAAGTATATCGATAGAACTAAGAATTGGACAAAAGCTTTGCTAGCATAGTTTGGGAACTTTGTAAAAAAAAATAGGACTTTATTGTGTTTGCCATGGTGAATAACTATTTTTTCAACAATGCATCAACTTCATGCAAGCTGACATTGTGAGTGAAAAGTCATCATGGTGTGTACGTTCACAGAAAGTGCCCGGATGTGGGTGCCCGAGTTATAGTATTGCCTTAACATACCTCTGATGCTTCATGGACCATAACAGCCTAACACAACTTCAGGTATGAGATTAAATGAAAACTCTGTTTAGGTTAATACAAGAATGCAGATTTTTCCAAACACGGGGCATGATGGTTTTGAAGAAGCTTCAGAGACTAGGTAAGAATTCTGCTAATGCTACATCACTCTGCCCGTTTTATGCTATCGAGACTCAGATTTGAAAACAACCTCAATTCAAGAAATAACAACATTGTGTTTAAAACCAATTTGAAAACAACCTCAATTCAAGAAATAACAACATTGTGTTTAAAACCAATCTATCAGCTTTGCATGGGTGTCTCGTGGGTCTGTTTTGTTTCTGTGTTCACTCCTGCATATCACCTTCCACTAAGTAGCTAATAAAACGGACTGGTGACTATTGAGGCCCTGTGGTCTCCAAGTTACAGCCTCGTGATAAATGCCAGAATCCACTGATAGGATGCCTGGCAAAGCTGTAGATTGAATTAAAGGGGCTTGGAAGTGGGAAACTGGACTGGATTATCAGGTAGGTCCATCCAAGCACCCAAGTCCCTAGACATGAGACCTTCCTCTTAGGGAGTGAGATGCAACCGAAGGGACATCTCTGGCTCTGGAGATGGAGCCCACAGGCCAGGAAACTGGTAGCCTCATGCACCCGGAATGAACCTGATCAGCAGCCAGTGCCCCAGCTGGCTGTGCTCAGTCACTCAAGCAGGAAGGACCCTGGGGACAGGTTCTCCATCAGCCCAGAGAACACCTTGACTATGACCTAAGAAGACCTGAGTAGAAACCAGCTGGGTCCTCCAGATTTATGAGCTACAGATGTGTGAGATAATTCTTGTGTTTTCTATAGTGTAGAAATTTATTATAGCAGCAAAAGAAGATGAACAGATTAAGCAACAAAATGTACTTTCGATCAAACACTTTTTTAAAGAGTTTTTGAAATTTATGCATACAGCAACTGGGGTGCATGCCAGAATGTCGGGGGTGAGAGGAGTCACCAGAGACAGAGTGGGGAGCAGAACAGGCAGATGGACTGAAACACACTGCTGAGGGGAGCAGCGGGCGAAGCAGAAGTCTGCTGTGCCATGTGGGTCCCCTCACTGGCCAGGGTTCGAACTTAGGTCACATTGGCTGGTGATAGCTTGATAGTGTTGAGTTAACCCCTTGCACCACCAGCGAGGCCCTTGGTCACACACATTTAAACGTAAGTAAAATATATTTAATCTGGCCACAGAGGAAGCAGCATGGACTGGTGCTGCCTACGAGTGAGATTGTAACATGGTGATCCCCAAGAAAAGGGAAAATTCCATAATTCCATGCCCCTCTCCCTGCCCTGTAACAGTGCTGCTAATGGGTCTATGTTTAGGAATTTTGTTAAGAAATAAGGATTTGATGGTAGTTACTTAGCTCTGTCAAAATACTACAAGCTATTGAATAGCACTCTTTCAAAGGGTGAACTTCATGGTTTATAGATTACATCTCAATAAAAGTTGTATAAAAAAGGAAATGTTTTGTGATACCACAATACATTTTAGTTTGGTAAAGACCAACATACAAAATCAGTGTTCACACACACACACACACACACACACACATACACCTGCAATTGACTTTCAACCTCCAAATAATTAAAGCTCTTTCATTTGCAAAATGGGTTCAATTATTCTATTAATAAAAATGACTACATGAGCAAAAACTACTAAACCTTGAGCGCAAAGTATTTGCAATTATTACTTTCGCCTGTGGAAAACCCTCCTTTTTCCTCAGGGAGACAATTAAATGAAATTATAAATTATTCTTTGTAAGTGCCATCCTGGGCCAAATCCTAAGTAAGGCAGAAGTTTTAGAAAATAATAATCCCGTCAGGGACTAAAGGATGACAAGTTTTGTATGTTTTCATCATTTTTTAAAATCCTGAACTCTTTTTTTTGTCATAACTTCACATTAATTAAAAATCTCATATGCTTTACAGTTTGTGTACCATCAAGATAAGAAAACTGATCAACGACAGTCAAAGTTTCTCTTAAGGAAGTTTCAGTATACAGCAACACACTGAATTGACCCACAGGCGTACTATTAAATATTAAAAAGATGAATTAGTTTTTGAAACACCTTATTTAAAAAAAGGAACATACTAATAATACCCATCTTTCTGGCAGAATATCACAATATAGGCAGAGGTATAATTTTAAAAAATGCATTAGCTACAAAAGAATGGTAGTATTAGATCTTTGGGTTTTTCATGTTAAATAAATGATTAAGTATTTATTTAATCTTGCCTTTTCTGCCAGAAAGAACCAACAAGGGTTGAAGAAATGAAACTATAAAACAACTTTAAGTCTTTATTTTTGATTACTGTCCGTCTCTCAAAAACAGTATTAACAGGCTACATTTTTCTAAAAAAGAAATGTGGACATTACATATATTTTATTTCCTTTTGGCATTTAAATCCCTTGTTTTTATTTGTGTTGGCTTGTTCTGTTCTGTCTCTCCATGTCATCTTTTGTGCAAAGCCTGCCGTGGTGGCACTGAATACATTTCTTAGAACATAAACCATTTTAGAAATATCTTTGTAGCCGAAGATAAAATGAAACAGAAAAAGCATGCAAATTGATTTAACATTTCCTAAAAAATAAAAGCATTTTAAAATTCTGAACCTACTTTTGTGCATGCTTTCGGCTCACAGAATTCAAGATGTAAAAGAGAAAAATGCCACCGTTCAAATGTATTCTTCTCCCTCTGAACACATTTTTGGAAAATGTGATTGTTCACACTGTGAAAAAAGAACTTCAAACAGGAAGATCTTTTTAGAATTAAACACATTTGGATAAGTGCCATCTTTATCTAAAAAAAGAAGAAATGTAAAGGAGAAACAGAGATTTTTTTGCCAAAATTTTGTACTTAATCACAGTGGGCTTAAATCTGCACAATCCAAATAATGAACACATGAGGTAACTGAAAGATGGAGCCCACATCTGACATTCTGAGTTAGTTTTTGATCAAGGTGGAGCTGAGGCGTATTTGCGGGAAGGAATTTCCTGTGATTGTCAAAGTTTACCATGAGGAGATGATGATGTAAGGTCTTTGGCTATAACAAGTAGTTACCAAAATTCACTTGTGAATGAAATGTTGTTCAAAGTCAAACCAATGAAGACAGAGTTTGGAATAGAACATGTAGCTAAACATTTTTCTAGCTTAACTTTGACTCCAAGCTGTACACCTGCATTTACTTGTTCTGAAGCTGATGTCTGCAAAAGGGATTCTTTGGCATTAGGAGGAAATAAATGTTTATAGAAAACAGAACTTCCAGATACTGAGAAAAGGCAATTGTAATGCTGTATACAGAGGGAAAAAGATCCCACAGATTCTTGTTGACAGATTTGTATTTTCAGAGTATTAGCAGTCTATAATATTCAAAGATACTTAAACCCAAACACATTTCAATGACCATCCTCAATTCCTACTATGCAAATTGTTTCAGTGAAGAAATGCAAATTCCCGCAGGAAGCTAAAGGAGGCCATCCATGGCCCAAACTTCCAATTTTGTTTTAATAACAACTGTGCTCATTCGCATGAAGGAAAACAAGATAGTCTTCTAAAGCAACTAAAATAAAGCATTCAATGTTATTGCCAACATGTACTTTGAAACCACATTTTCAAGATTTAATGGAATTGAATATTGACCATCAAAATGACAAAACATGCGTTAGAAAAACAAAGAGATTTATAAATAATCCTTCAACCAATGGATGGTGGTTGGAGTTTTGGGCCCTTTCTATAATCTGGGCTTTCGCTATTAGAAGATTTAAAGTTGACTCTTGAAAAAATAAAGACCTTTTAGCCTGGGATTAGTTAATCCCTTTATCACTTTCTCAGTTTGCAGCCTGCTCTTATCACCCATTAGTTGAATTTCTTGCTAAATATAAGCCTGAGCTTTTAAAATCAGAGAGCATTTTTGGCTTAACAAGTTCAAGTCCTATAATTCATAGCTTCATAAAAGTGATTCATCACCATTCTGTCTTTTTAGCTAGAAATGCAGATATTTAAGCACAGAACTGTAAACACCAGTCTTTATATTTTTGCCAAGAGAATGTCTTGTTTTCCGTTTTTTCCAAACTGTGTTTGTGGAAGCAGCTGTGCTGGGTCCCCAGTCAGGCGTTACTTATCTCGCTTGCCCTACTCCACCTTGTGCCTCCCAGAATGATGACTCATTGGTGCTTCCACCTCAGATTCCTCTCCTTCTTGGCCAAGGAGGCCCTAGCAGATGGAGTGGGGAGGATAGGAGAGAGCTGAGGCACTGCCTTCCCTCATCCCTTCAAAGACACCGCAGGCCAGAGGTACCCCTCAAGCCCTTCCCACTGGGATACCCTTCTCCTTTCTGCTACCTGCTGAGTTACTACATTGCCACCCAGCCCTGCACATGCTCAGCTGAAGCTTTATAAATACCACCCAGTGAAACCCTCCCTCAGTATATACTATTCTGATGGTAGCCCCACTATCTCTTATCTCTGAGTCTTCCAGGAGTCTTTCCACAAATTCCTTAGAGCCAATGATCCACTGATTTAGGTGCATTGAGGTACATCCGCACAAGGAGTACTATACAGTCATGAGAAAGGATGAAATACCACCAATTTCAACAAAATGAAGGGAATTTGAGAAAATTATGTGCGGCAATGTTAGTCAGAATGACAAAGCAAACACTGGAAATGTATGTAGCAATTAGATAACTTGGGTAATTTAAAAACCAGTGGATACTAATATTCTCCTAAGTCTTTGAGGTTAAGTAGGAGAGGCCTGGGGACAAGGGGCACAAGGAATAGGGGCAACAGAAAAAGTCCTTTTGGAAACTGAGCTCCCCAAATACATTTTTTACTCAATAAACTTATGTTCACATGAGTCACAGTGCTTCTAAGTTCTTCTGGGAGGCAATAAAGACTTCATATGGAAAATAAAAAGGCACTTCAGATACCAAAACATAATTGCTTGCAGTTCAATATCTTTTAGCTTGGTTTTACACAAGGCTTCTTGATTGGGATATACATTTTCAGAAATATAAATGACGCTTTCATTGTAAACAATCTTATTCCAGGTGCCATTTAAAGGAAAATTTATCCATTCTGGTTACTGTCAAATTCTCAAATTGAAGGTTTAAAATCGCTGATTGAAATCCTCAAGTTGTAAAGTTAAATTTTATAAGTTGAACTACAAGTGAAATGGGAAGAAATCAAAATTCAAAAAGTTCAAGCTATTTTAATTTGGTGAATTAAAAGTGGCAATTAAATGACCACTTCCAGGTGTATATTTCCCTGTGATCAAATGGATCTTTAAAATTCACAAAACCTCTTCACCAGGGTGGGGGGTAGTAGAATTCTCAATTACATCATTTTATTGAGATCTCAATTGTTTGGTTTTGTTGAATTACGTGAAATCATTACTTGTATGTTCGCTTGCTACAAATTGATTATTTTGCTTGTTTTTGTGCCTCTAATTTTCTCTATAACCCAGAGCAATTAAAGTTGCATCACTTGGAGATTTTTGTCATTTTAATCACAGTCGCAATTGCAGCTGCTAAAATCATATGTCAGTGCTTGACTACAAATGGCCATCAAAAGGATTCCAAATAGAGGGCCTCCCTGGTGGCGCAGCGGGTTGAGCGCCACACTGTGAAGCAGCCACAGCACAGCAGCACAAGTTCGATCCCCGGCCAGGGAGGGGACCCACAGGGCGCAGCAGACCTCTCCTGTCTCCCCGCTGCTCCCCTCAGCAGTGTGTTTCAGTCCATCTGTCTGTTCTGCTCCCCACTCTGTCTCTGGTGAAACTTCCTACCTCCTGCATAGGTAGATGGACTGTACCCCAGCTCTGGTATGCATAAACACAAATATATATATATAAAATATGTATATTATTATATATATATATAATTGGAATGAACAAAACCACTGAAGAGAAAGAAAGAAGGAGCCTTTGGTCACTGCACTCAACTCACCATGGTTGGAAAAGAGCTGATGTGGGGTCACGGGCGCTCAGGGGCCCAGAAAGACTGTGTCCGCACTGGAGGCTGGAGTGTGCAGGGAGACTGCTTAGACGGAGCTGTGGCTGTACATCACTCTGCTATCTGAGGACAGAGTCTGACCCTGTGAGGGGGTCAGTGCGGACAGCAGGGCTGCAGTAGTTGGCCGCTGACCAAGAGGGTGCAGGCTCCCCACCCCCACCCCGGCCCAGATTTTAGACAGGGTTCCAGCCAACGCCCAGCCCCGACCTCCTTTCCGAGAGCATGTGCTGAAGAAAACTTTCTCTGCCCCATTGAGCTGTAAATCTTTCACAAAAGCTTCTTTCTAGCTTGACTGGCCCGGATAGTTTTGCGTGCCAGGAACCACTTTCTCCAAGAGGTGGAAGCAATCCCCTTGGAAAGTGATCACCAACCCCTGCATCTGTGGGAGAGGAGCCAGAACCCACAGGCCAGCGTGCTCCAAGCTGTCTGCAGAGGACAGGTTTGTTGCTTGCCCGTGGGCAAAGTCAGTCAGCAAACAGTCTCCCTCCACCCGAGCCCAAAACCTTTCCAAGCAGAGCTCGGCTGATTCTGGCTTCTCGCCCCAAGTCTTTTCTTTTTTCTTAAAGATTTATTTATTTATGCATACAAGAACTGGGGTACAGGTGTTGGGAGGTGAGAGGATTCACCAGAGGCAGAGTGGGGAGCAGAACAGGCAGATGGACTGAAACACACTGCTGAGGGGAGTCGTGGGGACACAGGAGAGGTCTGCAGGGCCATGTGGGTCAGCTCCTTGGCTGGGGGCAGGGATCGAACTCGTGCTGCAGTGGCTGGAATTCATACTGCATTTGCTTCACAGTGCATTAACCCACTGCGCTACCAGGGAGGCTTTAAATAAAGTTGCCTTTCTTTGTTGCCTTTCCCATTGTCCAGCACCGTTTTTCGCTTTGACACTCACAGCAGAGTCTTGCCCTAATTCCCCCAGAAATGATGCACAGCTTCACAGAGACGGTGGCGCTGTGAATGGAGAAAGGATGGTGTTTCGTGATTTAGGAGAGTAACATGACTTGGAAAATGACCAGACAATGTTAATCGAGAAGATAAAAGTGAGCAGGGAATTCTCACTTTCTGTTCTGGTCAGCGAGTGAGTAGTGGTGCTTTTTAAGGTGGAAAGGACCCCAAGGAAACAGCACATTTGTATTGGGGGTCGGGGGGGTGACATGAATCTGAGGGGCCCATGGAGTGACCAATCCCTAAAGTCAGCAGACTGTTTAGTAGAGAGATGAAGAAGCGGTATATGGACAGAGGGAAGAACTGAAGGCCTGAGTTGGGGTGCGATTATCTAGGGGAAAATGGGGCAGGTGAGCGTCAACCTTCATGTGGTGGTTACCAGGGGAAAATTTTATGAAGATGATGAAATTACAGAAGATGCAAAAGAGAAAAGGCTGGTGTCAGAGACACAGAGAAGATTGTGTCACACACACACACACACATAAGCGTTAACTAGCAAGGGAAGACCTGATTGGGCCCCACTGGCGATAAGGACAGAAGCTGCCTTGATGACTGTGTCCACAGAATGACAGAAATAGCCCCAAGGTGGGAGGCACAGAAAATAGGGGTGCAAGGCTGTGTAAACAACTCGTGTCCCAGTTAAACCCCTTCTGTCTGGAGAACTTAGTAGTGCATTTCCTGAGTGCCTTCTCTCACCTCCACTCTTGAAAGCCCTGGATTCCTCTCATAATCGGTCCTGTGTCAGTAGGCCTTGAAGATGAATCTGCCTCCTTTCAAACCGTGGGCTGAGTCATGAAGGTTCTTAATTAACATCCCTCCTTGAGGTACTGGAATAACCTCCTGAGGGGGTTTCCTTTCTCTCTTGCAACCTGTATTTCTCCCTTTCATGATTTGAGAAGAGATTGTGCTCACCCACATCGCACTGGTGTGAGTGTCTTAGGTGATCTGTTTCCTCTCTGAGGGAAGAAGTCTCTGTCCAAAAGAAGAAAGATTTGCCGCCTCTGAAGGCAAATCCTCTGATTACATGAAATTGACTGACAAAGTTCACTCCTGATAATTTCTGAAAGAACACGCTGGAGAGTGTGACCTCTTTACATTAAATATTTGACTCATGGTGTTTCAACTGCAAACGAAGAGTCTTGAAATTAATGTTTGAACTGGTTTTCTTACAACCGGCATGACTGAGGAACTACAGGAATCTTGTAAAATAAAATAGAGGCAGACTATAAATCACAGCTCCGCTACTGGTATTGCAACAGCGAAACATTTCAAGAGAGTTTTGTTCAATTTTAAGAGGAACATAAACCCATAGTGATGAGTAACAAAATCCCAATACTAATTCTTTCTCATGTAAAGAACAGGTATGATGGTTTATTAAAACTATTTTAGCAGATCCAAGTTCTGGAGGCTAAAACCCAGGAGAATGGATTCCAAGTCAAGAAGGGGTAGTGAACACACACTGAGTTCTTTCTCCTGACCATATGGGACATTAGAGGCAAGATTAACAAATTTTTCAAACAGAAAGTTATGAGAACAACAAGAAAAGGCAATCTCTGGGGGTTATACAAGGAAAGGACCCCTTTGTGTGAAATACAAACAAAAATAGCACTCCCATTGCCAACAACCATTGCAGGGTTGGAGACTGGAAGCTCCAAGGTCAAATGCAATGTGATCAATGTCACCCTATTGGTCAGGGCATGGATTCAAGTGGGTGAGGAGATCTGGGGAATGGCCCATGCATGTCTGAACAGGAGAACTTCTGGAAGCTGGGAAAGAGACAATGTGTCTCTTGCATCAGAGAGAGCTGACTTGAATAGAGCTGACTCCATAACTCCTCCCTAGACCAGACCGAGGGTAAAAGTGGGCCTTTGCATGTTCTACATATTGAAACCATTTGAGTCCCAAACACAATGACTAGCTCCAGACCTTTTCTACCATGTAGCTGTTATATAGGAAATTATGAAATAATATCGAAAGATACAAAGGTTGTCTTGAAACAACAGGAGAAAATGACCATAGTCTTGGTTGCAAAGAATCGATATTATAAAAGTTACAGTTTTCCCCAAACTGATGTTTAAATCGAAAGTAATGGTAGCCAAACTTTTGATATATTTTTGTCTGTGCAGAAATAGACAGACATTCCCAAACCATGGGAACTGGAAAGACAGACATATAGCTAAAAGTACTTTTTAAAAAAAGAGGAAGGTAATCGAGGTGGAACAGTTCCTGCTAGACGCCGAAGGTCATTATAAACTATCATAATTTAAACTGAGAATGGCACAGAATGAGACATATAGAGCAATAAAGAGAACAGAGTCCCAAAACAGACCCAAGCACACAGGGAAATTTTGTGCAACTTCAAGATCATGAAACAATAATGTATTATCCAATAAATTCTTTAAAACAGGGCCTTAAAATATTTCTCTTAAAAATATATGCAAAGCTCATTAATGGCATGTTGACATAAGTGAATATAAATTTGTTTATTTATCTAAAACAGATAAAGTAAAAAGGCTAACAACTGACTGCAGGGAAGTTATTTGTAACAAATAAAATAACAAGGAGACTTAGGATCTACACTATCAAAGGAATCACAAACCAATAACAAAACCATCAAAAACATCCAATCAGGAAAATGTAATAAGGAACAAAAACCCAATAGACAATTCACAGTAGATGAAAGCTGAATGGCAAAAATCATGTGAATAGATTTTCCATCTCACTGGAAATCAGAGAAATGAAAATGGAAGCAAACAGAATATAAGGGAACCAAATAAGGATCAAGGAAAGGAATAAGAACAATAATAATAACAAGAAAGACACAAAAACCAAAAATGAAAAGACAAGGACAAATTGGGGACACTTGGTGGGGAGGGAAGAAGGAGATGGTTGAGGGTAGACGGGAGCATGGGGGACTGAGGTGATGGTGCACTGGTGATATGGTGATGGGGATTACAATTGAAAAAAAAAAAAAGAAAATGGAAGCAAACAGAAAATAAAGAGGAATGTTTGTTAAACTGGCAAATATCAAGAAGTCTATTAGTACCCGAAGTTGAAATTATTATTAGGAATGATTTTTGAACAAGACACAAAGAGAACACCAGCTATAAAAAGTTGACATAAAATTTGCACTTGAGTTCTTTTATTTTTTTTTTGCTGTTATTAATCTGATTTTCTTCACCGTCTTTTGTAAACCATCTCTTTTGTTTCTTTTTTTATTATTTTATTAACTTTTTTTGTTTATATATATTTGACATCAACTGTAATCCCCATGTATTCCCCATCACCATCTCACCAGTGCACCATCACCTCAGTACCCCGTGCTCCCGTCTGCCCTCAACCGTCCCCCCCCCCCACCAAGTGTCCCCAATTTATCCTTGTCTTTTGGTTTTTGTGTCTTTATTGTTATTATTATTATTGAGTTCTTTTAAATTCATAATTTCTGTTAATAAAAACATCTTCAAGCCTGATCTATGAATTGCATCTCGAGCACCATCAGCAGCCTGGTGAGGCCATGAGCACCTTCTGTGCAAGCTGGCCCACTGGAAGTTGACACCAGAAAAGGCAGGATAAAATCTGTCCAGCTCTGTTGGCAAAGGGAGGCAACGGAGCTGGGTGGAAGAAGTTAAATAGCAACAGTCTGGTCCTGAACAATCCCTTGGCTGGCCTGACATGGAGCCCGGGAGTGAAATAGGCCCTCAAAAGGATCAAACTCTAACTTTCATCACGGTCAGGCTGTCTCTATCTGAACAAGCCCTCTGGCCAGGTCCTCCTCTAGGGACCAATAGCTGAAGGCAGCTGGGTGACACCCCTCTGCTCCTCACGATTGGGGTTTTCCTATTAGCAAGCTCTGGCTTGAGGGTAATCTGGGTGGGACATTTCCCCGTCTGTGCTAGGGATCCTGGGGGTGAGAGGAGTCACCAGAGACAGAGGGGGAGGCAGACCAGGCAGATCCACTGAAATACACTGCTAAGGGGACAGCGGGGAGACAGGAGAGGTCTGTTCCAACATGTGGGTTACCTCCCTGGCCAGGGAGCGAACTTGTGCTGCAGTGGCTGCAGATTCTTCATAGTGCTGTGCTTAACCCCTTGCACCAGCAGGGAAGTCCCATAACTTTAAATACTTAAAATGAAATACAGTGCATTAAAACCAAAGCAACATATAGTGAAACGTAATCGGAATATTTAAATTTTTGCTATAGCAATATGTTTCTTTAACGTATGTATTTTCCCCTCCCACCTCCTTTTATAAGGTGTGTATTAAACAAGATCTAATGTCTAATAGCTACTCTAATCTCTATTGTAATCTAACGGCAGGAATAGGCATACATGGTAGTATGATATATACAAAAATGATGATATGAAAATTTGATTTGTTTCTGATAAATCACAGCCCTAGTAATAGCATCAAGTTTGTTACCTGCATTATTAAAGAAAACACTAAATATTAGATTAGTGAAACTAAAGCTGAAAATTACTCCTATAAAGTCTTTTGTAATTGTGATAAGAGTAGTTAACGAATATTCTATTTTCTTAAATAACTTTAAATGCACAAAAAGTATTCAATACGGTATTCAAAATTTTCCAAAACACTGAAGAAGAAGTAATACTTCTAAATTCTGTGTATGAGGACTGTGTTACCCTCATACCAAACTCAGACAAAAATATTACAAGGAAAAAAATGACAGGCCAATATTCCTGATGAA
Source organism: Galemys pyrenaicus (assembly GCA_019455555.1). Lineage (NCBI taxonomy): Eukaryota > Metazoa > Chordata > Mammalia > Eulipotyphla > Talpidae > Galemys > Galemys pyrenaicus. Next base: position 1,049,860 of record JAGFMF010011484.1, on the reverse strand, counting down.
TAGAGATGCAAAAACCCTCAACAAAATACTAGCAAACTGCATACTTCAGCAGCACCATAAAAGGATCATGCCATGATCAAGTGGAATTTGTCCTACTTGAATGCAAGTTTGAATCAAAACACACGTATCAGTAAATGTGATACTGTATTAATAGACTGAAGGATAAAGGTCACATGATAATCTCAAGAGGTATAGGAGATGCATTTGACAAAATTCAACATCTTTTCTTCACAATAACTTTTAATAAATCAGATATTGAAAGAATATACTGCAACATAATAAAGACCCTATGTAACAAGCCCACAGCATCACAGTTAATATAAAAAACTCAGAGATTTACCTTTAAGTTTAGGAACAAAATAAGTATGTCCACTATACCACGTCTATTCAGAACAGTACTTCTATTCAGGAAGTCCTAGCCAGAGCAATTAGACAAAGAAAAGAAATAAAAGGCATTCAAACCAGAAAAGGAAGGAATAAAGTTGTCTCTGTTTGCAGATGACATGATCTTTCATATAGTAAACCCTAAAGTTATACCTGTCCACATATACACACAAGACCAAATTGCAAACTAATAGACTCAGTTGTAAGACATAAAACCCACAGACAAAACTAGTTTTATTTTTACTAATAATGAACTATCTAGAAAGTAATCTCATTTATAGTAACATCAAAAAGAATATTGATAAATATATTTAACCAAGTAAGTGAAAGAACTGTAGCTGAAAACTGTAAAACACTGATGGAAGGAATTGAAGAAAACACAAATAAATGAAAAGCATCACATATTCTGTTGATGCATTAGAAGAATATTGTTAAAAGACACTACCTCAAAGGATCTACAGACTCAATGTAATCCCTCTAAAATTCCAATTGCATTTTTTTATAGAAATAGAAAAAGCAACTCAAGAATTCATGTGGGCACAGAGTCCTTAATAGCCAACACAGTCTTGAGAAATAAACAAAGCTGGAATCATCTCATTTCACGATTTCAAATTATATTACAAAGCTATACTAATAAAAACAGAATGGTACTGGCATAAAAACAGACCAGAGAACAATGGAAAAGACTTGAGAGACCAGAAATAACCTGAACTTACATGGACAACCCCTTTCTCTACATGTTCTACTTACATATATGCTAGGGATCCTACAAAGCTGTTCTGGTCCATTTTTGTCAAAAGGACTTTGTAAACACCAAGCCATAGCAAATGTTCATTGTGTGGTCATATTAGATTAAAAGCATCAATATCCAAATTTCTTGGGAATAATATTCCCAAGAAAGTCTTGCTTGTATACATAATTTTTCCAATTATGCCTTGATAGCAAAGAAATATAGCTTACTTGAACCTATGCAAATGATTCTATTTCCATTAAATAAAGAATACTCAGTGTTTCTAAGTTTTGGAAGTGAGTAGGAAAGGAGACGATGACATTTATGAATGTTTCATTTCAGTTTACAGAAATATAGTTTATAAAAATATTAGGTTATAGATAGTATAAGAGAAAAGGTTTCCTTATATTCAGAAAATATGACCGAAAATATCAACAGTATTCCAGATAAAAATGACAATGATCCCTCATTATTTCACTCACCCCTTTTAATGAATTTTTGCTCCTCTGGATCACTTGTTAACAGCATCATGTGTCCACTACTCCTTGCTAGAGTTCTTTAACTGACTCCATCCACAAAGACAGTCTCAAAGTTGTCTAAACAACATCATCATCATACACATTTGCCTCTGAGTACCTGTGACAGTCTTTTTTTGACTCTGAGAGTATCCATTTTTTAATGAAGTCTTCGGGTTAGTGACCGATTACAAGAGCTTCTGAAAGCATCAGAGTAAAATGACAACTATCTTTAGATAATGTCTTAAAATGACTGTGACTATCTTTCACTGAGAAATTTCCCAAGTGAAAGATCTGACTGAGCTCCTTAAAAGAGGAAGTTTGGTTATTTCTGAATAGAGCAAAGCAAAGTCAAACAAAAAAAATTGTCTGTTTAGTCCCCAAATGAGTAGATATTAAACTTAATTTATAGAAACAGTGAAAATAGTTTTTATGGAGGAAACAGAGACAACATACAATATCTTGTGGTAATATACTATTAATATGACAAGTTTACCAAGCTTACATCCAGGTAAATATCAAGATAATGAAACACAATGTATGTAAGTGTAGAGCAGACCTTAAATATCTGCCTGTTATTAATAAAAGCCCATAGATACTTGATGTGATTTGCAAGTGTAAACCACGAACCAGTAAGCTGCTAGATGTAAATGAAAGAATAAAATTGTACCCAACTTAACAAAAATAACTGAATTGTAACAGATGTTGCTATATTATTATATAATTTCAAGCAAAGCAAAGCAAAGCCGGGACCCTGACAAATAGGAACATTTTATTTAAAATGAGGGCGCTGACAGTTCTTTAGGTGTATCTACACAGCCTAAGATTTCTGAAACATTTCTAAAGATTTATTTATTTATGCATACTAGCACTGGGGTACAGGCCAGAGTCCAGGGAGGTGAGAGGATTCACCAGACAGAGCGGGGAGCAGAACAGGCAGAGGGACTGAAACACACTGCAGAGGGGAGCAGCAGGCGACGCAGGAGAGGTCTGCTGCGCCATGTGGGTCCCCTCCCTGGCCGGCGGCAGGAATTGAACTCGTGCTGCAGTAGCTGCGGTTTGCTTCATAGTGCCTTGCTTAACCCACTGTGCCACCGGGGAGGCCCTCTGAAACATTTCTATTAGAAATATTTCACATACAACTGAATCTAAGGAACGTTACCATCTTTTTAGTATGATGGCGTTTTTCAGGCAAGTGTTTAACGGTGCCCTATCAAGCAAGCACAATTTCTCAAGCTTTTGCAGGGTGAAGGAGCAAATCCTTTGTGATTTTTCAGAGACGCTCAAAGATCGTTTTCACGGCAAAGGGAATTAGATTTGTGGGCAGGTAAAATGTCAAAATGTTCCAGGGCAACCCTGATGTGAAATGGGTGCCTGACTGTGGGTCCTCACCTGTGCACTCAAAAGGGACTTATAATAAGACTCAACCTCAGGCACACAGAAGAAGGTTAAGACAGTGTTTACAAAAAAGGGGAAATAAAGAAACCAGTAACTCAGGGAGAAAGAGGGAGATAAATTGGTGAATGGATCCTTCCAGTTCTGCTGCACTGGAACCCAGCAGCAAAAGCCAAGATTCCCCCAAGATCCAGCTGCCTGGTTCTACACCAACCTGGCTGCTTGACCCCACCCTCGGGTCCCAGCATCCTCCCTTCAGTAGTGATGACGATATGGGAGTTGTACTTCTTGGTGCCTTGGATCTCTGTGGGCTGAGGCAGTAGTGGGGTCCATAAGACCTATTTGTGGAGTTGGTTCAGGGCATCCTTTCCCCCAACAAAAATACGTAAGGATATTTCCTTAATGAACTACTGAAGAGAGGATCATGGGTTATGGGGAAAGAATGGCTACTTATTTAACCAAAGCAGCCACAAAATACTCTAAAATACTTTATTAAAAGTAAATAAAGGAGGATGCCAGTTTCCAGGGCTTCAAAACCGCCACTCCACTCTAACAATAAAAAGCTCAACAGACTGAGAAATCAACAACTGTTTTAGGGTTCATAAGAGAGGGGAGGGCACCCCCCACGACTAGACAGCCTGACAGGAGGACACAGACCAGTAACTGCTCCAAGAGGAGACTGACCAGGGAAGGGGGCACAGGCACTAGGACCAGAGTCAGAATCCACAGCTGCAAGTGATGAGTTGCCGGAGGCTTAGAGCGGACAACAAAAGCTAAAAACTCCAGAAGGACCCAGTCGCAGGAGAGGCCTCACAATTTTGTGACATTTACCTCCAAAGCTTGACTAGGTTTACACAGCAAATACGTGAGAAGAATTCCCCTAATAGCAGGGGAAGGGAAGGCACTGTCTTGAAATGTCCCAGAGCAATGTCCTTCTAAAGGAGGCTGCTCACAGCAGAATCCAGCTAACCAGAGTCAAGGTTCTGGGTGTGCCTGGAGCATAAACAGCCGGGGGGGGGGGGGGGTGGGGGGTGGGGTGGGGAGAGAAATGCCCAGCTCCACCTTTCCAAATGGGAGGAGGCTTTAAATACTAATTCTAGGGCCATCCTGGTGGCTCAAGGGGCTAAGCACTGCACTGTTAAGCATCCGGAGCCACTGTAGCATGAGTTTGATCCCCGGCCAGGGAGGAAAGCCACATGGCACAGAAGATCAGCTGCTCCCCTCAGCAGTGTTTTAGTTGATCTGCCTGTACGGTTCCTCACTCTGTCTCACCCCCCCATACCTCTGGCCTGTACCCTAGTTCTTATGTGCATAAATAAATGAATCTTTAAAATATTAAACAAATACTAGCTTATTTGAAATTATTCTAATTCATACTATTAATATTTAACATATATAATTAATGTATAATTAATTTTATTTTTTCTAATTTAAAATCAGAACCTTTATAAAGCTATTCACAGACTGGACACAGCTGAGGAGAGAATCTCTGAGCTAGAAGATATAGCAATAAAATCCTTGAATAGTGAGAAAAAAAAAACAAAGAAGAATGAAAAAACAACAACAACAAAAAACAGAACAGAAAATCCAAGGGTGGTAAGGCACTGAAAGGCATAACAGACAGCAACAGAAATACCAGCAGAAATCGTGAGAAAGGAACTATTTCAAAAAATAGTGGTTGAGAATTCCCCCAAATTAATACCAGGTACCAGATCACAGGTCCCGTGAGCACAGAGACTAGAAGCAGCGTGCGTGGCAATGGTTGCGCATAACATTGCTGGCAGGTCTGTAAAGCTAGTTCAATATGCAAAAGTTAACGTGACACTTCACATCAACAACTAAAAGAGAAAAATCACACGTTCCTATCAATGCAGAGAGAGCATTTAACACAATGCATTACTCACTCATGATCAAACTCATGTGATTAGAAGGGAACTTCCCAACTTGATTTAAAAAATCTAGAAGAAGCCGACAGATAATGTCATCCTTAACGGTGAGAATGCAAAGCAGTGTCCCCACGTAGGTCAAGGGGAAGCCGAGCCCTCTCCTCACTCTCTCTCGGCAGCCCTCTGGGTGGCCCAGGCGATGCACGAAGACAAGACAAGTGGACTGGACGTGTAACAGGGTGGTTCCCAGGGGAAAGTTCAGTTCTAGGATCCCTTTCACCCTACATAGGGTGAAGCTGAGCAGGGATAAAAAAAAATGCTGGAAAGGAGACAGAGAGGAAGGAAGGGAGGAAGAAGGAAGCAGGATGGAGAGCAGCCAGGAGACCTGGAGGAGGCACGTGGAGCAGAGGGACATATAAAAACTGCACTTGCTTCTTGGTCCTGGACTGGTTAAAACAAAAGCCGGTAAAAGACCAGTGGGAAACTTAACAATGGCAGCTTTTATCTTAATTTTGATTTTACACTTTTCCTTCCAAATTTGTCTGATTGTTTCTGACCCTTTTCTATGGGTCTCCACTGTGGCAGCTTTCGGGCCTTGCTTTGGGCCAATCCTGTTTATCTGAACTTTTACCCTCAAGGGAATGGGAAACTTTGGATGCTTGACTTAGTAACTATATTCTTTGTCTTTTCTGAATTGTTCCATAATTATATTAAAGTCCCTTTCCATTAAAAGTCTTATATGTTGGTCTTAATGCAGCAAATGGCAAAACCCATTTAGAGAGGGCAAGTTTAAAGGATTTTTTTTTTTAAAAGATTTATTTATTTGTGCACACAAGAGCTGGGGTACAGGCCAGAGGCAAGGGGAGAGGATTCACCAGAGACAGAGCAGGGAGCAGAACAGGCAGATCGACTGAAACACACTGCTGAGGGGAGCAGTGGGCAAGACAGGAGAGGTCTGCTGTGCCCTGTGGGTCCCCTCCCTGGCCAGAGATTTTAACTCACGCTGCTGTGCCGCGGATGCTTCACAGTGCAGTGCTCAACCTCATGTGCCACCAGGAAGGACCCCAAGTTTAACAGATGGAAGAATTAGAACTCTCCCTGCCCTGTAACAGATGGAAGAATTAGAACTGACTCAAAGTAGCTGGAAACTTATGTCCATACAAAAACCTGCACACAGATGCTTACAGCAGCTTTCTTTATTGGTGTTCGAATCTGAAGCAATTCACTCAGCACTGAGCTAAGAGGGAATGTGTTCCTAGAGGAAGGCTATAGTACCGGGCAGCTGCCAGCATGTCACAGCTTCCCCTGCACACAGAACTCCGCATTTGGTGAAGCCACGGCGTCACAACCGCAGAGTTAGAACCACTACAGAAACGTGCTTTCCATGCCACCCTCATTGTAGGCAGCAACACAGGGTGACCCACTGGTCTTTATGCTGGAGCCTCAAGTCCTGATAAACCTTAGAGACCTGGCTTTGCCTTGCACTGGTAATTTGGAAGAAATGATGCTAACTCGAGAAGACTGAGTATCTTTGCTGTTTGTGCCTCAAGTTAAAGGGAACTCTTGAAATGTTGGATTAATATACAGGAATCTTTACTTGTGTATCTGTCTTTTTTTTTTAAGATTATTTATTTATGCACACAAGAGCTGGGGTACAGGCCACAGTCGTGGCAGGTGAGAGAATTCACCAGAGACAGAGTGGGGAGCAGAACAGGCAGATGGACCAAAACACACTGCTGAGGGGAGCAGCGGGCGAGGCAGGAGAGGTCTGCTGTGCCCTGTCCAGGGTCTCCTCCCTGGCCGGGGATCGAACTTGTGCTGCAGTGCAGCAAATGCTTCACAATGCAGCGTTCAACCTGCTGTGCCACCAGGGAGGCCCCACACTTCTGTATCTTTCTAAGGGGAGTTGGTTCACATGAAAGGTGGCTTTTTAACACCTTGGGACTTAGGTGTATCTATAAGACCACCCCAAAAGTGCATAAACAAGACCCTGCGTTTCGGGTTCTTCTCTCAACTCATTCCGATTACGACTGTCTCTGCCACCTGCTAAGATGAACCTAAGTATGACTGAAAGGAAGCCTTACAGGACAGTATTTATTATTAGCTGGAATATTATTCTTTAATCATCCCCCATGTCTCTTCCCCATAGGTCTGTAAGGTGGTCTGCAAAACCTGACCTGGTCAAATCCCCACATAAAATATGTTAACGGTGCTTTCTGGCAATGGCAGAAAGAATGTCTGTGATGAGCTTCTTTAATCACTTAATCAGACCTACCTTATGGTAAACAAAACTAGAAGTTATTAATTAATCAGGTCACACTTTCATGTAAAATGTCATCTGTCTTGTAAGCCAACTGTTCCCTCTATGCCAACGATACTCCATATGCATGACTTAAAATCCTACCTACTGAATGAGAATCACTGAGCATCTTGATGTGCTAAAAAGGAACACTCAGCTGTGGTGAGGGTCTCACATGTCCTCCGACTTTGCTAGTGTCCTGAAATTTTCTGTATACTTTGATACAGGCCTTTGATCTGTATCTCTGATAGGTAAGCAATTTGAAAAATGCCAAGTTTTAAAAAAATCTTAAGATGTATTTGTGAACATTTCACATTGTGATCTCTAGGAATACATGGGAAAGGGAACTTCTGCTGGGAACATACTTGGGTTGAAGCTGGCAACACTCCTCCCTCCTTACCATCCACAGGTGCCAAGAGGCCGACCGTTCACGGGCATATTAGGCAGGACTCTGTCCATGTTACAAGAGACGGCTGAGAATTTTAATTTATGAAAGTGCAGCTTGGCAGGAGTTTGGCTGCGAAGGATGGTGAGACACCCCAAGTGGAGTTTCTGGTTCAGGACAGGATTAGGAATCACAGGGAACTGTCACACACAACACGGAGGACATGTAGTGTCAGCATCTAGTGGTGCCATTGTCTTCTTGTGGAGCCCTTGAGCAGACCATGAGGAAGCCATAAGGATACTATGAAGAAGTAATGAGATACCATGAGGAAGCCATGAGACACATGAGGAAGCCATGAAGAAGTAATGAGACACCATGAGGAAACCATGAGACACCATGAGGAAGCCAAGAGACACTTGAGGAAGCCATGAGATACCATGAGTAAGTCATGAGGATACCATGAGGAAGCCATGAGACACATGAGGAAGCCATGAGGATACCATGAAGAAGTAATGAGGCACCATGAGGAAGCCATGAGACACATGAGGAAGCCATGAGACACATGAGGAAGCCATGAGGATACCATGAAGAAGTAATGAGACACCATGAGAAGCTATGAGACACTTGACGAAGTCATGAGGATACCATGAGGAAGCCATGAGACACCATGAGGAAACCATGAGAGACCATGAGGAAGCCAAGAGACACTTGAGGAAGCCATGAGATACCATGAGGAAGTCATGAGGATAATACCATGCCACCAGAAACACTGAAGTTTGGGCACAGGTAATTGTCCTGATAAACTGTGCATAAAATATGCTCAAAGTCATTTCTAACACATGCTACATTTTACCTCAGTTGAGCTTTTTGTCACTGATTTTATTAATTTTTCAGAATTTACGTAACTATGTAACTTTGGGGCACAGTGTCACACCTCCATAAGGGCACATGCTTCGCTCAATCATCACCAAACTTCCTCAGCCAGTGTCCTATCCTATTCTTTCTTCTTTCTCCCCCTCCCTCCCCTTATTCCCTCTGCTAATCAGTATATTTTCACAAAATCTAAAAATTGGTTTTGCTGTGATTCACCAGTATATATATTTTTAGCTATTTATAGTCCACATATACATGAAACCATCAAGTGTCTTTCACTCTCGAACTTACTTTACTTAGGATAATCACCTCAAAAATCCACCCATTTTGTCCTCAAAGATATGGTTTCACCTTTTTTTATATTTGACATTATTTTTCGTTAATAACTGACTAGTATTCCATTGAGTATATATCCCACAATTTTTTTAATCCATTCATCTTTGGTTGGACACTTAGGTTGGTTGCATATCTTGGCTATTGCGGATAATGCTGCTATGAACATAGGAGGCATAAATGTGTGAGAGTTTTCATACTCTTGAGTAAGCACCTAGCAGAGGCTTTTCTGGAGCATAAGGCATTCCCACTTTCATTACTTTAAGGTATCGCCATACCATTTTCCATAGAAGCTGCCCCAAACTGCATTCCCACCTAACATAGATGAGTCCTTTTCTCCATAACAAACCCACAACACCTTACTCAATGATGAAAAATTGAAAGCATTTCCCCAAAGAGCGCTTTCTTAAATGCAGAATTAAACTGTTCCAAAAGATTATGTAGCTAAAAAGTCTAAAATATTTGTCGTATGCCCTTAATGAAAAAACAAAAACTACCAACACTGTATTTCAGTTGACTGTTGGAAAACTTTTTTTTTACCAAAGGAAGATAGCGAATATTTCAGACTTTTTGTCATAGGATCTCTTGCAAGTATTTAACTCTGCTGTCATCAAGCAAAAATGCCTGAGATGATGTTTGATACTCTATGTAACAAAACAGTAAGTCTACTGTAATTAAACGGTCAGATTCTATTTCAATAAAACGTAATTTACAAAGCAGGATGATAGTTTGCTGGACTGCTGCAGTTTAAGAAGACTGGTTAAAATGTCGAAATTCCATTCTTATGTATGGTATATTCTGTGATAAGAACTCAGGAGATTGTAATCACTTTCGTGGAATCTTAAAACAAATATGGAGCAAAGATATGCTGACCAATGGATGAAAAAATTCCAGACTTTTCCTTCTTGTCATTTTCTTATTGACATATACTTGACACATAGCTTACGTTAAGGTGTATATAGCATATCTGGCTGTTTGCCCCAATTGATTATCAATTAGAACATCAGAGAAAAGTGAGTTTTGGAATCAGTTTAATTCTCCACCACGTCTGGCTTAGTCCAGAAGGAGTAAGCAGATAAGGTGCACTCTGTAACCTGAGAGGCCACCTATCTTCCCTGAAATTTCACCCCTGGTAACTCATCACGTCTATCTTGAAGGCTTTCCTGTTTTCCAGCTCCTCTTACAAATGCTTAGCTCTGAAGGAAGCAATAATTTAAAGCAGTTAGAGAAAAATCACTAACAGCTCTGTGAGAGCAAGATAGGACCCATGGAAGTGGAGAGGAAATTTGACAGGCAGCTGAGAATAAAAGTTGCCTTTCTTAGCAAATTCAAATTCTGCCTGGGTTCTGCAAATTTTGCTTGAAAAGGGGATATCAAATTGAATTACAGCATTATATTACCATGCATTTTAACTCTGGAAGGGAATTAAAATATGAGCTAGTCCAACCTCTTCATTTTAAAAAAAAATGAAGAAAATAGGCCTCCCTGGTGGTGCAGGGGTTAAAGACAAAGCACTATCAAGCTATCACCAACCACCACAACATGAGTTCGATCCCTGGCCAGGGAGCTGACCCACATGGTGCAGCAGACCTCTCCTTCTTGCCCACTGCTCCCTCAGCAGTGGATTTCAGTGGATCTACCTGTTCTGCTCCCAACTCTGTCTCTGGTGAATCTTCTCATCCCCTGTACCTCTGGTCTACACCCCAATTCTTGTATGCATAAATAAATCTTTAAAAAAATAAATAAGAAAGTTTCATAAATTCAAATGTACTGCATTCCAATCTAAAAGGAAAACTCTGTTTACTGCTGCTCTAGCATAGCAAAAAATGCTCCTTAGAAAGTAAAACCGTGACCCAATTTGCTTTTTACAGTGACAACTGGGGACCGAAGGAAGGAAAGCTAAAAGTCTATCTTTTCAGTAAAATGGTGTTTCACTTGTTCAGATAGTAGTTTTTGACAGTACAGAGACACTGGATTTGCTTGAGTCACAGGACAGAAATAGTAGCGGTATGATATGCATGCTTTAGGTTTTAATGATTCAATCAACTTTCTTTTTTTTTTTTTTTAAAGATTTATTTATTTATGCATATAAGCACTGGGGCACAGGCCAGAGTCCAGGGCGGTGAGAGGATTCACCACAGAGAGCAGGGAGCAGAACAGGCAGATCAACGGAAGTACACTGCTGAGGGGAGCAGCGGGCA
>JAGFMF010011484.1:952597-1014004 GCA_019455555.1 Galemys pyrenaicus | reverse complement strand
GTTATTGTTATTATTAATATTGTTCTTATTCCTTTCCTTGATCCTCCTTTGGTTCCCTTATGTTCCTCCTAAGGGAGGAACCATCTGGTATTTTTCATTCTGAGTTCTTTTTAAAGCTCTAAAACCCAAAGGAAGTTCCTTGTTTCCCAAATAGTCTCTCAGCTCACCATGCCTCTCCTGCAGAGAGGAACAACTGTTCTACCTGCTACCCAAACACACCATAATTATAATGTAGACACACACAAAAAAATGGCAATGCCTTTGTGAGAATGGAGATAAAGAACAACGAAAGAGAAAACAGATTCCAGCAAAAGAAGTCAGTCCAGCTCATCAGGGAGAGGCAGACTGTGATTTCAGGAGCTGTCAAGACAGACGAGACCTTAGGTGCCCGGGACTACCAATTGTGATGTGGAAATGTCGGGGGGACAGGGCAGTCCCCAGTTGCTCCTGATAAGCTATTGAGGTTGTTCGGATGTGTTCCTTGGGCTGGAGAAGTGGGGCTAAAAATGGAGAGAAGTGGGAAGATTTGGGAATTTTTGGAGACATAAAGAAAGTGAGAGGGTGGGATAGATGAGACCACAAGGGGGAGGTCTGTAGATGAACCCCAGTTATCTGGCATGTGAACTCCAGTCCATATTTTAGTCAAGTTTGAAGCTCTTTCTAAATATTTTTCGTATTTCTTTAAGAATTTTAACTTTTTGTGGCTTTGAGTGCAAACTTCCTTTTGAAAGCCTCTGATTGTTCCAGATGTAAAAGGAAAAATATTGATGGTCTGCTCCTCTCATCTTGACATCACTTTAATCTCACTAATCCTGAGTTCATTATTCGAGTCTCTGTAAGTAAACAGTCACAAAGAGGTCCGGACTCCTCCTTTGCAAGGTGGAATCTCTGTCTCTAGGTTTCTACTGAAAGTAAAGAATTAGCAGCTTCATGGTAAAATGCCACTTCATAAACATGCAGGTATTTGGGGTGCACATTCAGGAGTTTCTCCCCTGGCTATATGTTCTCGAGCAGTTGTGAATCCTGAAATTCAGAAACTGAGAGAGACTAGGTCCTGGTTATTGGACCTAGTAAAGGCAGCAAATATTTGCTGTAAAGGCAGCAAATAGGACAAAAGTTGCCTTTGATGAAAACTCTGCATGAAAGCATGGTAGCTCACCCCATCAGTCATCATAGGGTTTTCGTCTGTGTGTGGCTGGAGGGTGATGGAGCATTTGATCACTGGCTCATTACGACTCACAAGTCCAGCTAGAAAGAGTGAACAGTTAGCTCTGTCTAGCTTCCAAACAACGATTTCTTTCTCACTTTCCAATCTCAAGAGTATGCATGGGTTATTTTAGTTTTTAGAATCAGTTCTAGTTGTTACTTCAAATAATCAATAGACTGTTTTTCACTGACTAGAAGGTGCAACTAATAGTAAACAGGTAAACTTCTAACAGTTAAATGAAAAAATGACCCAGGATATGAAGCCTGTGTTAGTAATAGGTGATAGAAATTTACATCAAGGAAAATCTTAAGTAATAGAGGATTTTGCTTAGGATATAACATATTCCAGCACATTTCCTAGGTGGTGATTCATCGCTGCCAAAGAGCAGTATAGGAATTGAAATTTTGAAAAATGACAAAACATTATAGGAGAGAATCATGAGGTTAAGTGAACTGGCAAATCTAGAGTGAAATCATTTCAATCTAAATGATAGACACAAATTTGAGAAAAATGTGAACATTAATTCTGAACAAGTACTATTCATCAAGTATAGATTTTATGGCCTGCACTGTAAGATCATTTGCATTCATGAATAATATTCAGATATTTGCATTATTCTATCATAAAGAATCTTGCATGCCCATTCCCACCACACACACACACACACACACACACACACACACACCACACTCTCCCAGTACTTCTTCCTTCAATTATCAAAGGATTATTTGTTAGTGTGTGGTAGATGCCAGTTAACAGAAGACTTCTTAGTGGTCATTCTCCAATGCTTTACTGATGAAATAATATACTGATGAAACAGTCATTATAATAACATACTGATGAAATCTTACAATAACACTGATATTGAAGTAGTCTGAGAAGGAATACCATTATAGCTATCATCTTGATGGATCTATGATACTGAAACTTTGCTTATTCTCCCAAGGTCAAGGACATTTCATGGCCTATGATGTGCTGAATCAGGAAAAAGAGAGCTGGCCTCAGAGCTATGTTATCTAGGTGAGAGCTTAGAAAACTAGGTCTCTGACTCCAAAGTATTCCATCATCACTTGCTCAACAATTGTTGAAATTCCTTGCAACACAGCCACCTTCTTTCATCCCAGAGTTAATTGAAAATCCTACACTGCAGGTAACCCTGCTAAGTTTAAAAGGAGTGATATTTCCCTCGGTTCCGATTTCAGCACAGAAGGAAATCAGTGAAACAGAATTCTGGCCACCTTGGTGGAAGATGGAGTTTTCCACATAATGAAATTCTGCAAGAGACATGGGGGTGCACAGAGAGGGTCCTCGTCTTGAGCACCATGTCCATCTGCACTGGGACCTTGTTTGATAAGGGCGTGGCTGAAGTACAATGTGGACATGGAGTCCAGGATTGCACAGCTACCACTGGAGATTGTGGCTACGGAGAATTCCAGCACAGGCATAGTATTTTCTTAGTTGTGGGAGTTAGCTAAATCAAATAATTCTGTTATTATGTCACTATCACGATCCAGCCCTCACCTACCATTTCATAGGTCTGTCAATGACCACAGATAACACAGAAACAAAGATGTGAGAAAGGAAGTGCATTCTTAGGACAAGCAGAGATGGGAGTCAAAGTTTCACTGGCTAACAATGAAACTTCTATATTCTCTTCAATTCATTACATCCTCTTTTCCTAAAGCCATCTTACTCGACCCACCCTTATTGTATTTAATGAAACTGACTTATACTTAGTGGTTTTTGGAAAACCAATAAAAAAAACCTACATGATATTCACTAGAGATAAAGGTGAATGAGGACATTTGGTCTCTACATTCATGGATTTACCAAAGTAGTTGGGATAAGCACTATGAATAAGCACACAGCTGACATATAATGCTAAATAATTACCAAAGTGGATATCTGTACAATGTTTTCAGCTTAATAATCCACTGTACTGTAAATATCCAAATTTATAACCACAATGAACATATTTATTTTTATAAACTGAAAATCAGAAAAACGAATAGTTCCTTATGCCTTTAAAGTTCAGATCTGGATCTCAAGTGCTATAAGATTATTCACTCGCTCAGTAATTATTTACTGAGCACCACTGGGCCGAGAGTTTAATATTGCTAGATTATAATTACAATAATACTTCCTGGCCCGGGAGGAGTCACATCCTATTGAGCAGGCAAACAAGGCACTAAAGTATGAAAGAATATGCTACTGAATGTAGTCACGGTATAAAATGCATTGGTATTCGCTTTCTATGGCTGCCATAACAAATTCCTACACTTAGTGTCTTAAAATAACACGAGTTTGGGCCTCCCTGGTGGCACAGTGGGTTAAGCAACGCACTATGAAGCAAACCTCAGCCACTACAGCACGAGTTCGATCCCTGCTGCCAGCCAGGGAGGGGACCCACACGGTTCAGCAGACCTCTCCTGCTGTGCCCGCTGCTCCCCACGGCAGTGTACTTCCATTGATCTGCCTGTTCTGCTCCCCGCTCTGTCTGTGGTGAATCCTCTCACCCCCACACCTCTGGCCTGTACCCCAATGCTTGTATGCATAAATAAATCTTTAAAACAAACAAACAAACAAAAAAAAACACGAGTTTGTCATCTATCATTTCTGTAGTTTGGAAATCCAATATAGCCCCCACCATGCTAAATACAAAATCTTCCAGCAGCGGGCTACATCCCTTGGCACGTGACCCCACAGAGCACGATGTTATAGCATGTGAGCCTGGCTGCCTTGCTCTCCTCTTCCCGATTCTTCTCTCTCACCTCCCTCCCACGTCTAAAGACTTTTGTGATAACCTGGATAATAAAAGATACTATCTTTATCTTGAGGTCGGAGTTAGCAATGTGACTCTCTCAGCAACCTAATCTAATCCAGTTTCTGGAGATGAGGATGTGAACATCTCTGGGAGATCATTTTTCTGCTCAGCACAGGTACAAAGGAGAAGGCGGGGAAAAGACCTCCCAAGGGTCACTTCTGAAGTAGGGGACGAGGGGGAGGAAAGACCACAGGAGCACGGAGAGGGAGACACGAGGTGTGGACACAGCAACACAGCCCTATGGGCCACTATGAGCCTTTCCTGGAAGTAGATCTGCACACACAGATCCTCTCAAAGACTGTGCAAAGCACAACGTGTTCATGACGTGCAAATTCAAGATGCTAACATGAAGATCACATCTCTGCTTTCAACAGCAAACATTTAAATGGCACAAGCAGCACTGAACACACAAATCTGAAGATCTTTGCTTGTTACATAGCAACGTGCCAGCACATAACATATAACTCTTCGCTTTGTAATTTATGCATTTGAACTAACGTTTTAATCCCCCCCCCAATTAAGAATTCATACGTGTTAGCAAAATTGACAGGGAGGAAAAAAAAAAAAAACCACACGAAGTTGAAGGTTTTGGTTAGTGAATCATTTCTCCGCAGAAATCGTGTGTCATACTTAGTCACACATTCAAGTGAATGTTTAGATTTGTATACATTACATATCATACCTGTATTCTGTTTTGTGTGTTTAAACATCACTTGAAGTATTTTTTGAACAGCTTTAAACCTCTAGGAAAACTGAGTAGGCTGTACAGACACCTGGGCCCAGCTTTCCCCGAGTCAGAATCCTGTACTCCTGATACACCGGTTACAGTTCTGTTATTCAGATCTGCTTCACGAAGCCACGGGACAGTCGTCGCCATGCTCCTAGACTCTCCTTGCTGTGACAGTTTGTCAGACCCCACCCCCCTATCCTGGTTGATGATGATGACCGTTATGGTGTCCTCACCAGGAGCACTGCACCCACACTTTTGTTGGACTCTGGCGCTTTTCTCACCATTAGACCAAGGCGGTGTAGGGAGAAGACCAGAGAAAAGTGCCAGTTCCATCATGTCACATCAAGGATGCGTTTTGTCAATGTGGCTTCTCATTGTGGCCTTTGACCTTGGCTATGTGCTGGACAGTGACCCCCTCCGGAAGTTGCTGTCTGCAGTCCACGGAAGTTGCTGTCTGCAGTCCACGGAAGGAAGTTGCTGTCTGCAGTCCACGGTTAAGAGGAGAATTCTGATCCCTCTCCTGAAGAACAGGGTATCCACATAAAGTCCAATTCTTCTGCATGGGAGGTTGACACCCTCCTCCTCCTTGTATTTCTGGATTCAATCATTTATTTCCATCAGTATGAATTCCTGGGTATGTATTTGTCTCCTTTGAGTTGCAATCCAATACAACTTTCTTTATTTGCTCCAGTTTCACTACAAGATAATGTTAAGGAGTTTCAATTATCAGTTATAAGCAGTACAAAAACTGTCTGTTACACTTAAATGTCAGGTAACATTATTTTAATTAGATAAATCAGATTAGGTATTCTGGGTGTGTGAATCCTTCCTTAGCCACAATTAGTATTAATAGTGTTAGTATTAAAAGCTGTGAGTTTACCATTTTAAAACCACAGAGATGTGCATTTCCCAAACAATAGCATAGATAGAATATTTTATACAGGGCCACTTGTTTGAATAGTAATAACCCTATTTCTTTCCAGACCTTTCTTAACAGCTGAATTGACTAAATGGATTTAACTAAAGATTCTTTCATTTACACTAAAATACAAGCTGAGGAAAACAAATAACAGAATAATTATTTTTAGAATTCAAAATGTCCTATAGTCACAGTTTGCAGGATTCAAATGTTATAAAATAGAATTACTCTTGCCAAGGCACTGTTCACATCCACATCCAATGTACAGGAGTACATTGAGTGTATTAAATACATCAATTATTGTGAGTGGAAATGCATTTCTCTCTTTATCCGATCTCATTGGTCAGATGGCTGATTTAACATTCTGTGCAGCTGTGTAAAGGGGATTGCATTCTCAATGCTTAATTACTTTAGCCAATTTCCATCTGTTAAGTTGATTTCAGACCTTTCCTCCAACTTTAGACAACACAGAAATTCTGCGAGGAGGCCTATTTCACGATGGAGATTTTGTGCTCACTATTCCACAGACTTGGGGTGCCTGGAGCCAGTGCCCTGGCCTCCATCATATGACCTCCAAGTCTATGAAACAGTCCTGATTTCTGTATAAATCACATCCTTTTCACAGTTAGCCAGCCTAGCGTTTAAAAAGTATCATGTTAAATTGCTTTTTTTGCATCATATTTTTCAATTTCATATTTTGCTCAATTTCACTCCAAATGAAATTTTAAACAATAGTTAATTGAAAACATAGACAAGGTGAAGTTTGTCAAAACCCATCGTGTCGTGTAAAAGTTTAGTACCTGACCAATGATGCACCACTTGGTCTCTGACCCTCTGCAAATGGCAGAGGCGCTGATGGGAAAGCTTTTGACAGCACGAAACGTGCATTTATCGGCCCAGATCTCAGTGGTGCACAATCTGAGACACAGTCAGAGTCCAGTAAAAGACTGATGAAAAGGAATTAATTACTTCCATGAAATGCAAGTCTGGTTCAGTGTTACCTGATTTTACATCGAGTAAGTACAAGAGCGTACAGAAAAGCACACGTAGCCCATCTTCTTACTCCCAAATAGACATCCCTAAGGCCCTATTTAATTTTGTCAAAAGACCCAGAGAAAATTAAAAGGTCCCCTTTATTTATTTTTTTGGAGTTATTATGAGATTTTAATAAAATTATAAAGTATAAACCAGATGTACCTTACACTTTCATTTACTCAGGTTAACTCTGGCACAACACTAACACAAAATTAGCTCCTGCACAAGGGTGGACAGGAAATCCATTTATAGCAAGCATATTATGATTCATGTATTTTTTATTTTATTTTTTAAAAGATATCAGACATTTTATTTTTTATTAGCATTTTTTAAATTTATATATATTTGACATCAGTTGTAATCCCCATGTATTCCCCATCACCATATCACCAGTGCACCATCACCTCAGTCCCCCGTGCTCCCGTCTGCCCTCCACCCTTCCCCTCTTCCCTCTCCCCCAAGTGTCCCCAATTTGTCCTTGTCTTTTTGTTTTTGTGTCTTTATTATCATTATTATTATTATTATTGTTCTTATTCCTTTCCTTGATCCTTATTTGGTTCCCTTATATTCCTCCTAGGGGAGGAACTAAAAAGTCCCCTTTAAAGAGGTTGTTCAGGGCTCCTTCATGACCTATTTCAGTGTCAGACAATTCCTGGGTGAAGTAAGAATTCTATTGGCCTTAGCCAAAGGCCATCATTGCACAACAGGCAATTTAAAGAGCAGACACAATGTTATCTTTGAAAACGACTATAACGATAGCAACTAAGTGCACTGTAGTGGAGGGTTATGTGCCTGGCTGCTGGGTGAGGCGGGTCCTAGATCTGCAGGCTGTGAACCTGTAACTCTGAGTCATTCACAGCGTTGTAAATCATGCTACCTCAATAAAACAAATGTAAGAAAATAAATGCACAAAGAGAGTGATTTTCTTGGTGTGGAAGTAAGACCAGTTTTTCCAGATGGCCTCTTTTCTGGTAGGTAAGTTTCCACTAACTCAAAGTCGCAGTCTCTGCAAATCCGCACCCTATTCCCACACCTGACCTTTCCACCCCATGAACACATGCACCCAGTTTATCACGGGACCCCCATCGGTGGTCACAGACCTATTTACTGCTGGTGAGTGCTAGCAATGAACCCATTTGTCTCGCATTTCTTCTTTTTTTTATTTAAGTATATTTGACATCATTTGTAGTCCCTGCAGAATTGCCACCACCATTTTAGGAGTGCACCATCATCTCAGTCCCTTGTGCTCTTCCTGCCTTCATCCCAGTCTCTACCTGTCCACCCCATCACCCCCAGAAGATTCCTTTGGTTTGTCTTTGACCTTTTGTTCTTGTGTTTTGTTTGTTTTTGATTGTAATTGTTCTTTTCTTGAACCCTCTTTTTTGTTGTTGTTCCTTTACATTCCTCCTAAAAGTAAAACCATCGATATTTTTCTCTTGCCTTCTGACTTATTTCACTGAGCATCATCCCTTCTAGTTCCATCCATGTTTCTATAAATGACTCTATCTTATCCTTTTTGATTGCTGAATAGTATTTCATCATGTATTTGTACCACATTTTCTTGATCCAATCATCTACTTTGGGGCATTTGGGTTGTTTCCAGGTCTTACCAATTATAAATAGTGCTGCAATAAACATAGGGGTACAGGTATTCTTATGAGTCGGTGCTTTTGAGTCCTTGGGGTAGATCCTTAGGATTGGAATTGCTGGGTCATATGGTAATTCTATTTTTAGTAGATAAAGAAACCGCCATACGGCCTTCCATAGTGGTTGGATTAACTTGCATTCCCACCAGCAGTGTAGTAGAGTCCCTTTTTCTCCACATCCTCACAAACATTTATTGTTGGTGGTTTTTTTGATGTGTGCCATTCTTAGTGGTGTAAGGAGGTACCTCGTTGTGGTTTTAATTTGCATTTCCCTGATTATGATGTTGAGCATATTTTCATATGCCTGTTGGCCATTTGTATGTCCTCTCTGGTGAAGTGTCATTTAAGCAAATTCTTTGCTCCTTTGTCAAAGATCAGTTGTCCATAGTTGTGTGGTTTTACTTCTGGGCTTTCTACACAGTTCCTTTGATCCATGTGTCTGTCTTTGTTCCAGTACCAAGTACCAATTTTACCATTGCTTTGTAGTAAATTTTGAAGTCTGGAGGTTTGTCTCACACTTCTTTATTTTTTAAAGGTTTATTTTTGTTTATTTATGCATACAAGAACTGAGATTTAGGCCAGAGTGGCAAGGGATGAGAGGAGTCACCAGAGACAGAGTGGGGAGCAGAACAGGCAGATCTGCTGAAATCCACTGCTGAGGGGAGCAGCGGGCGAGGCAGGAGAGGTCTGCTACACCATGTGGGTCAGCTCCCTGGCTGGGATAAAGCTCATGCAGCAGTGGCTGGCAATAGCTTGATGGCACTGAGATTGATGGCATCTGCTCCACCAGAGATGCCCTCACACTTCTTATATTCATTCATTTCTGCCCCTTGCCAAATAGGTGTGTTGCTACTCATCACAGTCGCATTTAATTGTTAACTCACAGAGAAGCATTATTGTTCCTATTAAAGTTATGACATGCTTTGAAACCATGAAGCATCTGTGACAATACTGATTTTATAGTCTCAATCTATATGGATAACGGGAAACCAATAATAATTTAGCTAAAATATCTGTCAATAGTTTGTCAATTTTTTGCTGTGGTAACAATGGTCTAGAACACGGGACGTGATTCAGAGGTATAGACATTTCTGATGCAGGTAGCACAGTGGACCTTTTCCAAGAAATATTTTTTCCATATTTCCTTATTAGGATATTTTAAATGGTGTTTAAGGCATATCCCTTTGGAAGTCATGGTGCTGCTCTTATTTGCAATGTGAAATGAGAGGTTTAGAGCTGTTTAAGAAATAAGATGACATATCCACATCTCACATAGCACAAATTTTGACAAACAAGTTCCGAAGTGTACTCCAACATGGCATAAAAGGACAAATCATTTAAATAAAATGAGGTATACACTAGCACCTAGCATTTGAGATTTCCTGTTATTTAAAATATTCTTAAGGAATCCAATACAGTGAGTATTCTTTGTTCAGAAACCAAAAAAAGTTAAAAAAAAAAAAAAAGCTGAAAATCTTATGTAATACCCTGATTCAAAATGTAGCAGCAGGATTAAGGAGACTACAAATCATCCAGTCTCATGAAATCCTCATTATTTTGGAGAGATCTGAAATAAAATATTTGCCTTACTTCAAGGGGCTTTTCTGTACATGAGTTTTCATCCTTATAAGTGATTACTTCAGAATAATGAAACAGCTCCTAAAACTCATCCAAAAAAAAAATAATGTTAAGATAATAAAATTCTTATTTTGAGTCAGATGTGACAGCTGAAGAACTTGAGTAGATTATGGTTTATATATCTGTGATTGCAAAGCAACAACACATGGGTGCACCAGACACAGGTCCATTGAGAATCTTAGCTCCATCCCCAATAGGTCACCCTTTCACAAATCTGAAGCATTTGTTACATAATCCACCAGCTCATAATTTACTTGCAATAATCATTTAAATCTTTTTAATTTCTTTTTCTTTTTCTTACAATGTTTGCTTGCTTTTCTAGGTGTAGTCCCCATAGAATCCCCACCACTGGTTCACCTGTGCACTGTCACCACAGTCCCTTGTGCTTGCTCCAACCCTACCTTGATGCCACTCCCTGCAGAATGGCTCTGATTTGCAGTTATCTATTTAACAACAAAACAAAAATCACTTAAATCTTAACTTTTGTTTAGTGGTACTAACCCACTCATAATATTGAAAATATTTTCCAATTACATATTTTTTCCCTTCAGCTCTTCATCTTTTAATACCCAGACATTGCAGATAATCATTTGAACTTAAAAATTACTATTATGGGCCTCCCCGGTGGGGCAACAGGTTGGGCACCACACTATAAAGCCATCCACAGCCACTGCAGCACAAGTTCAATCCCCAAGCAGGGAGGGGACCCACATGGCACAGCAGACCTCTCCTGCCTCGCCTGCTGCATCCCTCAGCAGTGGATTTCAGTAGATCTATGTGTTCTGCTCCCCACTCTGTCTCTGGTGAACCCTCTCACCCCCAGTACCTCTGGCCTGTACCCAAGTTCTTGTATGCATAAGTAAATCTTTAAAAAAAAATCCTATTATGCAGCTAGTCTGTATGTTCCAAATCCATTATGGAAATGAAAACAAATAACAAGCAATGATGACTCTGAAGCATTTAATAATCTTGGTTATTTCATGAAGTCTAGGTATGTGAAAGGTATTATGAAATACAGGAAGTCCAACAGAGGAGAAGAGAGGCTGGAGCATTTAACTCAGTAGGACTTTACTCGAGATGAAGTACTGGAGTTGAGTGGGACATTCGGAGTGAATCTTAGAGAAATTGTATGATTTAAGCAGGTAGACAAGAGAAAAGATGACCTCTGGGGGACAATCATACCCAGAAGCACACCCGAGTTGTGATTTGGTGGCACAAAGAGAGGATCAGCTGGCTTTGTGAAGACATTGAGTGTTACCTGAGGCTGTTATTTAGGCCCATGAAACATACTGTTTATCATTTTTGTGAACTGATAATTACTAAAAGTGGATCATTGAAATGACAATAAAGAAAAAATGGCATGATAATTAATAGAGAACCTAAAAATAAAGAGGTCTCAAAACCATGGTTCTACTTGGCACATGACCGTATATGTCATTGATGCTGGTGGCTATTCTGAAGGTGATACCACAAATTCAACATTTGGCATATAAAATACTCATTAGGATATCTAAGGAGTATTTGAGGGTGTTGGTCTCTGAGATTTGCACGTTAGGGTGATCTCTCTAAATGATAGAGTACAGATGCCTACTCATAAATGCACCTTTCAGCATTATGTCATGTCCTCATTTCCCTCATTAAAGCATCAATCTGGCCTTCCTAATCCTGAGAAATGAATTCGATTCTCCTCTGCCAGCAAGCCCTAAAATCAAAAAATAGCCCTTGAAACATCCCGGAGGCTCAAGAAGAGAAGTGTCCTACATCTGAAATCCTCTCACTTCCACATTCCTTGCAAGTTAAAATATCAACTTTAACAGCTCTTCGCTAAGATTAAAGAACTAAGTTTTTAGCAACAGCTGAAGTTAAGATATTTAAACATAGCAGACATATATGCGAAATCATAGAATTTACTTTCCGAGAGGGAAGATAATGAAAGGAAAATTTTGTATCAGTTTTTATTACCAATTATGTTAACCATTTCAGGTTTGAAATGTAATACGTTAAAGTCTCTGAACTGAGAAAATGAAAGGAATTATAAATAATGTGTTTCATATTTGAGAGAAAGTATGAAAGATAAAGTCAAACTCGATAGGGCACAAACATGAATAGCACCTTCATAACACAAAGGAAAACTTTCCTGTTTCATATATAATTCTGTTTATTGTTTTCTCTCTTTTCTTTGTTAACCAAGCTAGAGGTTTCTCTGTTTTGTTTATCACTTCCAAGAACCAACTCTTAGTTTCAATGATTTTTTGACAATCTTTTTGATCTTGATGTCATTTGCTTCTGTTATTCCTATTTCCTTCCTTCTACTAAACTTGGGTCTTCTTTCTCTTATTCAAGTGGCTGCACGTATAATATTGGACTAGTTGGGACTTTTTTCTTGCTTCTTAATGTGGGCCTGTATTGCAATTATCATCCACCTTAAGACCACTTTTGCTGCACCCTATAAATTCTGGTAACTTGTGTCCTTGTTTTCATTCATGTCAAGGTATTTCTGGATTTCTGTTTTAATTTTCTCTTCTATATCATAGCCACTACGAAACATATTGTTTAATCTCCATGCATTTATAGTTTTTTCTGTTTTCTCATAGTAGATTTCTAACTTTGTGGTATTATGGTCATGGAAAGTACCGGTACAATTTTGATCTTTGTAGTTTTATAGCTGATTCATTTGTATTCCAACATATGATCTATTCTTGAAAATGTTACATGTGATCTTGAAAAAAAGTTGGATATGCAGCAATTTTGTGGTGGAGATGCCTTTTAGGCCTATTTGTTCTAGCTCCTCATTTAATGTTATTGTTTCCTTGTTTATTCTTTGTCCTATTGATCTGGACCTAGTCATTAGTTAGGGTTTTGAAATTTCCTAGTATTATTTGTTGTTTTCAGTATCTCTCCTTAGTTGTTATTACATGTCTTGGTATGCCATACTTTGGTGCATATATATGTATTTACAAGAATGCTACTTTTATTTCTTGTGTGAGACCTTTAACCCTAATGTAGCATCTGCTAGAATTAGTACGTTTTGATTCTTAGAATTATAAAAATTATGAAAGGGTTGTGGTAAAGAATTTCTTTCCCCCTCCTAATGTGAGTATTTCATACGTTTATTTAACATGAAACTTTTTTTCTCATGGATATTGACTTCTTGTAGATAAATATTCTAGGAAACAGTTTGACACAGGGTTGTCAGGGAAGTGCTTAAATCAGACGAGCAAATAGCAAAAATAGACTTCTATTTTGGACAAATTACAGTGGGAAAATTGAGGACATTCCCCAGTTATTTCAGTGGAAAAAGTATTTCCTTTGCAATAAAGAACACTTTCCACCCTAGGTGTTGGTGGTATCTATCTACCTGAGGAAATCACTGCAATTTTCCATTCCCGAGGGGTATTATAAGAGCTGCTGATGGGAGCTGTCTCATGCAAAAGTAACACACTGGAAACTTGGTGTTTATATGGGTCACCCTGTATCTCACAATACTCTGTGCCTTCATGTATTACAAATAATATTCAAAAAGTGGCTTCTCTGCTTCCAATGAATAAAGTGGGAGAGTAGGATAAAGGAACTTGACAGTAGAGAAACTTCGAAAACACTGCCCAGCCAGCCAGGTGATGAAGGCAAAAATGAATGCTGATAAACCATGCTGACACATGGACCTTTGATGTCGTGCTCACAGAATGGCACTGTGTTTCTGTGGCCTTCCTCCCTCAAATTCATAAACCATATTTGCCCATGAGAAAATTCAGATACATGTAAATTGAGGGACACTCTACAAAACACCCAAGAGTACGTCTCGAGCTGCCAAGACTGTCAAGTGAAACCCAACAAACTCTCCTAAACCACAGGCCTGAAGAGGCTCAGAAGACATGACAACTCAGTGAATGGGCAGTGGGGTCCTGGGGGATTCTGGAAAAATAAAAGGACGGTCCACACACACTAAGGGCATCTGAACCAAGTAGGGAGGAGTCAGTGTTGGTTCCTTAGTTGAAAAAAAAGAAATCATACATGGGCCTCCCTGGTGGTGCAGCAGGTTGGGCGCCACACTGTGAAACATCCACAGCACAGCAGCGCAAGTTCAATCCCCAGCCAGGGAGGGGACCCACATGGCGCAGCAGACCTCTCCTGCCTCCCCGCTGCACCTCTCAGCAGTGTGTTTCAGTTGATCTGTCTGTGCTGCTCCCCACTCTGTCTCTGGTGAATCCTCTCACCTCCCACACCTCTGGCCTGTACCCCAGCTCTTGTATGCATAAACAAATCTTTTAAAAACACTGTATCATAGTGACAGAATATATCAAAAATAAAAGACCTTGTGTGAGGGGTATGCAGGGACTCTGTAATATATTTATGACTTTTATAAGAATCTAAAGCTATCTTGAAATGAAAGTTTAATTATTTTTTAATTCACTTAGCCCTTTTGATAAGATCAGCAATATTGCCTCCAGAGATACATGTGTTATTAAGAGATGTTATATTCATTGACATTTATGGGGAAAATATGCTCTGAAATCTCTCCTTTACTACCATTTTTCAGCTCGTCTGAAGTTGCTTGGGATTTCTTAATTTTTGAAGAGTGGGAGAGTGTAACCTTAACTATTATTTCTTCATTTCCTACTGCTCTTATCAATAGGTGTATTCTCAAAGCCACATCTGCTCTTGTCATGGAAAATGCATTGCTCACGGCTTCCTTCCTGACAATCTGACACCACTTGAGTAATTGTGTTATATTTTCCAGCAAGTTGCAAGACGCACACCAAGTAAGGTTATATTTCAAAACAGAAGATAGCAAATGCACTTTAGTGGGGTTCCTGAATGAACAGAGAGGAGTCGTGACATGTAAACAGTGATCCCCTTATCGGTGACACTTTAGCAAAGGTTATCGTGACATTCTGCCCAGCAACATCTATGACTGATGCTAGTGTCACGGCTGTAAAAGCAGAAAGTGTGCTGACACAGAGTGCAACACGAGAACACATGATTTCTTGGAAATGGATAGCTTTGATTTCTTTAATCACATTAAAAATCTCCTCGTCTTTATAAATGGCATCCCAGTGTCTGGGTTTTGCTAAATAGAGAAGGAAGCAAATGGTCATATACATTTATGACTTTAATTCTATATATTCTATACAGAACACACCATATTCAGGCGCTTACAAAATGTTTAAAATAAACCTTTAAGCAGTAGCAGGGCCTACCTGGTGGTGCGAGGGGTTGGACGCCGCACTGCGGGGCTTCCATAGCCACTGCAGCACGAGTTCGATCCCTGCTGCAGGCCAGGGAGGGGACCCACATGGCGCAGCAGACCTCTCCTGTCTCCCCACTGCTCCCCTCAGCAGTGTTTCTGTCGATCTGCCTGTTCTGCTCCCCACTCTGTCTCTGCTGAATCCTCTCACCCTCCACCTCTGGCTTGTTCCCCAGCTCTTGTGTGCCTCAATAAATAAAAATTTTTAAAAATCTTTAAAAAAAAAAGCCTTTAAGCAGTAGCAAATGTGGGGCTGGGTATGCTCAAAAGAGAACTTTGTTTTCTCATAGGCTTGTGGGGCTGGGGACTGGCACTCTGGCCCTGTACATGCCCTGAAGTTTGTGGTATGATGAGGAGGTTGGGTGCTGAGTGTCAGACATCCCAGTCTAGGAAAATATGGGCAAATGCCACAGCAACGCTGTCCTCCAGGAACAGTAACCTAAGCTTCTTAAAACTCATCAGCATCGGGGCCTCCCTGGTGGCGCAAGAGGTTAAGCACTGCACTATGAAGTACTCACAGCCACCGCAGCATCCCCAGCCAGGGAGGGGACCCACATGGCACAGCAGACCTCTCCTATCTCCCCATTGCTCCCCTCAGCAGTGTATTTCAGTCCATCTGCCTGTTCTGCTCCCCACTCTGTTTTTGGTGACTCCTCTCACCCCTTGCACCTCTGGCCTGTACCCCAGTTCTTGTATGCATAAATCTTTTTTTAAAAAAAGCCATCAAAATTCACTGTGAACCAAAGATCAGCTCCCTAAAAATGTGTTGATCTGCTGGAGACATAGGCTCTCTAGGGATAAGACACTTGAATATGTGAAATTAAATGCACAAAATCATGGCCCCCATGGAAGGCAAAGAGCATTGAAACTTCAAGTGGCATTGGTAAAAACTGAAAGGAAAAAAAAAATCATTATGCACGACACTCATCTCCTGCCATACAGTAGGAGACTGCAGTTAGTGAAGACAGACAGATACTGAGGCAGACAGCACTAACAATTACACCCAGGCTAGTCTACAGCTGCCACCACAAAGACTGTCCACAATAAGTCTCAAAAAGAAAAAGTCCATGCATATCAAATAGTATAATGGGAAGAAGCTGCAAAGGTATAAAAGGGCAGTCGTGATTTTATCTTATTTATTTTTTAAAGATTTATTTATTTATGCATATAAGCACTGGGGTACAGGCCACAGGTGCAGGGGGTAAGAGGATTCACCAGAGACAGAGTGGGGAGCAGAACAGGCAGATGGACTGAAGCACACTGCTGAGGGGAGCAGCGGGCACAGCAGGAGAGGTCTGCTGCGCCATGTGGGTCCCCTCCCTGGCCTGCAGCAGGGATAGAACTCCTGCTGCAGTGGCTGCAGTTTGCTTAATAGTGCATTGCTTAACCCACTGCACCACAAGGGAGGCCCTAGTCATGATTTTAAAAGACAGATGTGATTTCAAAAGGCACTCTTTGAAATGCTTGGTCCTGGAAGAGGACACAAAAGGAAAAATGTGACTTGACAATTGTAGTTGAAAGGAAACTGGAGGAACAGGAATTTCCAGGACCTCTAAGACAATAAGCATGAAGCCAGGGACCCGGTTTCAGCCAGCCCACACCAAAGTAAGCTAAGGAAAAGCCTCACCAAGGTAGCTGTCTTCATGCAATGGCAAAGGAGGAGGTCACAACACAGGGAGTTTCTTAAAACCCAAATAATATAAAAATGACCACAAAAAGGCAAGTCCATGCAGAGCTGTGACAGAATATCAGAAAATAAAATTTCATTCTATCTCTTCTCCACGAGAAATCAAACAACTGGAGTCAAATATGACAAACAAAAAAGAGTAAAACCTATAGAAATACAAAGGGATGGCTCCGATTTAGAAAAGATATGGAAGGGCAAATTTTGCAAATGGCTTTGAGATGTGATAAAGATCACAGAGAAGGAAAAATGGAAAAAAAACAAAGGGACTGCGACAGAGCAACAAATTCCTTGAAGGAGAAGAGCACAAGGGTGAAATGAAGCCACTATCTAAAACCATTATTTAATGAAACTTTGAGAAATTAATAAAACACCTGAATCTATATTTTGATCAAGTCTACCTGGTAGGTGAACAGATAATTGGAAAGAACAACTCTGGGATATTATATTCTAGTAAAACTACTGCATGTCAAAGATGGAGATTAAAAATTGTAGGGTCTCCAGGAATAAACAGTAAATAAGCACTCCCCTGCGATGGGAGTTTTGATGCTCATGGGCATCGTGAACTAATTTTTTTTTTAAGATTTATTTATGCACACAAGAGCTGGGGTACAGCCCAGAGTCGAGGGAGGTGAGAGTGTTAGGGAGAAAAGCCCTCCTGAATGAATTACACAAATAAGTTATGAAGTTCGACCCCCATTCCAAACCTACAAAATCCAAAAACTGAAAATCCCATAAAGTCATTATCAAAGAGCGGATCACTGGGACCTGAGGGTGGAGTTGAGCAGCCAGGCTGAGTATAAAAGCAGACATGTGGGCCTTGAGGGGTCGCTTTTTCCTTGGAAGTCAGCTCTCAGCGCACAGTTGGGTTCCAGCTCCAAAAAACTAGTAGGATATTTACAGATCTGTATCCCGTTCTTCCCTTTGCTATTCACTACACTATTTCCCCTTCCCTTGTAAATAAAACCCTTTATTAACCTTGTTGTGCCTGCAGTTGGGGCATTATAAGCGCCCTTAGAGAGCCGGGGTGAGGATCCAGTCAGGCAAACCCATTTTATATTAGGGTTCCCTGTAACAAGAGGAGTCACCAGAGACAGAGGCGGGAGCAGAACAGGCAGATGGACTGAAACACACTGCTGAGGGGAGCAATGGGGAGATAGGAGAGGTCTGCTGTGCCATGTGGGTCCCCTCCCTGGCCAGGGATCAAACTCGAGCTGTTGTGCCTGGGATGCTTCACAGTGTAGCGCTCAACCCGCTGTGCCACCAGGGAGGCCCACTTCCACATTTCTATACAAGGTCAGAACTGCCTTTCAGAAAACCAGTCAGTCAGTCATAAGAACTAAATCTTGTAAGTCAAATCAATCAAGAGCAGATCACCCTGGGAAGGGTTTGCATTAAGAGGCATGACTGGGGCTGAGGACCGCTGTAGGGCGAAGGACCCTAGAAGCTTATCAGTGGAGTCTTTATTGATCAGAGTAGAACAATGGCCAGGGGTCCGGACCTGGTTTCTATCAAGCACTTGATCATCAAATGGGTAAGAATGATCTGGTCAGCAGACTCGTGTCCCCCAAAGCCCTAGATGACAAAAAACACTTCCTTTACTTTCACCCATTTTTCCTTGTCCCTACCCCGGGTAACTGACGCTCTCGGATTAGTCCATCAACAAGAAGGCCAGGACTCAGCTTGCCCAGCAGCATCCTGCATCGTGCAGCTGCTCCACCGCCCCCTCTTTATCAGTGTGGTGTTGCCCTACGCAACGAGTCACCATGGAAGACTCAAACTAAGCGCTGGCATGTGAGGACCAGCTCCACCCGCCACAACGGGCAAGACGGTGAAGGTCAGATGAGGGTCCGGTGGTGTTACCTGAGCGAGCGGCAGAGGTGAGGGCAGGGTGTGGTTGGCTGCAGCGCTGGGCACCGAGTGAAGGAACCAACCGATGCACTGGGTGTGCGCTGCGCTTCCCGAGTCCTCCCGGACACACGTGCACAGGTGCAGCCCTCCCTCCCGCCTTCGCTTCCTTTCTCCCTTCGCTCCGAAAGTTGGCAGCGAGAACGGCAGTTGTAACACAAACGTGAACGTGTTCTTGGGTTCGGTTGTTACCGTCGAGCATAGCGGAAAAGCGGTCCTGAGAAACACTGTGATTTCCCAGCGTCAGTGGAGGTATTCTGCAGGAAGGACGGCAATAGGAATGATGGAACAGCAGCTTTGGTAAGCACACCTATGCAAAAGGTGCTCGTCAATGAGTCATTATGTTGACCGTTCCTCTCATTGATTAATTTTCTGAAGACAGAAGATTTTGCTAGAAGGAAATCCTGCCGAAGGACGATTCCAAAGGAGGCAGTCAACAGTATAAAATCAGCTGGCTGGGTTACTCATGTCTGCGGGCCACAGCCCAGCGCAGGTGAAGATGAGCGACTTCAGCTCAGCACCCTGCACGTCCCAAGGCCATGCAAAGGACTGGGGGTGATAGGGCTCCCCCAGAGCAAAGGACAGCCGAGCCCGGGACAAAGCATCCTCAAGGAGCCATCACTCTCTTCACCAGTCCCGATCCTTTAAACGCCTGACTAATTAAAAGGGAGCCTGCCGTATCTCACCACACAAGCCGCAGCCTGGACATGGCACTGTTTTAAAGAGAGATAATTTCTCAGTTCATATGAAAGCATTAAATTCTGTATATCGCTCCTTTTTTAGAACAAAGACATTATTGATATGATACAGAACGATATTTTAAAGTTGTACTCTACTCTGAGAGGAAGCGTTCACCCTCAGGGGTAAGTTCCATGATTCTCTAAAATTAATTTATTTTCAAAACTATAATTAACAGTTCACTAAAATCTCCAGCACCATTATAGCATCAGAGCAGCTCCTAAAGTTTCAACTACTTGCTCATAAAATTTTGATTACTTCTTGTAATCGTGCCATCTGGTAGCGTGGTTATAGTATGTCTTAAAACTTACTGAGGACTGGCTGTTTTTGAAGTTTCTCCTCAGTACCCTGACAGTCCAGTACCTTAGGAATATAGAGACGGTTTTGTCAGCTTTCAAAATCTCATGATAGTTGTTCCTATATAAAAATAATAAAGCACACTAAGCACTCTAAGTACTGTATTTGCCATCTATTGAATCACTATTCAGTTAAAATTTTAAAGTGAATTATACATCGAAGGTGTAGAGAAGGGTATATAGAATATTAGAGTATTAGCTCCTGTCAAATAATATAATTGATAAAAGACTTACGATAAAGGTCTAATTTTTAATTTTAAACCAGCTTAAGATTTTTGTATAATCCACATGCTTTGAAAGGATAATAAAGCGTGTCTTTGCAAGAGATTCTGGGGTCCATCTGCCATTAGCAGGGAAGTCTCTTGGGGCAGATAAAACTACCAACAGGGCTAGAAGAAAAGCTGACTGCTACTGCAAGGAGTCTGCAAATCCTTCGATAAGGATCTCTGAAGCAGCATTTGGGGAAAGAGCTAGAATGAGACATCGGTGAGACAGCCCCCAGAAGCCCATTTGGAGACCTCTGACCGCCACTGCCCACAGGAGGAAGCAGTGTGCTTGGGTCTTCCAGGTTCTGCCCACTGGGGAGTCCAATCTCGCCTGGCTCCACACACAGGAAAAGGAAAGATAAAAAAGCTCCTCAAAATACACAGGCATGACGTGATGACCACTGTGATTTAAGGTCATCTGGGAGTATATAAAAAGAAATAGGAAAATAATATAACAATTACTAACATAAATGCATGATAAATTATTTCCCTAATGTGATGATTTTATACTTTAAAATCTATGAGCTACTATGAATACACCAGATTTAAATATTTTCTTTTTGTTAAAGATTTATTTTTTTAATGCATCCAAGAACTGGCCAGAGGTGCCAAGGGGTGAGAGGGTTCCCCAGAGACAGAGCGGGGAGCAGAACAGGCAGATCTACCGAAATACACTACTGAGGGGAGCAGCGGGGAGGCAGGAGAGGTCTGCTGCGCCATGTGGGTCCCTCCCTGGCTGGGGATTGAACTCATGCTGCAGTGCCTGCAGATGCTTCATCGTGCTGAGACTTAACCCCTTGTGCCACCAGGGAGGCTCTCAAATATTTTCTGAATGTTTCTGAGAAGTGACATTTACATCAAGAGATCAGTTATTTAGCTCTGTAAATATAAGAAGGAAAAGAATTATAAATAGCAAGTGCCACGGCCTGAGGTCAAATACTATGTCTTAACAACAGCCAGGATGCCGCGGTGGTTAAACAGATGAGTGACGGGGAGGGTGGCAGGGACCGGAGTCTGAGATACAGCAGATGCTGGTGCCACATGGATGACGAAATGAATGAGGAAAGCCTGATGGACCCTCCCTGTGGTGGAGAAGCAGTTAGCAGCTGCGAGCCGGGGCGGACACGACCTGATGTACACATTAATCCACATCTTTCAGTTCTGCGGGGATGACAGCAAGAAGCAGAGACTAAAGCAGAGAGGCAGCAGGGGGGAGGTGTGATGGTGGGGGGTGGGGGTAGGGGGGTGGTTTAGAAGGGCAATGCTACCGCATCAGTGGGCTGCTGTGAGGAGGCAGGACAACAAGCTGGAGGAAAACTCCAGNGTGGGGGGGTGGTTTAGAAGGGCAATGCTACCGCATCAGTGGGCTGCTGTGAGGAGGCAGGACAACAAGCTGGAGGAAAACTCCAGGCAGAGTTAGAGGGTGTGAGGGGCACAGACTGGAAGTCAGAGAAGCTAAGGATGATTTTATGCTATCATCAATGGAGCAAGTAGCTAGGAGTCATATACTGCACCTAGAAGCATGGAAACCGGGAAATATCTAGGAAAAATGAGTTCAAAATATGTTGAAATTTTTTTCATACCAAACTATATGGTAGGACTTATTAAAAAGTTAATAAATAAAATAAACATTGTACAGTCATGCCAACAGACTAATGGATCATAATCTGGAACGCGAAACAATACTAAATGTTAGGAAAGTTTACTGTATGACAAGTGTGATACTGGGAGTACGGAAAGCATGATATACTTAATAAAATGTGTTGGCACAATTAGATAGCCATCTGGTTTAGTATAATTTGGTTCCTTCTTTCACACATTATTAAAAATAAATTTCAGATAGTCGAAGTCTTAACTATAACAAGAACAAAATATAATATTGTAAAAAAAAATCTTGAAATCTGCATAAGCATCCTAAATGTGAAGTCTCTTAATAAAGACTGAAAAAGTGTAAGTTATAAAAGAAGAGATTTATTGTTCTATATTACACATGCAGATCACAATATTGCAAAGAATCACAGCAAAACGTCATTTGAAAAAAATTAACAGGAAAACTGATTTTCAATTCACATGACCAAAAATTTGTTACTACTTCCATTCTCAGGAACTTATAAAATTATATCCTCTAATTTGTTTCAAAAAGGAAAAAAAAGATTTGATAATACAATATTGTTTTATTATTAGAACAGTGCTTATATACATATATATTATAAACACCACAATATATTGCAGCACTGACCATCAGCCATCATGGCCAAATTTGCAAACAACTGAGCTGTTATTTGGCAACATTTTAGAATATTATACACTCAGGAAAAAGAGTAATTTAGTTTCACAAACGAACTCAAAAATACTTTGTGGTATTAATCAATGACTAAAGTCAACGACAAAACAGTATGTATAATACAATTGCACTTATAAAGCAAAACTAAGAAAACTCCATAAATGCCTAATTTGTATATATTTGAGATGAATTCTGTGAGTAAAAGCATAAATATCACCCCATTTTGGCACTGCTAGACAGATTATACAAAGGATACTTTACTCAATATATACAAGAAATAAAATGTCATAGTTAAATATGAACATGAATCAAAATCTATGAGGAATGAAGAACTACACGTGAAATTTATTGTCATTAATTCTTTACAACACTATTTATGGTCGAGAGGCACAGGGTCACACCAAACACCAAAGTACTCACAGTTGTCTACAACAGTCAAAAATAAATAAATAAATGGGTCAAAAATAATCAACAAATTTGGAGATGCAGGTTTCCCTAGCTATCTAAAAATAAAGCATTCTTAGGAAACCGCTCATAAGCTGAAATAGCATAAACTAAGTAAAGCTGAATGTTATTGTTGCTTTTTTTGCTAAAAGCAAAAATTCTTTTAAGTTTCTTTAGTTAGCAAAAATAGGGACGAATGTAAGGCTTTCATGAAAGTGGTGACATAACACAAAGTTTTGAAAAGAGATCTACCTATATTTAAAATCAATCATAAAGCACAAATATTATTTGTGCAATTAGTAAAATTAAAAAAAAATTAGATGCAGTTGAAGTTATCAAAAGCATACCTTGGGGTAAACATGCTTACGTTTGGATCGTCAGTGTAAGAAACACCATTTTGTGTTGCTCATATATATATGGAAAA
Organism: Galemys pyrenaicus; assembly: GCA_019455555.1. Classification (NCBI taxonomy): domain Eukaryota; kingdom Metazoa; phylum Chordata; class Mammalia; order Eulipotyphla; family Talpidae; genus Galemys; species Galemys pyrenaicus. The sequence goes on along the minus strand of JAGFMF010011484.1, from coordinate 990,656 downwards.
ATGCACGGCTAGGTAAATACAAATATAGCCTTACACTGTGCCAGGCATGGAGGACAGAATTACAAAACAAAGAATCAAAAGTCCTGGTTAATGGGTTTTCATTTCACAGTAGCTAACAATCCTGCTTTGTGTTAAACTGTACATTTAATCATCATAAAGCCACTGAAAAAAGAACTATTGACTCCATTTACACTTGAGATAACTGAACCCAGGAAAAGGTAAAAGATTTGGCCAAAGTCAAGCTAGAAATGAACAGATCAGGGATGCACTGCATGGGGGTGATGAAGGCCAGACAGTAATGGCACCAGAGGGATGGAGCAAAGCCTCTAAGGAACACTCTTACACACACGTGCAGCAAGAAGCAGGAGCGAGAATGCAAATCACAGCCCTGCTCACACAGTAATCAGGCAGGAAGCAAACCACCACCAAAATATCTTGCAACTTGGGCCTCCCTGGTGGCGTAAGCGGTTGAGCACCGCACTGTGGGGCTTCCATAGCCACCGCAGCGCAAATTCCATCCCCAGCCTGGGAGGCGACCAGCTTGGCACAGCAGACCTCTCCTGCCTCGCCCACTGCTCCCCCAAGCAATGTATTTCAGTCTATCTGCCTGTTCTGCTCCCCATTCTGTCTCTGGTGACTCCTCTCACCCCCTGTGCCTCTGGCCTGAACCCAAGCTCTTGTATGCATAAATAAATATTAAAAAAATAAAATATCCTGCAACAATAGATGTGGTAGTTCCTGGAAGAACCAGATGATGGTGCACGCAGGTGGAAACTTGACTGCACATTCTGTCTACCATTCTGTCCCTTAACTAAACCCTGTCTCTGAATTTTACTAAGAGCTATGTGCTCTGATTCGCTGTGACCTTCCATGGCATGGGGACCACAATCAATGTCCAAAATATTAAAATAAAATCCACTAGGCAAAGTCTTGGGTGATGTGAGACTCCACTGTGAGTTCACCCTCCATCAAGATGACCATCCTACACTAATATTATTCATTATCCGAAAACATCCCACCACCCATTTTAGTCCATTTTAAAGGGCATATTTTGGGAGGATTAGCAGAGTATCAGTTACTCCATCCATAATGGGAGATGAAAATCACCAAGATAATTCTGACTATGCCATAGTTCCCACCCCCAGTCTAGACACAAGTATACATACAACCGCCATTCAAGTGGTAGTCTTACAGATCAGAAGTAATTTCTCCCTTTCTTGAAACTATTTTGCACTTTTTGTTTCTAATATATTAATTGTGATAACTGATTTCCTATTTTAAAAATTTATAGTGCCAAATATATTTTTAAGAAATCAAAATTTTGGTCCTCCTTGGTGGCACAGTGGGTTAAGCAACACACTATGAAGCAAACCACAGCCACTGCAGCACGAGTTTGATCCCTGCCGCCGGCCAGGGAGGGGACCCACATGGCGCAGCAGGTCTCCTCTGCCTCGCCTGCTGCTCCCCTCACCAGTGTGTTTCAAGTCGATCTGCCTGTTCTGCTCCCCACTCTGTCTCTGGTGAATCCTCTCACCACCCTGGACTCTGGCCTGTACCCCAGCTCTTGTATGTATAAATAAATCTTAAAAAAAAAAAAAGAAATCAAAATTTTATTTTATTTAAGTAATATTTAAATTGAAATAACACTATTATATCATTGTTTAGGTTTTGGGTGTACATGATTATATATTCTAAAAATTTTTAACATAGAAGCATGTAACATACAAATGTTTTACATCAAGCTTTTATAGAACCATGTTTGCTGTAAATGATTTAATCTGATGCTTTCAAAAGAAAAGATAGCCTAAGACTCTCCATGTTAATAAGAATAGTTATGAAATTATGACATTGCATAATTTAAATTTTTTAAATCACCCTTTCATGGTGATTTTAATGTAATGAGTGATTGTCAGAAGTTCTTTTAATGTCAGACACATATAAATTCATGTTTAATAATATAAGAATAAAGTGTAAAAATAAAAGCCTCACTTCATAAATAGTTCTGTAAGAAAAAATATTAACAAATGCTAAGCTAGGGCTCAAATAATGTTTCAGTAAGAGTTATTTTTTCAAGGATAATAGGCCCTTTGAGATTCACATTAATAAACAGTATCCCAATATTCCAAACAGATGTAAATACTTCCCCCCAAAAAAGAATTAAAATTCAGAGGAGGTGTGGGTTTTGTAGTGAGTGAAGCTCACACTATTCTCAAGTTTAAGTTTTTCCTCTTCGCCTCTCAAGGATATCCAGAGAGAATATTCAGTTTGGCACAAGGAAGTTAAAAACAATCTTTAAAATGTTAAATCATTAGGTACTTCAATATTAAAATAAATAAATAAAAAATATCAAAATAAATAAATAAAAAATGTTTGACAAAATAGGAAGAATGGCACCAATAATTTTAAAGTAACTATTCCTATATGTATTCTGAAAATTAATTCATACGTCTTTTCATTTCTTACAGAAATCTCAAGATAAGTAAGAGTGTTAAAAGGAAAAGAATTTAATGATTCTGTGAATGACAATTCTATTCAAAGCAAGCCATTAGGCTTTTTTATAGCCTAAAATGTGCATTTAATTTTAAAATGATGTTTTTCTCCTTTGAAAATGATGAAAACATAACTTTTTGTCCGAAAGTTATAAATTTTTAGAAGGTTGCTTAGATTACCAAAAAGATGTGATAAATCATGGTGATAAAAGACTATCATTATAAAGCACACTAATCTATCATTTTAAATAGAGTCTACATTAATCATCCACTTAAACCTGAATGCTCCAGTAATCACAATTTATTATGATAATCCAGACTAACAGTAAACATTAACGATGTGGGTTGCATCTGCAGGACAGTATAAATTTAGCAGAAAAGCTATTTCTCCCCCCAAGGTGGTAACCACATGCAAAGCCAAACACATGTATTCAGGGGTGAACTCATATCACCCCAATATTTGGGTTAACTTTGTTAAAAGAGATTAACAAATATCAATGAAATATTATGACATTCATATCCCCATGATAAAACAGTATCTATATCACACAACACATATGTATGTGTTTGGAAATATTAATTAAACTTCACAACTTAACCTGGAATACTCTATAGAAAGAATATATATAAATACTGCATGCTACTGAGGTTTTGCAGTCTATCTAAATGTGTTAGGACAAATGTGCCCTCATAATTTCCAACTGTGTTTTCTACGGTTCTGTTACCAGCTGCCATAGAGAATATTTTGAGGGTGAAAACAGAAATAGGCTCTGTTGTCTGGTCAATGAGCAGGTCTATGTTTTATTTTCTTTTGTATACCAAGGTTTCATGTGACATGGTATTTGACAAAGAGTTCTGCTGTAAGTGAAATAATGTAATTTTAGAATTGCATTATAAACATATAAACATATAAGCAAAATAAACATATAAGCACATTTAAGTACATGTGCATGTGTATTAAAGCCACTGCCTCCAGGCAGAATGCCAAGGCAATGTAGTTGATTACATTTTATTTCCCATTTTCAGTGATTACAATCCTGAGCAGTTTGTTATCCAGACTCTAAATGAAAATAAAAAGCTGTTCTTATTTTTTGTCCGTTTTTTAGTTAATTATGGTAGAAGAGTTATTCTTGTCTCTTACTCCATCTTGGTTAAAAGCACTGGTAAAATTGTTTTGCCAAAAGTGACATTGTAGGATATTGCAAAGATAAGCTTCACAAACTTTAGAAAACGTCACTCAAATATTACCAAAATTGAAAAGGCAGCTTATAAATGTATTTCTTATTTAGGAAAATATAAAGAAAAGTAAGTTTCATTATTGGATCTTGAGTCAGCAAATATATTCCATACCTGTTTCTGTGAGTAATATTAGCTGAGGTATTTGTGAAAGCCTTTGACTTGTTTTGCAAGGTCATTAAAATGTGAATGACTTACACGTTCTCATGGAAAAGGTTTCTACTGTGAAACTGTTAAGAATATAAATACTATAGACAAAAATAGGTGGGGATTTTTTTATAAAGACATTCCACAAGGTCCTAGTTAATATTTTAAAATATTTATCATATTCTAGGAAACCTATGCTTAATAACATATTAGTTAATATGAATAAAGTACTACACAATTTATACTACTATTAGGAAAAGTCTCAATTTTAGTTCTACTCAGGATTGAGTCCATACGCAAAGCTCACTATTACTGAGAGTTAATAGTCTTACTTCTCAGAATTGCACAATAAAAGACTATCGGGTTCAAAAGTTCCTTGTTATATCCTCAGGTAATGTGCAGTGTGAGAACACACAATTGTAATTTCTACAAGATCAAATATGGCTCTTCCCTCACCACAGCCCCCCCTCCATCAAAGCCCCTCCCACTCAGGCTCCTAACATATAACAGACATGAAGCACAAACATAAGAATACTGAGAACTTGCTCCCTGATGAGCCAGAGACTCAGGTTCATAGTTTAAATTAGTGAGGTGTCTACCCAGCAAAGACTTTGGTGATAGTTTGGTGTCAGTTTTCCAAGAACAGATTTCTGAGTTACAGATTCACTAAGATTTACAGATTTGCTGAGAAAACTTGACTTCAAATCCTTTGTTCATAATTTACAATGTGGAAGATAATACTACTTAATATTAAAAGAATCTCCTAAGAGCCTCCCTGGTGGCGCAAGTGTTTGAGTGCCACACTGTGAGGCTTCTGCAGTTACTGCAGTGTGAGTTCCATCCCCAGCCAGGGAGGGGACCCACATGGCACAGCAGACCTCTCCTGCCTCACTCACTACTCCCCTCAGCAGTGTGTTTCATACTCCCCTCAGCAGTGTGTTTCAGTCTATCTGCCTGTTCTGCTCCCCATTCTGTCTCTGGTGAGGAACGCCTCTGGCCTGTACCCCAGTACTTGTATGCATAAATAAATAAAATTTTTAAAAAAATAAGAGACTCTCTAAAAATGGTACAACTAATACAACAGCAATGTTTAGACTAAATATGAATGATCGAGGAAATTACTGTCTGATGTTTATTTAAGTTGCCATATGTCAATTTCTTTAATGTTAAAATGATTTTTTCCCCCATTTTCATGATTACCAGTGGGTCACATCACAGTCTAAATAAGAAAGGTGTTAGACGACATGATTCTGCCCTTGATAAGATTTCAATCATTATGAGAAAAGAGATTAGGAGCTGGGGGTACTATTCATTCCTGAGAAAAATCAACCAGCCCCTGCACACCACCCAGCCTGGTCTGATGTGGTGGATATGCACGTTTATGTTTTTGAGGGATTTTCTCCTACAGAGAGTGAGCCGATCTATTTTGTGCTCACTGCAGTTTTATTTGCCTGCCACATTGATGTTCAGATAAAGCATGTTATAATGGCTGAGTCTTGATATGATAAATCCATGGAACATTGAGGTCCATTTATCATCTTGATAGCAAGAATAGTCATCTGGCCAGCTGGACCAGGACACAGACTTAGGTGAGGAACAGACTTGAAATGCACACGCCATGATGGTGGGGTCTTCCTCTCTGATGGTCTTCGGGCTGATGCTATTGGTGTAGACTTCTACCGTGTCCAATGACAGGGTGACGTGGGGAAGGGGAAATCTTTCATAGCTACTTTAATCTCCTGCAATATGATTGACCCTCCTGTCAGAGCAATCAAATAGCTCTATGGCTCTGGAATTGATTTGTTTTCTTTAATCCAATGAGTAATTAAGAAAAAAACCAGCAATTTAAACATCGGCTGCCAACTTGTATTTGAATGGAAGATGAACCAATTAAGATTTTAAAAACATTTGAAAATGAGTTGTGTAAAGGCAACACCAATATATATGAAACATGCAATCTGTTTACTCATTTTTGAAGCTATATCTTGTAAGATGATTTTGACTGGGTTTCCTAAAGTAGAGTTCTGATTCTATCACTTTCAGTTCAAAAGTCGTTGATCTTCTACCCCTCGCTGAATCAAGTCCAAGTCCCTAGGAAATCTAGATTAAGTTCTTCCACTGTCAGGTTCCTGCCAAAAACTTCAGAGCTATATTCTTGATCCCCTTTAATATATGGGTTTCTTTTTTCCTTGTAGGAGGGGCAAAGAGGATCAAAGTTCTCCATTACTGCTAGCTATATGTACCTCATTTTATTCTGAATATTTCCCATTTTCTCAGTGATTTTGGGTTTGGTTTCTACATCTTAATACACATTTATAATTTTCACTTCCTCTAATTAAAGTATGTCCACAGATACACTATATAATAATTTCCTTTAAGAAGGAGAATTTAAATAAATTTTTCGTTCAGAAGACTGTGTGAAAGATGGAACAACCCAATTTTATGTTATGCTTCTAATACTAACAACGCATGCAAACTCTTTCTCTAATGCTTAATTCTAAGTAAAATTAATGTGCCAAAATAGAACATACTAAAATACAAGAAAAATGCATTTCACATGGCAAGCACACAGAAAAGATGGAAATCAAAGGCAGTTTGAATATTGACTAACAACTAGTATTGGTTAACAACTCATTGATAAATCATGTCTACCACAAAAGAGAACAGATGAAGGATGGCATTTCCTAAAATACTCACGAAGGAGAGAAAGTGGCCGAGGGATTATTGCAGGGATTGCCACAAAGGGATTGTTTTAGGGGTAGAAAGATTGTTTCCTACATGGGCTAGGTAAAGCCAGAAGTAAAATACCCAGCTTGTTATGTGGAAATGTGTTTCCACTGAACTATTATATTTGGGAAATAAAGTAGCTATAGTCTCCTAATTAATGACAGAGTAATAGAATTTTGGTTAAAATTAGTAGATAATATTTATTTAGAACCCACTATAAATAAGAATGAAACAAACAAAGCAGTGCTGATGTCTCTTCCTGTGGGTTACGCTCCTCCTTTTTGTCAAAAGCCCTTTTCAAGATTTATTTATAAATACAAGAACTGGGGTATGGGCCAGAGTTGTGAGGGGGTGAGAGAACTCACCAAAGATAGAGTGAGGGACAGAAGAGGCAGATCTACTGGAATACACTGCTGAGGGGAGCAGCGGGTAGGGGAAGAAAGGTCTGCTGGGCCATGTGGGTCCCCTCCCTGGTGGGGGATCGAACTCATGCTGCACTGGCTGCAGATGCTTCATAGTGCTGCACCTTAACCCCTTGTACCACCAGGGAGGCCCCTTTCCTCATTACCTCAATAAATTAGCTTTCACTAAGTTTTCCTGGCTGCATTTCCAGAGTTTCTTAAATAACAGCAGAATTAATATCCCCACCATCAGCTGCTTTTCCCTTGACTCTATTTATGTTCTACTTGAATTTATTTCTGACATTATCACTTCTCATTTCTTTGCTGCACTTTCATCTTTTTTAGGCCAATTCCCTCTTTGGATTATTCACTGTCATAAAATGGCTATGTTTATCACTAGGAAGCATTGGTTTCACAAGCACATATTAATTTTTATTGTTTATGTATTTATGTATTTATTTATGTATTTATTGGTGCCTACGTGTCAACCGAGCAGCAATGCACAGCCGTCGGTCCCCAACAGAATCTGAAAGAAGAGGTGACTAGGCACGAATCATGATGGGTGCCTATTATTTATTTACCTAAGGTAGATACGTGGACCAAAGAGCTCAAAGGGATGCATGTACCTTTCTGAGGCTACTCAGTCACTCTATGGTTATTGGAATTTTTCACTATGCTGCTGAGAGACTGATTATGTAACAGTGGCAGCTGACTCCATGGGTACAGACCATGGTTAAGCTACCAAGAGGAAGCAGAGATTGTCAACGTAGAGTTCTTTACCTACCGGAAATACCTATCAAAGACACAGGTGAAATAACTTTTCTACAACGCTTTTGCAAACCACGGGAAACTGGAAAAATATGCTTTAGGCAGTGTAGAAAACACACACACACACCAAAACCTGTCAACCCAGAATCTGAAAATACCTTTCAAGAAATAATGGTAAAAAAAAAAAAAAAAAGACCCTTTTCATAAAACAATAGCTGAGAGAATTTATCAGCAGCATACCTAAACTATAAGTTATCTAAAAAATTTCCTTAGACAGGAAATAATACCATACAGAAACTTGTATCTAAGAAAGAAAGAGCCTTAAAAAAGGACAACATACTGGTACATACATGTATATGTGTTTATACATGATGATCTTTCTTTTTAAGAAAAAAAACACTGATTAATTTTTCAAATATGATATCAATGTAGTATGGGGTTATAGCATAAAAAGAAACAAAATGTCTAGCAAGTATGTTCTCAAAGGACCAATAGTAGGAAATAGAGGTGGAGGTGATATCACATTAACTGTGAGAACTTAAAGGCATATTGTACACACTACAGAAACTACTAGTACAAATCACTGGACATATAAGTACAAACTATTATAGAAATTAACTGACCAAAAAAGGTAGCTGTATAGGACAAACTATTTCTTGCAAGCACTAATCAAAAGAAAATGGAGTGATTATATTAATAGTGATTATATTAATAGTAGACAAACTAGGTTTCAAAATAAATATTAAGAGAGATGAGATGATTTTAAATATACCTAATTTTTAAAATTAGGTATATTTAAAATTTTTAAAAATACCTACAATTTTAAATATACCTAATTAGAAATTTCAGAATGCTTGAACTACAAGAAAATCCACAAATCTAATTAGCAACTGAAATATCCCTCTTCTAATCATTGATAAATAAGCACATGAGAAATCAGTAAGTATACAGACAATTTTAAAAATACTATAAACACGAACTGGATTGAAGCCTTACAGACATATCTGATATCATAAAACTCATATAAGAAAACATGGGAAGAAGCTTATCTATATGGATCTTGGAAATAATTTCTTGGGCATGAAACAAAAAGCACAACCAACAAAGAAAACACCAACAGACAGGAGTACTTCAAACCCAAAAGCTTCAACACAACAAAAAAGAAAATCCAAAGATGACTTACAGAATGGGTGATCTTTTAGGCAAACCATAAAATGGAAAGGGAGTAATATCCAAAATAGATAAAGAACGCGGTCAACTCAATTAACCAAAAAGTAATTTGATTTAAAAGTGGGCATGCAAATTATATCAAAAGAACCAGCAGATATATGAGAAGGAGCCCATTGCCACAATCATCAGGAAAATGCAAATGAAAACCTCCAGAGATACCATCCTACACCTATCACTTTGGTTATTATCAAGATAGGCGCTGGTGAGGACGGGGTGGAAAGGAACCCTGTGCGCTGCAGGTGAGATGATAAATTAGTTCAGCCATCACGGAAAACAATTTGCAAGTTTTTCACAAAGTTAAGAATACCTCCACCATAAAATCTAGCCATTCTACTTCGGGTACGTACCTGTAGTGTTAGGGAGGAAGGCACAGGGCAGGTTCTCTATGATTCGGGCAGACGGTTAAAGAAGGGGTCCTGGAGCCTTCGGTGGCTTTTTTTCAGGGTTCAATTGATCTTTCTGCATCATTTGTAGTGAGGCGACCAGACACAGGGCAGGAAGGGGAACTCGGGGGGCCAGGAGGCTGTCAGGCCTCCTAGCTCCTGGTGGCGAATCTTCATTCTCTCTGGGCTCTCTACTGCAGCTGCTACTCTCGCTCCTGCTGCTAACTGCTGCTTCTGTGTCCCCGTGACGCTGACCTATATGCCCGTGTCTCAGCCCAGGTGCGCCCACCTGCGCATGCCCACACCCTACTCCAGGTGCCTCCATCAGGCCTGCGTGCAGACCGCAGGTGTCTATCCTCTATGCTAATGGCGGGAAGGCGGAAGAACCTAATAATTTTTATCTACCTTACAATACCCAAAGAAAATAAGACAGAATTTTAACAGGCTATGTACATACCCATGTGTAGGGTCAGAGAACTATCAGGTCTTTCCACCCTCCCACCACTGTGATGATGGACACCTGTGGTGCTGCGAGCATTCCAGGGTGGGCATGCGCAAGTGGGCACACCTGAGTTGGACACAGGCTTAAATGGGCGGCGTCATGAGGACGCCAGGACCGACAGGACCAACCAACAGGACCGACAGTACAGACCAGAGAGCAGCAGTGAAAGCGAGCAGCAGCAGTAGAAAGCAGCCAAGAGGGTGATATGCGCCTCTGGCAGGCCTTCCAGACCCCCAGCGCCCCTGCCTGCCATGTACCTGGCCACCTCTACTAATAAAAGCATGAAAAGCTACCGAGGGCTCCAAGACTCTCCTTCCTTGACCCGTCTACCCAGAACCATCCCGAACCTTGCTCCTGTGCGGCCGTCTCCTGCCTCTACACCATGTGTATCACAGCATTATTCACAATGACCTGGTAGGAATCAACCTCAAATGCCATCAGTGGATGAATGGATAAAAAATATGTAGTGTACGGATATGCACAGTGGAATATTATTCATCTGTGAAAAAGAGGATATCTGCCATTTACAACAACATGGATGGATCTTGAGTACATTGTGCTAAATGAGATAAGTAAGATAAAGACAAGTAGTCTATGGTATCACTCCTATGTGGAATCAAGGAAAGAAAAACCTGTTTTAAAAAATAGTACAGACTAAAACAGTGGTTACTGGAGAATGGGTATTGGTGAGGGGACAAGATTGATAGTGTTGAAGGGAGCAAATCTGTAGGAAAGGCATAGTTCTAATGCATTTGGACAATAATACTATGAGGTAATATGATAAATATTACACCAAAGGCAATCATATCACAATACATAAATGGATCAAAGTAAAACAATGTAAACCTTAAATTTATAAGCTGTAAAATCAAATTCATCAAGTAAAACAAACAAATTTAAATATCACAAACGGTCCTCATTATCAGTTGTAGAAAAACCAGTCTAATTTTGAACAGCAACGTATGCCATGAAAAAACTATGGCTTGCTTTATGTTTAATGAAAAATGGAGTGCTTTTCCCATAAAATCATGAACAAGGAACCTAACTCAGACCCCCAAATTTTTCATTATCACACAAGGCAACACCACATTGCTTCCCCCACTACCCAGGCATGGACTGTCCCTATGAAATCATTTTTAAGCTTTGTAAGCTATTTGGTATAAAGCAAAAAAAGCAATTACCACTCACTTATAGCCAAAAATAAGCCGTCAAGTCATACCAAAAACACACCAGACCTAAAATGGCACTCCCAGACAGCGAAAGCAGGAATGATATGATAAATACCTGCGTCTGAAGCAGTTCGGAGAAGGGGCTTGATGGGGTCATTCTTGTTGCCTTGGGTCCCGAAGCCTCCAGAAAGACTGCTGCAAAACAAAAGCTGAAAGCTAGCGTCACGCTTCATCTCTTGTCAGATTGCTTTTGGTTAGTGAAAAACAAGTATTTTTTTTCTTTATTTATATATATTTGACATCAATTGTAGTCCCCCTGGAATTCCCACCACCATTTCACCAGTACACCATCACCTCAGTTCCTCCCCTTCCCCACACTCAGTGTTTCTGATTTGATCTTGTCTTCTTGTTTTTGTTTTGTTGTGGAAAAATAAGTACTTTTTATACCTTTGTACTTCCATAAAGTGAAGTGACACAATTTAAATTCTTAAAAAATGGCAGACACCGATATATTATGTATTTATAATACATTTACATAGCACTCATGATAAAGAAAAAAAGCTTTTATTAATAGCTTAATCACCTCTGAAGGAAACATTAAGAAATCACCAAGAAAGCTCTAGAACTGATAGGTGAGTTTAGTAGTATCAGAGGATAAAGATCAACATACAAAACTTAGTTCTGTTTCTATGTGCTCTTAAATGTGGAATTAAAATTAAAATAACCATTATTTCAATGAAATACCTAATGAAAAAATCTAGCAAATATGCCAAATTTTACAAAATCTCCGGGTGGGGGGAGGGGAATTAAGTTAATGACAAAATACAGTGAGTTCATGGATCAAAAGATTGTATGTCCTTAGTCTCCTAGATCAGATCAGAATGGGCTATTTTTTTTTTTCTTTAAATGTTCGTCAAATTCATTGAGGAGCCTACAGCACCAAAACACTTTTGTAAATAGATAATGCTGGAAAACTTGCAACTACCTAATTTGGACACATGTAACTTTAAAGGAGACCACACATTGTATCTAGCCCAGAGCATTTTGTTGGCAACCCAAACCCCAAGAAGGTAAAAAATCTAGCAAATATGCCAAATTTTGCAAAATCTCCGGGTGGGGGGAGGGGAATTAAGTTAATGACAAAATACAGTGAGTTCATGGATCAAAAGATTGTATGTCCTTAGTCTCCTAGATCAGATCAGAATGGGCTATTTTTTTTTTTCTTTAAATGTTCGTCAAATTCATTGAGGAGCCTACAGCACCAAAACACTTTTGTAAATAGATAATGCTGGAAAACTTGCAACTACCTAATTTGGACACATGTAACTTTAAAGGAGACCACACATTGTATCTAGCCCAGAGCATTTTGTTGGCAACCCAAACCCCAAGAAGGTAACTAGCCGACTTGTCCGTTGACTGTGGAGGCCCCCTCTTGCCCAAAGTCTCCACAAGGCCAGCACTTTAAAAAAAAAAAAAAAGATTTATTTATGCATACAAGAGCTGGGACACAGGCCAGAGGCTGGGGGTGAGAGGGGGGTGAGAAGATTCACCAGAGACAGAGTGGGGAGCAGAACAGGGAGATGGACTAAAACACACTGCTGAGGGGAGTAGTGAGTGAGGCAGGAGAGGTCTGCTGTGCCATGTGGGTCCCCTCCCTGGCGGGGAATCGAACTCAAACTGCAGTAGCTGCAGATGCTTCATAGTGCTGAGACTTAACCCCCTGCACCACCAGGGAAGTCCCAGGCCAGCATTTTAGACTAAGTCAGATGCCACAACCCTTCACTGCGCTGGCAAACACGGAAACTGGGCCCACGTGAAATCACTGTGCATCTTCCGAGAGTAAAGTAACTTCTTGCTGAAAACTATTAATTTTTGGTTAGCATGTAGTTCTAAATCCATGCCTGCAGCATAAAAATAAGGGAGCTTCGGAAGCTTCCAGGGAGCATAAAGCAGGTTAGGCCCGGGAAGAAAACCTGAAAGCCGGCTCTGACCTTAGGGCGCCCGTGGAAGCACGGGGATCGCGCATCAACTGAGCGAAAATAAACACACAGAACCATCGTTTAAGCAAGGTCTGGAGAATAGAGCTGGATAACACTTTGCAAATCATAGCTATTTACTTTTCTTTTTATGTATGTTTTCTATTCAACTAACATTGGTTTTTGTATATAATTTGGAGGCAAAAATTCACAACCCTTCAGATGTATGTTACCAAATCCTAGCAGTTTAACAGTGTTCTCTAGTAGACATTTTTAGAAATAGGTTAAACTGGTTTAAAATCACATAATAAAGGTGGAGAACTTTTTTCGGATGGATGGACGGATGGCAGGCACGAAAATAGCATAAAAATAAAAATGGCTACATAGATAGATAAATAAGATGAGGAAGACAAAAGAGCCCCACACAGAGTCACTCACTGTCTGCTACAAAACCCCAGCACCCACTTGCCTGGCGGACGTCTCCATCTTCAAGTCCTGGTTCTTTGCCACCTGAACTCAGGGACGCAGGAGGCTTCTCGGTGCAAAGCAACAGGTGAGCTGCGGAGCGCTGCCACAACCAGCCAATGAGAAGCCACTATACTTGCAGGTCCTGTTGTGTCTTCCAATAGAGAATTCGTTTACAATAGGGCCTAAACACTGTATGTAAGAGCAGGTGGGCTTATTTATTTGTTTGGCTTGGATTTGAGTTTTTTGTTTTATTTGTTTGTTTTAGAGAAGTGGAATCCACTTCTTAATGGCTTTGTGTTGTTTTCGAATAAAACACAATTCCTCTGGTGATGTAACGGACTACTTATTTATCTGAGACCATGTCTTAATGAAAGTAAATTGAGGAAGGACTATGCTTAAATAATAAATACTTCTAGCTAGACAATTAAGTAAAATCTGATCTCTAAAGTGAGCACAGAAGAGATTTATAAATATATATTCACTTTAAAAACTCAAATATGTTATAGTTTAACAAATAAAATGGAACACTTGAATGTGATAGCTGACTAAAATCCAGTATGATTACTTCAATCATACCAATATATATTTATATCCATCCTTCTCATAATGAAATGTTTAAAAGCCCTAATTCACAAATGTGCCTTTACATTGTTGTTCAATTTTTCCTGTCATTTTAAACAATTGCTTAATTAACAGTGAAAATTTTCATCTTAAATCTGCATAGAATTTAGTTTAAGTGAAACGCAAGCGAAAATGCTATTGATCTTATTGTACTAAAAGTAAATTGAGTATGCAGAGTTAAACTTGTCAAAACCACACTGCTTTATATGCCCATCTCTACCCAAGATTTAACTATCCCTGTAAGTATAGACCATAACACCCCCACCAAATTATAAGACAACTATTTTTGCACAGGGAACAAAACATTGTATAAAATAGCTTATTCTGAAAATTGGAAATCACAAAGTGTCCCTGCAGGGAGTATATTGTGAATGATCAGTATCTTTACTGTATTCCTGAAATATGAGTTCAACGACACATATACAGAAATCATTTATATCTTTATATACTACCAACAATTTTAAAATCCATGCTATTTACAATGGTCTCAAAACACATGCAATATCTATATATACAGTTACCAAAAGATGTGCAAGCCTGAAAACTATGCAAGAAACTATACATTGAAAATTAAATGTTACTGATAAATGAAGTTTTTAAACATCTAAATAAGTGCAGACATATACCACACTAGAATGGGAGACATTACATTTAGATGTCCATTTTCCCTAAAATTGTAACAGCGTGGTCCCCAGATAAAGGAGAAGTTCCAGGTTTCCTGTCCCACTCAAAGGAGGGTGAAGCTGAGCAGGGAGGAAAAGAAGCTGGAGAGGAGACTGAGAAAGAAGGAAGCAGGACGGAGAGCAAGAAGGAGACCTGGAGGAGGCACGTGGAACACACGTGGAGCAGAGACATAGTTTCTTGGTCCTGGACTGGTTGGAACAGATGTCGGTGAGAGACCTGCAGGAAGGTTAACAATGACAGCTTTTATCTTGATTTTTTTTTTTTTTTTTTTGCTCATTTCCTCCCATACTCATCTGACTCCTTCTGACCCTTTCCTATGGGTCCCCACCAAAAGGTGCTTTAGACTATGGCAGGCTTTCGGGCCTTGCTCTGGGCCAATCCTGTTTGGCCAGACTTTTACTCTCGAGGGGATGTGTAACTTTGGGTGCTTGATTTAGTAACTATATTCTTTGTCTTTTCTGTATTGTTCACTAATTATATTAAATTTCCTTTCCATTAAAGCTCTTATATGTTTGTCTTGTTGTGGCAGATATCAGAACCTATTTAGAAAGGGCAGGTTTGGGGATTATGGGGTGCCCCTCTAGCTGCCCTGCAGAAAAATTACCTAGAAATTTATCTAATTTCCAAATAACTACCTAGAATTTTTTTGTGTGTGAAATTTTGTAACCTGTAGTCAAAGACCTAAAATACCGAGAGCAATCGTTAAAAATTAAAGCAAAGATAAGACTCCCACTGTGTGATTTTGAGGTCTTACAGCTGCAGAAAGGTTTGTTATATTTACACATAGACATATATAGTAAATTGACAATTCAAATGAGCAAGGAGGACCATCTCATAAATGGGACTAATGCAGCTGAGCAAATATTAGGTGAAATGAATGAATGGTTAACAAATAGAGTCTATTCTTCATACCACCTAATCTAGCAATTAAAGATAAAACATTAACCTAAACATTAAAGAAAAATCTACAAAACTTATAGAAGACAAGTCACAACTATTTTCTTTGTCTTCAAATTGGGGGAGGCAAATGTTATCTTAGGAGATACTAACCACTGACAAAAAGCTATAAAATTACAATTCAGACTTCTCTAGAATTTGTCACTTCTGCAAGGCAAAAGACATTTAATGAAATAAAAGTGGAATACAGAGACTGGAAGGAAATATCCAAAATCCATATATGTGGATTATATATGTATATATATAAATAATATATTTATATATTATATATATTATTTAATTGTTTTATATTTTATTATTTGTTTAATTACTTTACTAATTATATCTTATATAAGTATATATTTGTATATATGTATTGGAACCATTTATCTAGAATATTTAAAGGTTTCTTTTAATGACTAAAAATAATGAAACAAGGAACAAATATGTGAATAGATAATTCAAAAACTAGGATCTTTAAATGACAAGGAAGCACAAAATACTACTCTAGATTCTTAGAACTTAGGAAAATGCAAATTAAAATCAAAATAAGATAAAGTACTTCACAATGACCAAAACAACTAAATTTAATAAGCCTGACAATACCAAATATAGGCTAGGGTGTGAAGCAAACTGAAGTCTTATTCATTTCTTATAGGTGTATGAAAAGATTAACCATATGCTTCATGAGCTCATATAAAACACTGATATATTAAACCTGAAAATGACCAAAATATCCATTTGTATGTGATATCCCAAAATTTGAAATAACCAACATGGCGATAAATAAGCACTGGTATAATCATACAATAAAATAAACAAGAAGAATAAACTACTGATACAATAATGATAAATTTCAAAACACTATGTTGAATGAAAGGATAAAGACATAAAAGTCTAACTTAATGATTCATTTTTTCTGGGCTTTTGCTCTTTTTTTGTATATATTCACAAACAGTTAAAACTAATCTACTGTAGTAGAATACAACAGTAAATATGTGTGTGGCAGGATAGGAACTGATTGTCAGGGGAATTGAGGAGATACAGATTTTCTAATTTTCAGCAGGTACTTCATATGCAAATGTAGATATTTGTAAGTGTTCATTGGGTGTATATTCAAGATCTCTTCATTTTTTCTATATGTAAAATTTACCTAACAAAAAATAAAGTAACTAGAAGTTCCCCTCTTACTTGTTCATGTTAACTGTACGTCCACCAACTGAATAGTAAGGTTAAAAGGAGTTTTCTTATCCTGATAAATTTTATAGATTGTCAGGGGAAAAAATAATAAAAATTTTGTCATTTTATTTCTCTAGAATTTGAAGAAATTTTTCAACTTTCATTAAAAATTGACTCAGTTGTCCACAATGTATCTAATATGCTGTCTCCTCTGGTACAAATCTAAAGAGTTAAAATTAGAAATACAGCTCTACAAATTATTAAATATGGCGCAATGTAACTTGAAACTGTTGAATATGCATAACCATTCAAAATCTCATTGAAATCACTTCTTAATGCTTAATTTACAGATTAAGCTAAAATGAGTTATTGTTGGAGAATTAATAATTATTTTAATAAATGTAGACATATTTAGTCATCACATTTACTACCTTTTATTAGAATTCAAATATGACAGTCTATCACTGATTAAAGTATTTTTAATTACATTAGCATTGAAATTTAAGCTATTTATAAGTTTTAACATTAGCGATTATCAATCTCAGTCAAAATAAATCTCTTAGATAGTGCCAATTAAACAGATTAACGATAATGCCCTTTTATTAATGGCATAGGATATCCTTCAGTTGTGATAAAACATCACTTTAAAAGTTTTATTAAACCTCATGATTTTCAAACAATATGATTTTATTTTTAAGCTTTTATTAGGCTTTTATTAGGCTCAACAGTCTATGGGAAAATATGGTATATAATTATTAAATCACCAAGAGGCAGTGATACATAATGCCAAAATAATGCTTCATTTCAATACCTAGTCCATAGTGCTTAACTCCAGCTTCAAAATTTGGAGCCTCTAACAAGAGACAAACTAGGAAATATGCTGATACCAAAGCGATTTTAAAATATCTGATGCCCTCAAAAATTAAGAAGTCTTCAGCAAGCAAGGCTAAACATTAGGTTATGAATTTTATATGGAAAGTTAATTTCAGCAGATATTTTTAAAGAGCTATCAATACCCTAAAATAATTTCTGATTAGCACAACCAGCATTGCGGTTTATATAATTAATAGTGTGGGTGACATGACAAGGAGTCTTGTTAACCACCTTGTGATGTTATGCAGGCCTGAACAGGGTTATGCGCTCCTTACGCAGTCCTAGTAATGGCCAGGGAAGTGACAACAATTGCAGTGTACAGGAGTACAGAGCTATAGGTAAATTCCTTTAAGTCTCACGGCTGGTTGCATGGGGTGGTGTGGGGCATTGAGGACAAAAACTATGCCTTTTGCTGGTCATTGCTGTCATGGAAGATGCCTTTTTTCAGGCTAACATCCTCTAAGCACCGAACTGGCAATAAACTGATTAGCATGTAAGTGATTCTATATGAATGGGAATTTTTCTGAAGCGATGTTTACATTTTAGTTGTTCTAAACCAATGTGCTTGACTGTGAAGGTGTTCTTAAGCTTTCTATCTCTCTAAGAACATCAAAACTAGGATTTCTGCCAGTTATACAAATAACAAGAATCAGTAATAAAATACCTCTGGAAGATGTGAAAACAGAAATTTCTAGAAGACAACAAAAATTCAACACAAGAAGATATGTATTTTTTACATAGATGTAGCGGAGCTCTTCAAGTTAATTTTTTAATCTAAGTTTTATACCATACATACTAATGTCATATTCGAAGGACATTTGACAAGATATTTTTGTTTTAAGATTTATCATAAAAAATAAGAAGGAAAAAAATGGGTCAAAATTAGGAAAAGATATATGTTGTGAGGTATGTAGTTTGGTTAGATTTAGAAGATATGAAATAGAAAATAGCCATCAAACACACCAATCATAGTTATAAAGGTCAAAAATAGCATTTGTTATACAGGGTAATTTAATATATTAAAAATAAGTCAACTCCACTGGGTCTTGGAGAGTACTTAATTATTTTGGCACAAATAATTAGACTGATACTTAGGAAAACACTTCAATTTATCTCACCTTCTAGGGGAATTAAACAATTGAAATGCCAATACACATGCATTGAACAAACACCTAGACTTTTTTGTTGCAATCCTAGGAACTCTGGGCTGTCCCCAGTTCTCCATTCTGCATCCTTCTCCCCATTTGTAATTGCAGCAGGCATTTTCTATGAGAGATCCTCCCACCTGCTGCTCATGCCCTCCTCCTTTGGAGTAGGGGAGATAATCAAGAATATTGTGAGATTTCATTCCTATACTCTAGTGTCTTTGAGTTAATCAAAAGGCAAATAATCCTGGGTAGATTTGAACTAGTCAGTCCTTTCCTGGAAGGGGAGATATGTGGAGAAGAAATGCTTTTCTTTGGCCTAAAGAAGCAGACAGACATGGTGAGGAGGGCCACATCACAGAATTGTACAGTGATTTCAATGATTATACAGAGATGCTGAGAACCTCATTCTTACAACTGCAATAAAGGGAACTCCACCAGACTAGAAACTATGTGACTTATATAGGAAGTGACAATTCTACTCTGATCTTAAACACGTTTGCCCAATTAGGGAATGAACAAGTGATCATTTCAGAGGTGACTCAAAGAGAGCTGTTTTCAAATTTAATATTCATCTAACAAGCTAAATTGGATTGAGCCATTTGATAGCCAAATGAATTAGGTAATCTGTTATATAAATCTGGAGTCTGATGAAGATGTCTGAGCTGGAAAATAAATTTGGGAGTGATAAATGAGGACTGAATTATTAAATCCAACTCAAGACAGCGCATGTGATTTTCCCAATATTGAACTTTACTACAAATGAAAGGTTACAAGTAATCACCAGATCAAAAAAAGGAAGCATTTTTCTTTGAAGAGTCTGAAACTATCAGACATCACTTCTAAGTTTCTTTACAAGTACTATTTGGTCACTGGCTAACTGACGAGGTGTCTGGGCAATGGATGTGAAGGTATTTTTCATCCAGAGGACGTCATTTCCATTATTGAACACTCCCATCTCAAACTCCATTAATTATAAATTTTGCTTGGTATTCCTCATTCAGGAAATCTATAAATCAATAAAGGCCAGCTTTCTTATACAATAAGACAAGTTATAAAATGTTACAGTATTGTTTGTTTGGTGTATACCATTAGTATATTTACCAAGAAGTCATTTTTAGTAGATTTAAAAAGATATTACATTGAGGTCATATTTTGTTTCTGAACTTCAAATGGAGAAGAACCAGTTAATAGACCTGCTAACCTTCTCTGTCCCATAAAAAATGCAACACAATATATATTTTCAATATGATTATACAATGCACATGCATTTATATATAATAGGTATACATATATGCAATAGGTTTTATTCAATAATATGTATATTATATATATATATATAAAATCTCTCCCAATCAGCTAACATAAGAAAAGATAGAAACAGTGATTTTTCCATCCCTGATACCTGATCACCTTTGAAAAACAGCCCAGTCTATGTGCCCCTAAGCAACTTTTTTTCTTAAATAGCATTTATGGCTAAGTGACATATAATGCGTCTGTTGTTTATTTGCTTATTTCTATCTCCCCCAACTTAAACATAACCTCCTTGGAAATAAGACTAACTCTTTGTTTCACTGCTGAATCCTCAGTCACTGGAACAACCATTTCACGAATATATCATAGAAGTGCATGACCACAAGAAGCTAGTGGAATGCAGGCAAACAGACCGAGCTCAATGAGACCATCAGATCTCATCCCTTCTTACACCCAGCCAATCTCACATACCCCAGACACATGTGAGTAGCCTTCATTCCCCAGGGTAGGTGCATCCTGCAATAACTAGCTACTCATTCTCCAGCCAGAGCTGGAGACTAGCTACCTGGGCACTAGGGTAGGTCAACCAGAAGTCTTTGAGTTGATATTGCAACAAGAATCAATCCCTAGTTGAATCAGGTGAACTTGGGCTAGAGGAATGACTGAGAACTAACGTTTGCCTTTTCTTTCATATCTGTTTATGTCTAAAGGAAGTAGAGATGTTTGCTTTAACCTGTCATGTATTTCAGCAGAGACGGTAATTTGTTTTTCACTGTGCCCCGTTTAAGCAGGTGTCAATAAAACATTTTACATCTTTATAAATCTTGACTTATAGTCTTCCTCTCTCCTATAACCATGTATGAGTCTTCACTGCAGCCCATGTATGGACCTGGTGAGCAATAGCACACTGTCAACCACCAGACTCAATTCCTCCATTCTGTCCTGGGCCAAGTTCATCAGAACAGACACCTCACCTAGAAGGTCAGTTGGTTGTACAAACTGTTAACCAGCTTAATTATAAAATGTGTTCTGTGAGTGTATCTAATTGTGCTTTCTTAGCATTGAATTTCACTGAGTTACTGGTTTTCAGTACGGGGGTTTCTATGTGGTGTGACAAAATATTTTAGATAATAAAGTGATGGCTGCTTGTACAGCTCAATGAATATAGTGAAAATCACTGGATTTTTACTCTAAAGGGTGACCTTTATTTTCATATGAAGTATAAAATTAAGATATATGGAAGAGCAAATTCCTAAAATTTGATTTTAGAAAGCTTTTAAACTCAATTTTTACATAGTTTTAAACTTATTAAAAGTTCCTGCCAACATATGTTGCCTCTGCTCTTTCATTTGCTGCTGCTCAGATCATTCTTACATATAATTTCTTGTTTTTAAAAATTTATTTATTTTTTCTCTTTATGTATATATACTTGACATCAATTGTGTTCCCCATGGATTTCCCACCACCATCTCACCAGTGCACCATCACCTCAGTCCCTTGTGCTCTTTCTGCCCTCATCCCATCCCCTCCCCTCTCCCCACAGTCTCCCTGATTTGTCCTTGACTTTTGGTTTTTCTTGTGTTTTTTTATTGTTATATAATTTCTCCTTTTTGTCCACTATTCTTCTCATTATTTTCATCTACTTGCCATTTCTTCTATATTTCTGAAGAATCTCTCATTTGGTCCTCCACATATCTCATTGAGCTATAAAAGCATCATCACTTTATTATTCTAGAATATTTTGTCAGACCATATATAAACCCAGTATTGATTACCAGTTACTCACCCCCCAACCCATATCCCTCCTCTAGTGCCTGAAAGCAGTAATATGCTCTCCGTGATTCGCCTACACCAAATATTCATCTATTCTAAGACCAAAGTGCATTGTAGTATGACCATTGTGAGTTGCTAATTTAATTTATCTAATGTTTTCAAGGCCGATCCATGTTGTGGAATGTATCAGTATGCCGTTCCTTTTTATTGCACAATAATATTCATTTAAATGATAGACCACTTAATGTCTATTCATTCACCAGCAAATAATCAGCACTGATGCATTCTTTGGTTATTTTCACTTTGGGACTCTTATGAATAAAACTTCTATGATCTCTTAAGTGTATCTTTTGAGTGAATATATGTTTTAAATTCTCTAGTTTATGTCCCCAGGAATGGAATGTTGGATCTTATGGTAACTGTCCAATATTTTTAGGGATATCAAGCTGTTTTCTAAAGTGGCTTACAGGATTATTTTACAATCCTATAAGCAAGGTGAGAGGGATCTGACTTCTCTGTGTTCTCACCAATGCTTGTTACTGACTGTCTTCATTTTAGCCAGTCTTATGTGTATAAAGTGGGTATTTCAATGTAGCATGGGTTTGCATTTCCTGATTGACTAATGACGTCATGTACAATTTTATATTTGCTTTTTATTGAGATAAATCACTGTATGTCATTTAGAAGTACAGATTCACCCCCCTTCAGATGTGTGTTATCACAACATGCCCTCACCAAAGTACCCACTTTTTAATGTGCTTATTAGCCATTTATATATCTGCCCTGTAAAAATGTCTATGCAAATACAAAGTTGCTTGTATTTTCAGAGTTATATGTTATGGATACAAAAAAAAATCAGATAAATAATTTACAAACATTTTCTCCCATTCTCTAGTCTCTTTTCACTTTCTCAACACTGTCCTTTGATACACAACATTTTAAAATTTTGATCAAATCCAATTTTATCTACTTTTTGTTGTGTGGTTTGTGATTTTGTATAATGTGTGAGGATCCTGCTGAAGAAACCTTCAATTTTGTATTATTATCTGACTTGTGGAACTCTAAATTTTCCTCTTGAATTTTTTTCCTTCTCTACCCAATTGACAAAGGTCCTTCTTGCTGTTCTTTTGCCATTTTCCTTCCCTGGTTATAAATTTCAGATTTCTCATTAAATTATGCTTGATCCTTTAATGCATAGGTTGATTTTCCTTAAAATGACTTCCTTTTTAGTGTGCCAGATCTACCTGGAAACTTTCTCAGGATTTTCTTATTTAGGGTAAGTTTAGGCTTTTTTTATGATTTCTCCATGAAATCTTGCTGTGGCCTCCTCATTATGCCCCTCTTTTTTCCTTCTACATTTTCTCTTAGTCTGTCTTCTTTGACTATAAAGTCACGGCAAGAGGAGAAGCAGCATGACAGGACTTGATTTTTCCACTTTTCTCAGATATTCTGTAGTCTCAGCAAATTTTGTCTTTGACCTATGCTGCAGGTGTACTTTTTGTCACTTTTCCATTGGTTTTATTTATGGTTTGGGCAGAACATTTTTGAAGCTCTGTGGCTATGCTGGCACCATTGTTCTCAGTTACCCAAAGTTCTTCTTTAAATGTATTTTGATATTTTTTCCAAATATGACAATGCATTAGTTAGTTGGGTGATACTACTTTTACCTGGATTCATAGCTATAGATCAACAATGTCCAAAACAATTGCTTAATTATGTTTTACTCAGCAGCACAGGAGTGAAAATCTTGAACTTTAATCTTGGACTTAAACAAACATCTACAGTGATGTCCTGAATTAAGACAAAAGAAAATAATTAAAAATATCCAAAACCACCTCATCATAAGTTACAGATACAAAGATTGTAGCAACTATACCATTCCTCCTTGGCTGCTATATGTGTGTGCATCAATTATTTTCTCTCTCCTTCCTGTTACTATCTTTTATACTGTTGTTGGGGGCAAACTGGACAATTTAGATTTCAAGTAAGTGAATAATATGTCAGGATCATGATTGGATTTAAAGAGTAATTAACATAACCCAAGGAGACAATACAACTCTCTCCCAAAGACAGATGGAAAAAATATTAGTATATTAGTGTCGTGAAAAAGGAACCCTTCTACACTGCTGGTGGGAATGCAAACTGGTCCAACCACTATGTAAAGCTGTGTGGAGGTTCCTCTGTCTACTAAAAATGGAGCTACCATATGACCCAGAAATCCCACTCTAAAGGATCTACCCAAAGGACACAAAAACATTAATTCAAAAGAATACAGGCACCCCTATGTTTATCAAAGCACTATTTATAATAGGTAAGACTTGGAATCAACCCAGATGCCCAAAAATAGACGACTGGATCAAGAAGATGTGGTATATATACACGATGGAATACTATTCAGCGATCAAAAAGGATAAACTAATGCCATTTGCAGAAACATGGATTGCGCTTGAAGAGATTATGCTCAGGGAAGTTAAGTCAAAAGGAAAAAGAAAAATACCAGATGGTTTCACTTATAGAAGGAATATAGGCAATCAAGGGGGGGAAATAACAACAATAAAACAAAACAAAAATAAACAAGTATGAATCAGAGACATTCTGCAGGAGGGAGGGAGGGATTAGAATCAAAACAGGGGTGGGAAGAGCACAGGGACTATGGTGATGGTGCACAGGTGAGTTGGTGATGCTACAGAGAAAAGAAAGCAAACACTGTAAGAAAAAGGAAAAAGAATATTAGAACTTTCCATCTTTGCAGTTCAAGAAGAGGATATCTCCAAGTTGTACAAAAGAAAATTTCACATTGTTGGATGATGCAAACGTAAGATATGTATATTGTTATATGGAGGTTCAGGTATGTGTAGGAGGGATGGGATGTTGAAAGAGGACACTGCCAATGACTTGATTATTGGGTCTAGGATTCAAAGCCACTCTCCTGTGCCCTTTCAGTGAAGTTAGGACCAGCATGTGCCTGGATGACTGTATCAAGGATGAGACAAGAAAATGACGAGGTGTCAGCTTGGAATGGGGGGATACTGTGGAGCCAGAACCTTATGGACCACAATAAAGAATTTGACTTTTATGCAGAGTGAAACCATGAATTGTAGTGTGTTTGGGGCAGAGTGACCTGATATTAACTCTAGGCTTGCATTTTTGAGGTTTGTTTACATGTAGAGATGATACTCCCTAATCACATGTAGCTTCCAGGGACATCCTAGCCTCAATTTGCCCTTTGTTCATGAATTTTTCCATCATTTTGATAATAACTGATACTTTCTCTGTGAACTTGGCCCAAATGACTCATTTTTTACATAGTTATGAAATAATTAATACTCTAAAAATGGACATTTTGTAATATACCAACTATGTTCTTTGATGCTATAGTTTTATTATTTCTTAGGTCATAAAAGTGAATGACTGGGCGATAACCCTCTTTAATTGGCAATGGACTGGGGAGAATCCACATACCTCAGCACAAATAGAGAGCCAGGAGCCCAGAAAAGTTGTGCCAGAATTCTGGCTTCTAGTGCCCACATAAAGAAAGGGCTCTTACTACATTCTAACCTAGATTAGACTGGGTGAGGTGTCCATTACATTTTCACATGCCTAACATAACATAGCTTCCTATTTCTCTCATTTTTATTTCATTTGTATTTTATTGTATATAACTAAGCTCACATGTATATGTATTTTTAATGTGCAATTATACTCATCCTCGTTTTAGATATATTTGGCAAGGAATTAGAGACAGATCATGCTAAGGGTTAAAAATCTTAGAAAATGATTTTTTTATTTTCTTTCCTCCTCACTCATGATGCCTCTGTCTTCCCATGGGAATCAACTAATTTATCACTTACATTTTTCAATGAGTTCTTCTAAACTAATGAAAGAAAGCATGTGATAAGTCCTCTAGGTAATTCTTAAATTTGACTGAAGTAAGCAGAAATTTCAAATACAGTCTTTTCCACGTAGATTAGATGTTATTGTTTCTTTATGTGGATGTTTATTAAGAACAAAATTATGAATTTCTTTTGAGCATCCCTTAAGTTACCCCATGAGTCTTAAACATATTATATACCTATATGACATTTAAGTGTATATTAAAAATAAGAAAAATATTTATAAATTTTCATGTACATGAATAAACAAATCTTGATTTTGAATTATTTTAAGTTGTTTATAATTCTCAGGATAAGGTTTTTTTAATTATATTAAATCAATTGATAAAATCCATCAAAAACCCTATTTAACAAGTTGCAAAAACTTTACTCACTATTTCTCATCACTGCATCAATTCCTAGATGTTATTTGTCAATTATAAACTACTATGCAACTGTTTGTTATTTTTTTGAGGGGTTGATGTAACAGAAAATTTTATAGATCTATAAAATATATGTATTTTACTAAAAGTGAATATATTTTAATGTGTGTTTGTGGCAAGAAATAAGTTTTAATTGTTTCATATCTTTATGGATATTAGAAAAACTGTCTATTCTCTGTTAAGCATTAAATTTTCTTGACAGAATAGATTATAGGTAGGTAGGTAGATAGCTAGATAGCTAGATAGTTAGCCAGATAGATACATATCCCATCCCATGTAGCATTAGTTATTTTTCTGTTTTGCATTTTAAACAGATTTGACAATCTCTGTCCTCCCACCAAAAATGTTTGACTGCTAATCTAATTGCTTCCCTTGTTTAGTTTAAAATTCCTATTTTTTCATTTGTATTAAGTTAAAAATTGTTTTTCAACAATAATTTCCATTTAATTGCATGTTTTTTTCATTTTTTATATACATCCTATAGATTACTCCTTCTTGTATTTGTTTTGCATGTTAATAAGACAATCTTTGTCATTTTTTTTTCCAGAAATGGTGTATGATGGAAAGTTCTTTGGCCTTGCCTGTATGAATAATCATTTCTACTACCATCAGATGTTTATTTGGAAAATCATTGAATGCCAGACTCTGTCATTTTCTCTCAGAACATCAATATGTTCCTTTATTTGCTTCTAATATTGTGAATTGCTAATAATAACAGGTATTTAGCTAATTTTTATTTCCCAGCAATTATCTGAATTTTTGCTCTAAAATTATCTTACCTCTTTTCCATGGAAGCATGCATATATATATATGCCCATCTTTCTTTTGCTTGGGAAATTCACTTCATTATTTCATTTCTCATCCCTTTCCCCTGTTATTTCAGAAATCTGTGATGAATATTAGGATTTCTGGATTTCTTGTGTTTCACTGTGTCCCTCCTTTTTAAAATGAAAATGTGTCATTTTGCTGTGCCTTTTTTCCACTTATTTATTGCCAGTTATGTTTATTAAGAGTCCTTCAGACAATCATTCAGTCAAGATGTGGTGGTTGTGGTTGTTCTGTCCAGTTCATTTATGGAACAATTTATTTCATCAATTATGCTTCTAACTTGCAAGAATAGAGATAGATTCTACTTCCCAGTACACACTGCTTTTTCTGAGGTCATATTCCTTGACTGCCTTGAAAGTTGCTCATTATAACTACTTCAAATTTCTTGGGTTCCTCAAATTTATTGTGGCTCTTACTTAGCTCTTCCTCTCTTTGCATTGATAGGTATTGGTAAGTGACATATATGTCAGTTCTTGTAAGATCTCTGCTTCCTCATTTTGAATTTACTTCCACTTTAATGAGACACAAAGTTGCATGATTGAAAGTTTCTAAGGAGAGGTATCTGGGCTTCCCATTAGATTTCATGTAAAGTGCACAATATTCTTTTCCATAGGATAAGGAATAAGCTTGTGGCTCCCAATCCTTCTGAGAGCTGATTTCTCAAAAAAAAAAAAATGATAGAACTATCAGCCCATTGGAACTCTGGGATGACCAAAGTAATTGGTGTTCAGAACATAGTTCCAAGTTTTACACACTCTTGAACAAATTTTGATGCTGCTTTTTGATTATTCCTCTTATCCCCCACTAAATGGATATTTTACTCTGTCAAAATGGGTTGTATATCGAATGTATTTCAGGTGCTGCCAATCTAATTCTGCATGCTTTATATAATGCAAATTGAGCTATTTTATAGTTCTTTCTGGCACTGTGTATGTATATTTAGCACAAATACTTTTTTTTTTATTTTTGCCTTTTGATTTCTTTTGATTTTTCCATTTCAATTATTGAAAGGAGGAGTCCATTAAGTTTAGAAAGGCATGTTGAACTAGAGGCCAAAATGAAAATTTAAGGAATTAAACTTGATCTCAAGATGCTTAAAGCATGACTGATGTACAGTAGAGTCTTTAAGCTTGCCATGGAATAATTCTAAAACATTCCCCAAAACATGTTGCTAGTTCTCTGGGCTTTAGTGAAGCAAGATGTCCTATTTCCTCTAAAGATCTTGGAAGAAAGTAAGATGGTCTTTTAGGCATTAAATTACAAAATAAATACTATGTAAGGAAAAAAAAAAAAGAAGAAGAAGAAGAAGAAGTAGAATTTGGCCAAATACAAAACAATGGTCTCAAGAGTAACTATTAAATGAACTGTTTTAAAATGATGTAGTGTGCATTATTAAAACTACTGCATGATTCATTATATTCTTTATGAACTTTATAAAATGCTATATATTGAGAACTGTCAATACAACCATTATATTAAATGTGAGGTGCACCTACAAGCTAGTAGACATGGGAAAATTTTGACTACAGGATTTCAAATTTTCTTGTTGCATTGTCAAAACTAGTAGAAATAGGGGCCTCCCTGGTGGCGCAGTGGGTTAAGCAACGCACTATGAAGCAAGCCACAGCCACTGCAGCACGTGTTCGATCCCTGCTGCCGGCCAGGGAGGGGCCCCACATAGCCACATAGTGCAGCAGACCTCTCCTGCCTCCCTGCTGCTCCCCTCAGCAGTGTGTTGCAGTCCATCTGCCTGTTCTGCTCTCCACTCTGTCTGGTGAATCCTCTCACCTCCCACAACTCTGACCTGTACCCTAGCTCTTGTATGCATAAATAAATAAATCTTTAAAAAAAAAAAAAAACTAGTAGAAATGTTTCTTGAGATTCTCCCCGCCCCAGGGAATTTTTGTAGTATCATTTCAACTTTTTTATTCTAATGCCAACACAAATTTTATCACTAAAAATTATCTTTTAAAGTTCACCAACCATAGGAAGTCAGGAACATCTTAACGAGCTGGCTTTGCAAATTAATTTATTGGCTATATCATTTGAATATAACGGTGATTCATCTGAAATCATATGAAGTACTTAGAAAGAGTCTGGGCATAATGTGGGTGATTTTGATAAAAGTTTGACATTATTCCTGTGTGTGGGGGGGGGTATGAAATAGAAATATGAAAATAAATTCATTTTCATCAAATTATATTCCTATAGGTGACACAGACCATCTTGCCCTCTCCCTTACCTTTGTCACCTTGATTAAAGGGATAAGATAAGCAGAGAAAAAAATACCTAAGAGATGGTTGCCAGGGAAAACTCAAACTCACACCTGTTTTCATGTAAATTAAGAGAGCGACTGGGAAAACACCTTTATATTACTGTTCTATAAATGAAGACATATGATTTGAAACATGAAAGAAATGTTTCATTTGTTTCCTTTACTATATATGCAGTTTAAAATATGCATGTACAAAAAAGCATTTAATTCTACTCTCAGAAGTTAATGATTTGACCATGATTGTAATAGGGGATGTGATTTATTTAGCAGTTACATGATATTGTAATAGGGGATGTGATTTACTTAGCAATTAATCAATTTCCATGAGGAGTAACCAAGAGTATATTAATGATCAAAAAATATCTATCAGGTTTGCTTTACATTAGTGACTAGAAATGGAATGGAATCAAGTTTTTTCTTCAGAATTTGAAGTTATTCAAATATATTCTTTGTTAAAAGATTTATTTATTTATGCACACAAGAACTGGGGCACAGGCCAGAAGTGTGGGGGGTGAGAGAATTCACCAGAGTCAGAGCAGGGGGCAGAAGAGGAGGATCCTCTGAAACACACTGCTGAGGGGAGCAGCGGGGAGGCGGGAGAGGTCTGCTGCACCATGTGGGTCCCCTCCCTGACCAGGGATCGAACTCACGCTGCAGTGATTGGTTTACTTCATGGTGCAATGCTTGACCCCTTGCGCCACCAGGGGGGCCGCTATTTAAATATATTCTGCCATGAAAATGATAACATGGAATCATCGTATTTTATTCACAAATGACATACTTTCAATTAATGTTATTTGTAAAATATTCTATTTATTTAACTACAAAGGCTATTTGCTACTTGAAATGCAAAATGAATACCAGCCCTTCTGCCGTGTTTATATAGTGGGCTAGATAGATGTGGACTTTCTCCGCCTCCTCTCATAATTTAATCATTAAAATGTGAACTAGAAAGAGCTCCGCAGTCCATCCATTTCACCAGTCAAGGATTATAATGAGGGATCACAGGTGATCTCTTTGTTAAAGAGTAAAAACACACACAAACACCCCTTGACAATCGATACTCATAACTCAATAAATAATTAACAGTTATAAAATGCATTGATAAATTATTCACACAAAGTTGCATAGCTTTTTTATTCCCATCATGAAAATCCTTATTCTTTGAAATTGAAGGCAAGAGCAACTAATATTACTAGAATAGCAATAATGCTGTCATGTACAAAATGCAGCTTGCAATTCCATGCAACATGTGACTCCTAGCCCCATGCCCTAACAACTGCGTGAACTTGGAGAGATAAAAGACCTCTATACCTAATTTTACTTTTGCAAAATGAAGTTCATACTGCCATCTCTGTCATAACCACCATTGTAGGCGATATTTGTTAAATACTTACGTCTGACACTGTACTGAGTGTTTCAGACTTCTTATTTAATTCTCATAGCACTCTTTAAAAAATGCCTGCAACTTTCATTCTTATCTATCCAGAGATGTCACTGACAGGTAACTTGCCCAAGACCACACATTTAATAATTTTTTAAAGATTTATTTATTTATGCATACAAGAGCTGGGGTACAGGTCAGAGATGCGGGAGGTGTGAAGATCCACCAGAGACAGAGTGGGGAACAGAACAGGCAGATGGACTGAAACACTGCTAAGGGGAGCAGCGGGCGAGGCAGGAGAGGACTGCTGTGCCATGTGGGTCCCCTCCCTGGCTGGGGATCGAACTCGCACTGCTATGCCGCGAATGCTTCACTGTGCAGCACTCAACGTGCTGCGCCACCAGGAAGACCCCACATTTAATAATTTTTGAAGCAGGAACCACTAGGCTTACATGATGAGAGTGGGTTTGTGCAATTGAGTTCATATTCACCTCTGCTACAACCTGTCTCAACCTATCCTTCCATTCTTATACACATCCACATTCCCAGCAGGTCATAGTTCATCCTCTTTGGGGATTACAGCATGGAGTAATTTTGAAAACTAACCCCCACAGGGATAATATATCATGCATCTTTTAGCTGTTAACAGCATGAGCTCTTGCCAGCCACAGCCCAGATGTTCTTCCCTAAAACAGCAGGATGCTGTACAGGACCTGGGACCTACATGCCACCTTGGGGGAAATGTAGAGTTGACCCATTACTATGGTTGGACAATAAGACCCTTGGGACATTTGCATTGTCCCCCTTTTTTTTTATTTTAAAGATTTATTTATTTATGCATACAAGCACTGGGGTACAGGCCAGAGGTGTGGGGGGGGTGAGAGGATTCACCCCAGAGAGTGGGGAGCAGAACAGGCAGATCAACAGAAGTACACTGCTGAGGGAAGCAGCAGGTACAGCAGGAGAGGTCTGCCATGCCATGTGGGTCCCCTCCCTGGCCGGCAGCAGGGATCAAACTTGTGCTGCAGAGGCTGCGGTTCACTTCACAGTGCGTTGCTCAACCCTCTGCGCCACCAGGGAGGCCCTGCGTTGTCCCTTGATATATCTACGTGTATATTTTAATACCAGAGTCCCCTACCAGTCTCTTAAAGTTGGTGATCATTCATAAGTTGGTGATCATGATTATCACTATTTCCTATTATTTTGTGTCCCAGGAACACAGTGATGGTCCAAAATAGTTGCGGTCTTTCATTGAATGACCTGAATTCAAGATTTTGTGAATGGTTTACTCAAAACAAGCAATATGACTCTTAAAGAGCAGCATTTCTATGCCAGGGAAAAAAGAAAATTTCTCTACCTTGTGGTTGAACATAGATAAATGTTAGAAATGTCTTCTGCTTGCACAAATTACTGAATCATTTATTAGCATAATGCGTGATATAAATAGATTTTTATTGAAAAAAATAAAGGTGATCAAGTTTTATTTTAGCTAAAATATTTTAGAGACAACCTTCACCTCGTTTGGGGCTTTAGAATCCATCAGACCAGTAGAATTTACCATTTATTCATGGTGCCTAAGATTTGGCCACAGACCACGTGAAATCTCTTGTCCCTATTACTGGGTTTGCTGCTAACTTCTTGTTATTCAAAGATGAAGTTCGGGCCTCCCTGGTGGCGCAATGGGTTAAGCAACGCACTATGAAGCAAACCCCAGCCACTGCAGCACGAGTTCGATCCCTACTGCCGGCCAGGGAAGGGACCCACATGGCGCAGCAGACCTCTCCTGCCTCGCCCGCTGCTCCCCTTAGCAGTGTGTTTCAGTCAGTCTGGCTTTTCTGCTCCCCACTCTGTCTCTGGTGAATCCTCTCACCACCCTGGACTCTGGCCTGTACCCCAGCTCTTGTGTGTATAAATAAATAAATCTTCCAAAAAAAAAGATGAAGTTCAGCTAGCAGGTAGGCGCTGCAAGAGATACGTGAGAGACCCGGATGTTCTCCGATGGGTTGTCTTCTATCCTCCCCCAGCCCCCCCCCATGTCTTTTCACCTACAGCTGTATTGTTTTCCTTTTTTCATATTTTGAAGTGGTAAATATTGAAAGTTCTTAAATACTCACTATAGGTACTACTAAGTACTCGGCAAGGCATAAAATTGTTTGTTTCAAATCTTTTATTTTCGTTTATACACAAACAGATTGATTCCATGGTTGTACTTTTGCAGTTATTTGTTCTTTCATTTTAACCTCTTTCCCCCGTTCAAAAATCATTTCAAATTTATTGTATATTAAATGTGTTTCTGACTCACAGAGATACATAATTTTTTGTATGGATCCTCACATATTATTTACAAAAATGAAAAATATAATCATGTCACCTTTATTACTTAGGGTGGGAGGTGCATCACAATATTTCTTTTAGCTTCTTCATTCCTTGACTGTAATCTCAACATACAAGGAAGACAAGCTCTTCAAGTAAGTCAAGCTGTTGGGTACTAGGCATCCTGCCATATATTTTTTTTAAGATTTATTTATTTATGCATACAAGAGCTGGGTACAGGCCAGAGGTGTAGGGGGCAAGAGGATCCACCAGAGATAGAGTGGAGAACAGAACAGGCAGGTTGACTGAAGTACACTGCTGAGGGGAGCAGTGGGTGAGGGAGGAGAGGTCTGCTGCGCCTTGTGGGTCCCCTGCCTGGCCTGAGATTGAACTAGTGCTGCAGTGGCTGCGGATGCTTCATAGTACGGTGCTTAACCCCTTGTGCCACCAGGGAGGTCCCCATCCTGCTATATTTTAATGGGTTTATCTGAGTTCATATAATCAATAACATGGTATTGTTATTGTAATATCCATATGTAATCATTCCTTGTTCCAGAAAGGACAGTGGTGCGGTGCATTGTACATGATTCTTCCACAGGTTCCTCAGAATTGATCTAAGACTGCCCATAGAGATGCAGAGGTTGACCATCTCATTAACACATCCTTTGTTGCTCCCCATCCCCTCACCTTCTTTGACCATCTCACGCTCCATCCTCTTACATTCATGCTTTTTGGTATCACCTCCCAAGTAAACTTCCTATCCCCATGGGGTTGACTAGGCTCAGGCACTTAACTGAGTGTACAGAGTGGTATTTTTGTGCACAGACAAAATCCCAACCAGCTCGCTCCCAGTAAAGCAGGGTGACACCTACATCCGCCATCCTTAAGCCTTGGCGTTATTTAGACCAAGGAGTGAGAGAGATTGTAGCTGAGAAAGAACAGGAAGTCTCGGGGGACCAAGGGACCCTGGATGCTCCTCTTGAGTACCCTGGGCTTTTGTTCTCTTATTTATTTTGTTTTGGCTATATTTTCAGAAACTACACTTCTCACCAGGGCAATATAGAATTGCTGTTAGGATGCAGTCTCGGGAGAAGGATTACACGGACGCGTGCCAGTCTATCTACTTGTCTATGTGAGCCACACATGATCATTGAAACAGGCGCTTTGCTCCTTCTTTAAAATATGGATGAAGGTACTTAAGGCTCAGAGTCTCCTGGGCAAGATCACGCCATGAAGATCATACCTCCCTACCAGATTCTAAACAATTTGAGAATAAATCACAGCTATGCATGTCAAAACAGCAACTTATTCCTGAAGCTAAATTGAAGAGTATAGAGTGGTAAAAGACAGATGTTAACTAAGCCTCAGCACTAAAAACACTCACCACCCATTTGCCAACAAACAAATTGTGAGCTGCTAAGAAATCCCCAGAGAAGTGAGGGATGAGTTGAGCTGAACACACGGTTATTTCCCCTAACTTAGGAATGCACTGAGTTCCTCCATCTGTTGATGGATGAAGGAAAGAAAGGGTGTGAGGGTTGTGAGGCATCTGGTGGAAATCCATCTTCTGGAGATAAGAGAAGGCAGGACACGGTGCGTTATTCTGAGACAATGTTCGAGAGCTTCCTGGACCCAGTGATGATTCCAACTGCTAGGAGGTCAGGGCTCTTTCTGAGGTTGGAGTTGAGCTGGTTATCACGCTCTCCAGGCCTCCACCTTCCTGAAGCTTCTCCTAATGCCAAATGCAGCTCTCTTGGCAATCCTGGGGGTCCTATTCGCAGGGTTGATTCAGTTTTCCTCTGGTTTTTAAAAGGGTCAGCAAAATTTTTGAATTATATTAACTCTTCAGACATTCCACTTCTTCCTAGTCCTTTTCTTTTCAAAAGCATGTCCAGTCTGATAATACTGGAAAATGAGAAACCAGCATTAGGATAAAATGCCTAAACCATAATGAAAGGGTCTATAAAGTACCAAATGTGCATTTGCAGTCCCCATTCTCATAACATTTGGAAAACAAGACAATTATCGTTCTTATCACAGCGATCCCAGGCTAAATTATATTCTTAGAACTCAGTAGCCAATGTTACCAAATCCAGGGCAGAAATCAATTAAAGGAGGATCTGGGGGCCTCGCTGGTGGTGCAAGGGGTTGAGCGCAACACTGTGAAGTATCCACAGCCACTGCAGCGTGAGTTCGATCCCCGGCCAGGGAGGGGACCCACATGGCACAGCAGACCTCTCCTGCCTGCCTGCTGCTCCCCTCAGTAGTGTGTTTCAGTCCATCTGCCTGTTCTGCTCCATCTCACCCCCTGTGCCTCTAGCCTGTACCCTAATTCTTGTATGCATAAAGAAACCTGAAGAAAAAAAAAAAAAGAGGCATGTCTGCAGAGATAATTGTCATGCAGTTACCCTGGCTGGCAGTTTATTTCTGCTGTTGAGAATCCAGGCCCTAAAATTTACATTTGTTTGAAAGCAAGTGGCACTGGTTCCCATTGGTGGGTCCTTGGGAACCTTACTCAAGAATGCAGTGAGGCTGCAAGACTATGAGTCCTGGGGGCAGGAACCCCAAGGGTCTTTGTAAGCAAGGAAGAAGACTTGGCTCCAGGCAGTTACCCTTTAAAAAAAAGACCCCTCCCCCCAGTAAAGCCTTAGGCTGATTTCAATTAGTTGAGAAGCAAACATGCCAAATACACAATTGGGCCATTGGTCTCCCTATTGCATTTTGAGGGTGCTGGTTCTCTGGTGCTTGCACAGTTGCTGTCCTTGCCTCGTCATAGGTCCAGAAAGTGGAGGTCAAATCCCATCCAGAGGTGGGGATCTTGGTATTATAATGAGTCCTCAGCTACTTCCCTCCACTTCTGCTCATTTTGCACATACCTCCTCCTCTGGCTCTGGCCAGTTTGTGCACGGGTCCTGCAGCTTCCTGCTTCTAACCAGAAAGGGGCTCCGATGCCTATAAAGACAGCTCAAACATGCATATGTTGGGGGAAAAGGTAATTGATAGAACAGTAGGCCAGAGACATCTGTGGTGGGAGATTTCCAGACACAGAACTACTCCTGTCTCATGATGGCTCTGCCAAAGACTTAATTTGTTGCTTACTATGCAGTTGTTAAGAGTCACTTATGCGTCGATACCCTATTTCACACACTGGTATTGAAATGTCTTGAGCTTGGAAGTCTAAAAAACTGTGATTAAAAAAGCACCAGGCGGAGCCTTCCTGGTGGAGAAAGGGTTTAAGGCACAGCACTATAAAGCATCCGCAGCTGCTGCGCCCGTTCAATCCCCAGCCAGGGAGGGGATCCACAGGGTGCAGCAGACCTCTCCTGTATCCCTGCTGCGCCCCTTAGTAGTGTATTTCAGTAGATCTACCTGTTCTGCTCCCCACTCTGTCTCTGGTGGATCCTCTCATCCCCAATGCCCCTGGCCTGAACCCCAGTTCTGGCATGCATAAATACATAAATCTTAAAAAAAAAAAAAGCACCAGGCAACAGGTCCTATGTGAGGTGTTGACCTTTTCAACCAAAAGTAGCCCTTGCTGGGGGCTTCCCTGGTGGCGCAATGGGTTAAGCAAGCAATGCACTATGAAGCAAACCACAGCCACTGCTGTGGATTCGTGCTGGGATTGAACTATCCCTGCTGCCAAGCCAGGGAGGGGACCCACATGGCGCTGCAGACCTCTCCTGCCTCTCCCACTGCTCCCCTCAGCAGTGTTTAGTTTCAGCTAATCTGCCTATTCTGTTGCCCTGCTCTGTCTCTGGTGGGTCCTCTCACCGCCCCCACACACCTCTGGCTTGCACCCCAGTTCTTGTATGCATGAAATAAATAAATCTTAAAAACAAAGCAAAACGAAAGTAGCCCTTGCTACCAGTGCCGGGTCTTATGTTTCTGAATCAATGTTTAGAGGCAGGACGTACCCACTTTCTGGGCACCCACAGTGCTGCTTCCACTGCCTCTAATTATGGGAGAACTTAAAACCCACTGAACCCATTTCCCTCACCTCTTTACCTGGAACATCACCTTCAGATGCCTGACCTGGAGGTGCTATTTGATACTTTTGAGGCCTCTGCCAAAAGGAACCTAATAACCATACTTCTGCATGCTCTCTTCAATATATATTCTTTTTATACACTTTTTTGAGTGTTCTGAGCACTGGAGCATAACTTACTTTATGTTGCTTTTTTCTTCTACGGTCATGGAATGTTCCCCTCATGCTTAATTTTCATGCTTAATAGACCATTGCCTCATTCCTTTCATGAGTTTTCAGCGGGAGTCCCAAGAATTCAACCTTATTTTTAACTCGGTTTCCTTCCTTCTCTAATACACGGAGAATACTTTTTTTTAATTTTTGTATTTGTTCATCTTGCTACAATTGAGTATTTTCCTCCCTTTAGTATTTCTTTTTTTCCCCCCTCAGAAATTTGTTTACTTAATGTATTCCTATGTACTTTGTCCTCACAGTGAATTGGCTCTGGATCTTTCAAAAGCGTGTGAGCGGTGAACTGTCTTCAAACACACTTTGTCTTCTTTGGCGTGGGTTAGAAAATGCCTTCACATGCCCAGTCGCCATGCCTGGACTCAGTCTGACAATGAACACCATCTTCCCCCGGGCTGTCTCATCTCACGTACGTCACGCTTTGTCCCATGACGTCCTTGGCCAGTGTGCCGAGGGCAAGAGCGTGTACCCCTTCAGTGGCCCTTCATTTCACCACCCTGAAATGACCTAACAAGACTTTGACGCTCTTTTAAAAAAACAACTTTATTAAAGTAAATTGATATACAAAAATACACAAATCATTTTGCTGAGTTTGGACATAAACAAACGCCACAATCAGCTCACAAACATTTCCCCAGGTTACTTGTGTCCCTCCATTTTTTAATGGGAAGGATTTTTTTTATTAATATAAAATATTTTAAAATTTACATATACTTGCCATCAATTGTAATCCCCATGTATTCCCCATCACCATCTCACCAGTGCACCAT
>JAGFMF010011484.1:931698-952547 GCA_019455555.1 Galemys pyrenaicus | reverse complement strand
ATTGTTCTTATTCCTTTCCTTGATCCTTATTTGGTGGCCTTATGTTCCTCCTAAGGGAGGAACCATCTGGTATTTTTCTTTTGCCTTCTGACTTACTTCACTGAGCATAATCCTTAATGGGAAGGATATTAAACATGAGGTGAACACTCTGAACAAACTTTAAAGCGCACCATTTCAGGAGACTCCCTGGTGCCCTAGGGGTTCGCCTCAGTGCATCACCGCTGTGGCCTGAGTTCAAGCTCCAGCCAGGGAGCTGACAAACATGGCGCAGCAGACCTCTCCTATCTCTGTGCTGCTCCCCTCAACAGCATACTTCAGTTGATCTGCCTGTTCTGCTCCCCGCTTTATCTCTCCTCTCACCCCATGAGAAAAAATTCATGTATTTTTTCCAATACATGAATACAGGATATCTTTCCATTTATTTGTGTCTTTTAAATTTTCTTTCAATGGTGTTTAATAATATTCTGTGTTCAAATCTTTTACTTTCTGGGTTGAATTAATTTCTAAAATGTTTTTATGCTATTAAAGGGTTTCTTTTTAATTTCCTTTTTAGATAGGTTGTTGTTAGCATATAGAAAGGTAACTCACTTTTGGATGTTGATTTTGTATGCTGCGATGTTACTGAATTGATTGATACTAATAGTTTTGTTTTTGCTTTTGTTTTGTCTTTAAGATGTTCTCTATATAAGGTCATTTCATTAGCAACCGCAGATCATTTCTTTTCACCATATTAACGCAATTGTCTTCTATGTGTTTCTTTTTCAAGAAGCATATCTTAAATGGTTGAGTCAAAAAGACTAGTTCTGGAATAGAATTTAGTACTTGCCAAAATTGGCTACAAAAGCATTTCGGGATTACATTTTTATGTGCCTAAAACTTAATGTTAAGATTCTATTAATATATTATACACTGTTTCTAATTAAAAAGAAACTTGTCAATTTTCATCCTGAAATTCTGAAAATCAGCCACGAGTTATTTCTCAGCTGCACTGAAAACTTGGCTGTGGGATATGGAGGTGGAAGTGTAAGTATAGGCAACCTTGACTTTTAAAAAGTCTAGAGAGAATTGAACTTTTTTACCTTAAAAATCAGCTGAAGCCTTAGAAAATTGTCAGAACAAATACTGCCAGAAGGTTTGTGTCGCCTCCAAACAAGACACAGCCCTCGATGGCAGAATCCATCCACATGAACCGCAGTCCTGACCGGACCTCCCAAGCCTTGTTGAGTAATAAACTCTCCCACAGCCCTACCCTTTGTTCATCTTCAGAATGGCCATGGTCCTCTTCCAAACTCTAATTTTAATCTTAGAATGTAGATTGTCATTACAGAAATTATCAAATTTGAACCTGTATTGCCCTCAGACAGAACCATTGGCTGGATGCCCAAATGCAACTTTATAACAGATACTCAAATTTGCAAATATTACCAAACATCGTTAAATAGCTGGGCTAACTCTAGGCCGATATAATCTAACCTGACTATTTTCCATCTAAACTGCCTCCATTTAGCTATATGGTTTACCACATGCAGAATCTCAAGCCATATTTTACTCCCTTCCTTTTTGAGTTTTTTAAGCAATATCTTTAAACTACTTTAAAACATGTCTTTCTTACTCAGCCGTGCTCTTTCTCTGATTTGTTTTCTTGTCATATTTTTCCTTTTTCTCCTCTTTCTCTGTAACCTTTATGCTCTTTTGTTTCCTTTTTTCTTTCTGTCTCAAGACCTCAGTAGAATTTAGCACCACAGTTCACAGGAATCTGGAGCTCAACCTTGAAGGAGTATTGTCCTCTGCAGTAGCTCAACTTGACTCTTTTATCAGGGACGCTCTTAGGAAACAAGAGGGCCTCCCTGGTGGCACAGCACTTTGAGCGCTGCAGTGGGGGGGAACTTCTGCCACCACTGCAGCGCGAGTTCGATCCCAGGTCAGGGAGGGGACCCACATGGTGCAGCAGACCTCTCCTACCTAGCCCGCTGCTCCCCTCAGCAGTGGATTTCAGTTGATTTGCCCATTCTGCTCTCTGCTCTGACTCTGCAGAATACTCACATTTCCGCGTCTCTGGCCTGTACCTCAGCTTCTGTGTGCATAAATAAATAAAATCTTTTTTTTAAAAAAGGAAAAACTATGCTTTAGTTGGTATAGATCAGTCAGAGAGACATTTTACCATCCAATGTGACAACTCCAGTCCTCGGTAGAACATCAGACCTTTGCCCTGCCAAGTTCATCCTTAGATACCTGTGCAAAGGTATCCTAAGTCAGTCCCAAGTATTCTTTAACAGTTGTCAGCAATGATTTCCTTGTACTAACATCCCAGAGGCTCACAAACTAACTGATGAATATAACGATAGTTTTCATGATTTCTTTTGCTTTTTAATTGATTTTTACTAAAAGGAAGACCCTAACATTAAATATCCACATACATTGCCTTTATTACCGCTTATTACCAGTAATTATTCATTATTTCAACATTCTCTGAATGAAATGATGGGTCAAAGTGATTCTGGGGTTTTAATTTTTTATCTAGATTTATTTATTTATGCTTACAAGGACTCGGGCACAGGTGTTGGGGTGGGGGGTAAGAGGATTCACCAGAGACAGAGTTGGGAAGAGAACTGTCAGAATGACTGAAATCCGCTGCTGATGGGAGCAGCAGGAAGACAGGAAAGGTCTGCTGTGCCATGTGGGTCACCCCCTGGCCAGGTATCGAAGTTGCAATACTGTGCCCTGGATGCTTCACAGTGTGGCCCCCGAACAAGGAAATTTGAATTGATTCTAAAAAAAAAAAAGTGTTGAAGGGTTTTAAGCAAAGAAGTGACATGATTTTTAAAATACAGCACATGCAAAAATTCTGATTTGATTTGAGCAGAATGTTTAGGGAAAGCAAGGGTTGAAGCAGAGGGAACAGAATAATATAAAATAACATGACTTTTAAATTATTTGGTTCAATAAAGTATCTTGAAATGAGTTTCCAATATTATAAGAAACCTCTGAAATTTTTATTTGAAGCAGTTACACTACAACTTCTGTTTAAATGATGTAGACTATATCCCATATGATTGTTTTTAATAAACTAATTTCAAAATACATGCTCATGCAACATAGGAATGGTGAGTTAATAGAAACAAATAAACGTAGGTAGTGGCACTTTGCTAGAGCAGTCTGCTCTGACAACCCATTCTGAAATACACGCTTCCGTCTGTGAGGGGAGTTCATGTCAAGCATTCTGGGGATTTTTGGCTAGCTTTTATTATTTATTGTGACACTTCTTTGATTTCAGAATTAAATATTCATTTGTGTTCTTCTCAATATAAAGTCCAGCAGACTGTTGACTGACAGCAAAGTCTCAATAAGACAGCAAGAGTTTAGTAGACACTTGAAGTGAGGACTCAAACTTGGGGAATGAAACCACAGATATTACTTTGTGGTACTTTGTTCCAACAAATAGCTTCTATATAGACAGGAACAGAGAGTCTCTGATGTCGTTCTGTCTAGAAAAGGCAATTACTGGGGTCTCCCTGGTTGTGCCAGAGGTGGAGTCTCAGCACTATGAAGCACCCGCAGCCACTGCAGCACCAGTTCAATCCTTGGCCAGGGAGGGACCCACATGGTGCAGCAGACCTCTCCTGTCTCCCCACTACTCCCCTCAGCAGTGTATTTCGGTCCATCTGCCTGTTCTGCTCCCCACTCTGTCTCTGGTGAATCCTCTCACCTCCCGTGACTCTGGCCTTTACCTCAGCTCTTGTATGCATAAATAAAAAAATCTTAAAAAAGAAGGCAATTATTTTTGACAGGGGTTCTCTGATTTCCCAAAGGCTGAGACCTTCTTACTGATCTCGACCTTAGAATGCTCATTGTCCACTGTTGAGCAGAGGAAGGCGAGCGTTATGGTTTAATCTCATCCCAGGTCACTGACGTAGTGTGGACTTAGGCGTGTTGGTGCCCATTAGTCAAGTCTTATTTTTTTTAAGATTTATTTATTTATGCATACAAGAACTGGGGGACAGGCAGAGTGGCAAGGGATGAGAGGAGTCACCAGAGACAGAGTGGGGGGCAGAACAGGCAGATTGACTGAAATACACTGTTGAGGGGAGCAGCGGGCGAGGCAGGAGAGGACTGCTGTGCCATGTGGGTCACCTCCCTGGCCTGGTATCGAACTTGTGCTGCAGCGGCTGCCAATGCTTCACAGTGCTGCGCCTTAACCCCAAGTGCCACCAGGGAGGCCCCCATTATTCAAGTC
This sequence comes from Galemys pyrenaicus, assembly GCA_019455555.1. Classification (NCBI taxonomy): domain Eukaryota; kingdom Metazoa; phylum Chordata; class Mammalia; order Eulipotyphla; family Talpidae; genus Galemys; species Galemys pyrenaicus. The sequence continues at coordinate 948,313 of JAGFMF010011484.1, read as the reverse complement.
TTTATGAGACTCCTCTGGTCATTAGTGAAGGTTGAAACACAGGCTGGGCCGCAGGCAGCACATTTTCACAGCTGCTTCACAGAACAGTACATTGAGTCAGTGCTGACGTAATACATGTGCAGTGGATTTGCTCTCGTGCCTACTAAGGCAGGAAAGGGGGATCCCCGAGCATTTATGCGATGTTAATATGATCCCGCCTGCATGTCCAGTCCTAGTGCAGTCTCAGGATGTAACACAGTGTGGGTGCAGCAGGGCAGACAATCAGCAAAAGTAAGTATTTGTTAAATGAAAAAAAATCAATATTTATATGTGAAAGGCCAAAAAGCAAAACCTATTTATTTTTCTTTCCATAACTCAAACACGAAGACATTAGCAGACACTTTTAGGATGTAAATAAAAGAAATTACAGAATCCATCAATTTAAGAATATATGTCATGCAAATTAACGTATCACTGTTCTATTTCATACACTTGAATATCAGCCTTGGGACATTGCTAATGCAGATGTGTTATAAACTGACAACATATTTATGATGTATATGCTTTCCTGCCTTGATTATTATTTGAATAGTTTGTCTATCAAAAAATATATAATTTCTCTTCTAAATGACTTCTGCCTCCAGTCAACTTTCAACTAAACAGCTTGCCCAAATGGTTATAGGGAGGTAGAAATGTATTATTGCATCTGAGAAGTAATTAGAAATTAAAATATGTTAGAACTGGCAGATGAGGGAATAGGAGGGTGAGGGAAGAATTGAAATGAATTTATATAAATACAGTAAAACAGAGGATCTGGGAGTAGAAACTTTGCCTCATGCATCTGTTCACAATATTGGCATCCATTGACTGCTTCTGATGAGATATTGTGAGATATGTTGAGGTGACACTTGGTCAAATACCGAGAAAAATGAAAGTGAATAGAATGTTACTAACAGAAGCTCTCTGCTATGGACTACTTAAAACGACCGAGTCTACAAACTCATAGTTTTACAAGATTAGACAAGTCAATCCTAACAACAAAAGATAGGGTTTTCTAAGAGCCAGTCCACTATATAAATCTCCATCTTCCTTAAGTCTATTGTCTCACATACCCTCACAGTAATTGCCATTCAGGTGAGGAGAGATGAGCAAAAATAAACAACAGTAATAAAACAAGAGGTTTCATCAGGTTTCACTCAACATGTATGATTAACTTTGTGTGGAGCTTATTGAAAGCAAGTAGACTTATAGTCTGCCAAAGCCTGAGGAAGTTGTATTGCCATGGAAAATGCAAACATTTGCAAAGACTGTAATTGTCTAATTCTTCGAGTCTTCCTCAGTCCCATGCCTTCACTAGTCCCCATGAGGCATCTCTGTACCATGGACTTCAGACTAGACTACTTCAGACAGGACCACTGATAAGGAAGAAGCTCGCAGTCTAAGAAAAAGTAATGTACAAAAATGTTATTTATAGATAGTGAGAGGAGAGGTCAAGAGAACTAATCAAGGGAACCCTGTCTTATAACTACCATGGATTATGGACAATTTCACACCTCTAAGAAGAGATCTGGGCCTCTCTGGTGGCTTAGCGGCTAAGTCTCAGCACTGTCACTGAGATGACTCACCACAGTGGCCTCGGTTCAATCTCTGGCAAGGGAGGTGACCCAGATGGCGCAAAAGACCTCTCCAGTCTCCCTGCTGCTCCCTTCAGAGGTGTGTTACAGTAGATCTGCCTGTTCCGCTTCCCACTCTGTCTCTGGTGAAGCCTCTCACCCCCAAACCTCTGGCCTGTACCCTAGTTTTTGTGTGCATAAATAAATCTTAAAAAAAAAAATACCAGACAGCATTGTCTATCTACAGGCAGGCATGTGGAGTGTGATACAACAACACAATTGGGGGCTTCTGGGTGTCCCCAGGGAGAAAAGTTTCCTGTGCCCCTCATCCCTCATCAGTGTATTCCAATAAGTCCACCTGCTCTGCTCCCCTCTGTCTCTAATGAATCCTCTAACCCCTGCACCTCTCGCCTACACCCCAGTTCTTCTATGCAAAAATAAATAAACATCCGGGGCCTCCCTGGTGGTGCAGCGGGTTAAACAGCACACTCTGAGGCAAACCGTAGCCACTGCAGCACAAGTTCGATCCCTGCCGCCGGCCAGGGAGGGGACCCACATGGCGCAGCAGACCTCTCCTGCTGTGCCCACTGCTCCCCTCAGTAGTGCGTTTCAGTCCATCTCCCTGTTCTGCTCCCCCCTCTCTGTGGTGATCCTCTCACTGCCTTGGACTCTGGCCTGTACCCCAGCTTTTGTGTGCATAAATAAATAAATCTTAAAAAAAAAAACAAAACACACACACAAAAAAAAAAAAAAAAAGAAGAAGAAGAAGACATCCTCTGGTCCAATATTGATTGGTTTCCATTTCTTAATCTTCATATTTTGGTTTTTATATAGCTATAGATATTTTCTAATGGAAGAATGTACAATAACCTTTCTCTTTTCATTAATTACTTGCCCAATGAATTTACAATTTTAGTTTCTTGCATGCATTTCCCATTCCATCTCTCTCCAGACTGCCTTCAGTTTGGCACCATGCCTTCTTTATTCTTTGGAAAAGTCAAAATAACTCATCCCAAAAAATACGTCATCTGCTTGATAATCTGTCTTTTCGTTGCTTTTCCCACAGTGCACTTCACACAAGCTCAAGGTGATATGAACATAAAGTTAACTTCATTTTCCTCTTGAATCTGGGTCCTAGAATGATGATTCAACATGTGTATGACTGAATAAAAATGCTTTTGTATGCATTTGCAATATACAAAAGTATGTAAAATGACGGAATCATATTTGCCATCCAACATGGTCAGATAAATAACTTAAAGACTATTATGAGGAATTTTCCATACCCAAATATTTTTCGCATAATGACTATCTTGACATTGTTACACCACCTTTGGGGAAAAGGTGAGGTTTTTTTGGGGGGGCATCCCTAAGGTACTCCATACATTAGAAGAACCTGACTGATACACGCTTCAAATACCGCAGTGACTACAAACACTACCTCACAATTTGCCCAGATCTGACGATGTACCTTTCTTTCCAAAATTTTTCTGATCTTTCAGCTCAATTATCCCCCATTTTACTGACCCATCTCCTCAATATATTCCAATGTCCATGACTTAGCATGATTCTTCAATATCTTATATCGACTGAATGAGAAAGTAATTGTGGAAAAACTTTTTTTAAGGTAAGGAAGCATTTAGAATTTATCTTTCACATCCACTCTTGCCAGAGGACAAATCCTAATCTTCACCATAAAACCCAGAGATGTAATGCCTTACTCCTTTTTATCATATTTTCATTTAGAAGAACAACAAGGCAAAATGCATTCACAATTTACTGCTCTCTTAAAGAAAGCAGTAATAGGCTTTCAGAAACGACCTTCAAAGCACACTTAAATATTTAGCAACATTAAAGCACTCTGTTTTCTCCTCTATAATTTAATGCTTCTAGTATAAGAATGATCCACGTAAACAGACAAATGCTTAAATGGTGAAAAGTCTCAATTCAATAAATTGGGTCCGTATTGTGTGACAGAATATTCCAGGTTCTAATTAAAGTATAAACTTTATTTACAAATTTCAAATATCTTAAAATGCAATGAAAAATATAGCAGAAGGAAGGTATGTCAGTTCCTTTCCACACTATTATTACCTCGACCAAACATTTCACTCATTGCTATTCTATGTGAACATACGTGGATTCTATAATCTTCATATCCAGTAACCTCTAAATACCAATTTTCCAGTCTCTGGAAAACATGTGACTTTTGCCCCCTAAGTCGATGCCTGTATCACAGTTTATGTCACACCCACTTCAAAGTTTTCCCAAACGTGCAAGAGCTAATGCAGTTTCTCTCTTTTGCCTGGCTTCCAACACCCAAGTTGTGCTTATATAACTTTTATAATTAGAAGTTTGCTTAAAACAATTAAGTGTGCTGAGGGGATTATATGCAATGAGAATAATTAAGGGTGGCATGAGTTTCATGAAGTCTCAACCTCGGTATAAAACTGTCACAGGGGGCCTCCCCGGTGGCGCAGTGGGTTAAGCAACACACTGGGAAGCAAACCGCAGCCACTGCAGCACGAGTTCGATCCCCACTGCCGGCCAGGGAGGGGACCCACATGGCGCAGCAGACCTCTCCTGCTGTGCCCGCTGCTCCAGAACTTTTAAACTTGCCCTCTCTGAATGGGTTTTGCCATCTGCTGAATTAAGACAAGCATATAAGGCTTTTAATGGAAAGGAACTTTAATACAATTAGGGTACAATACAGAAAGGACAAAGAACATAGTTATTAAGTTAAGCATTTAAAGTTATTTATTTTTTTGAGGGCAAAAGTTTAGCTAAGTAGGATTGGCCCAAAGCAAGGCCCAAAAACCTGCCACACATCTAAAGGACCTTTCAGTGGAGACCCATAGTAAAGGGTTAGAAGGAGTCAGACAAATCTGGGAGGAAAAGAGCAAAATCAAAATCAAGATGAAAGCTGCCATTGTTCACCTCCCCACGGGCCTCTCACCCACATCTGTTCCAACCAGTCCAAGACCAAAAAGCAAGCACAGTTTCTTCACATGTGGCTCTGTTCCACATGTCTCCTCCAGGTTTTCTTGCTGCTCTCCATCTTGCTTCTTTGTTCCTTTTTTCCCTCTGCAGAATCTTCTTTCCTTCCTCAGCTCCACCCACTTAGGGCGGAACCAGGATTCTGGAACTTCCCTCTTTCCTGGGATGACCCTGTTACAAAGCCAGTATGTGGGCCTTGGGAGCTTTCTTCATTTGGCGCCATCTCCCTTGGTTTGGAGACAGCTTTGAGCGGTTGTTGGGTTCCAGCTCAGAAGATCTGGTAATGTAACAGATTTTTCCTGGTGGTCCCAGGAAAAGGGAAGATGGAGAACAGCAAGGAGACCTGGAGGAGGCACGTGGAGCAGAGGGACATGTGAAGAAACTGTGCTTGCTTAACTCCACTCTCAGTTCCCAGTGGTCCACTCTTTGATAATCATCTTATCAGATTTGTGGTTCTAGAATATTATTAGTCTGGAGTAAGAGTTAGAGTCCATAATCTTCTTTGTGTAATCTGTTCAGGACTACCTTTCCCCCAAGAACATCTCTGAACTCCAATGGCTGTCTCATCTGTTCCTAAACACCGTCAGGACTCCCACAACTCCATGAGCTCCCTGGATCTCTCCAACAATGTGTAGCACACTGGAGTTCCCAAGAAAGTCCCTGCTGCTTACCCACAGTGCACCTCGCCTACCCATCAGCCAGAGAGCACAGTGGAGAGAAGTCTGAGGAGAAGCAGGTCCATCAGGGAGGGAAGTGTGTGTGCTTTACCAGTAACCTGGTGATTGGGAAAGACTGCCTGCTGATGAAGCCAATTCTATGGCTAGATTTATAGAATTAAAAACATGTCTGTTCCCAGTATTATATTGAATCTTCTTTTCTGTCATATCTTAATAAGTAAAAGATTATAAAACTAAAATTAATATGTTCTTTATGATTTATTGTTTAGGTTTCATTGAACTTTCGAGGAGAAGCCAAATAGCAAGGTTTAGTTGGAGTGAGGGTGTGAGTGTGGGAGACTGAGAAGGCATCTGGCCAAGGAGAGAAATGACATAGTTTGAGGAAGTGACCAATCTCAGACAATGTTTTAAAAAGTGGGCATAGACCATGTATTTTTTAACCTGAATTGGATGGAGTTGGTAGGGAATGGTCGAGGAATAGCAGAATGAATGACAACCATGGAAAATAAAGTTCCAACAACGGAGTTCTTTCTTCAGGGAGAACCCATAATGGATAAGATGAAGATACGAGATGATCTAAAAGAGTCAAGAAATCCATGTAAAGTGTCTGGTTTCAGTAAAGTTTCATAAATTCGAGAGCTCTAAGTGATCTTAGAAGTATCTAAAACAACCTCATAAATGTATGTATTTCGACTTCAACATTCAGAGGAAAGAGTCAGTTTCTTCTTGAAACTTCTAGTGGTCGACAAAGCTCTCCTGAGATATTATAGGCTATTTCTGAATAGCTCAAACTGTAAATGACTGTAGGAAATTGACAAAAAAAAAAAAAATCCTTTACCAGAACTTCCATCTTTCTATCCCAGTTCAGTCCTTTGAGACCACAAAAATTCCAATCTTCCTTTGAAACTTTCACTCTAGTTACTTAAATTATTATAATAGAATGACTTATCCTAACATATCTTTTAAAATATAGCCTTCCGTATCACAATATATTACTGGAGACACATATGTAATGGCATAAAAGAAAAGCATCTATTCTTCTCCAGAATAGTTTTAGAGTCTCTCTCTCTCTATCTCTCTCTCTCTCTCTCTCTCTCTCTCTCTCTCTCTCTCTCTCTCTCTCCCNTTTTAGAGTCTCTCTCTCTCTCTCTCTCTCTCTCTCTCTCTCTCTCTCTCTCTCTCTCTCTCTCTCTCTCTCCCCCCATCCTTCTCTCTCTCTGTGTATATTTATTTCTTTTTCTAACTCTCCATTTGTTCATCTTGCTCTTCATTTCTGTTTTTCCCATGTGCAAGTACTCTACATACTTACATTATTGGGAATATAAAAGTGTGCCTGGGGAGAATCCTCCCTATAGTCATCAATAATTGCACATTTCCTGCCAGACATATTCCTTTTGTTCTGTACATTTCTACATGCTCATATTTTATATTTGCAGGTAGCATTGTTATTTTTTTATTGAGTGACATTGGTTTACAAGGTTGTTTGTGTTTTAGATCTCAGGAATTAGGGATGCCAAAATGATGGTGCCTTCTACTTACAGCTGAAGTTCAAGTTCATGTTATCTCTGACCTAATTGCTCAGATGGCCATCGAAAGTCATGGACATGATTTCTGATACATTTTACAGTCATTTCTCCTAGGAACTGCTGAGACTTCTTTATATTGATTTTCTTTATCCCTTGACAGACACTATTTCCTGCATTCCACCAATATTAAAGATATAGCAGACCTTTTTTTCTCCCTCTCCTTTTAAGTTTAATTTTTTTTTGTCGTGAAATCAATAAAACTCAAGGAAATATATATCTTTTTAAAAAATCTTCACAAGAACCATCTGGCCCAAGAGCAGAATCCTTGTATAATCTATGAACCAGAAGCCAAATATTTTTCCTCACTTCCTATTTAAAACTTTGTCAAATTTCAACTTTGCAGGAAAATAAGAAACTAAAGCTTGATATTTAATCTTAGAACTTCCTAGTTCTTCTCAGGACTTCATTAGTCATAGTTGGTATTCTTTATCACTTATTTTATTGACTACAAAATTTGTGACTGCGTTGATTCACTCTAAAAAATTACATTGAGCATTTATCACACTCTGTATATATGAGAAGGTAAATTAGACATTGTTATTATTCTAATGGAGTGCTCAGTTTATTGCATTGGATGTGTAAGTTGATGATCACATTAAAAAATATTAAATCTATGCATGTTTCAAGAATAGCAATTACTTTTTATTATACAGGATAAATTACTGATTTTTGTCTGAAGGCAGAGAGATGTCAAAACCATCTTAAAGAAGATATATCATTTTAGTTCAAATTCAAGGAAAGAATAGTAGTTAGATTTTTTAAAACTATAATAGATATGCCATCTGGGAGAGAATCACACCTATAAGATGGGCAGGTTGTGTTGATACATAGCTGCTTTTGTTAGGGGGAAAAGTCATCCTGAATGATTTACACAAATAGGTTTATGGACTCCAACCCCCACTCCAGACCAACAATACCCAAGAACCATAAATCCTATAAGGTCATTATCAAACAGTGGCTCACTGGGACCTGAGGGTGGAGTTAAGAAGCCAGGCTGGGTAGAAAACCAGAGATGTAAACCTTGGGCTCTCTCTTGGTTCAGAGCCAGCTCTCAGCATGCTGTTGGGTTCCAGCTTGGAGGAACTGGTAGGACATTACTTTATTTCCCCTTCTTTTGTAAATAAAACCCGTTATCAACCTTTGTTGTGTGTGCCTGCAGTTGGGGCTTATTGTGAGTGCCTTTCAAGTGCGTGGGTGAGAACCCAGGCAGTCAAACCCATTTTATTTCAGGGTTGCCCTGTAACACATTCTCTGTCTTTAATATTGAGTCTCTAAGATTCACATTATGCACTACTTTATGAGCTAAACTAAAGACATAAGAAGGTGTCCTCATAAACCTCAAGATCTTTTGCTCTGCCCTGCCTTGTAATGACATGAGTCCTTAGTTCATATTCACCACGCATGAGAAGATACTGAGCTCGGTGTAACAGAAATAAGGTATAGAACCTTCCTGGTGGCACAGCAGGTTGAGTGCCGCACTGTGAGGAATCCATGGCACAGCAACACGAGTTCCATCCCCAGCCAGGGAGGGGACCCACACAGTGCAGCAGACCTCTCCTGCCTCGCCCGCTGCTCCCCTCAGCAGTGTATTTCGGTCCATTTGCCTGTTCTGCTCCCCACTCTGTCTCTGGTGACTCCTCTCACCTCCCCTGGGCCTCTGACTCTTGTATGCATAAATAAGTAAATTTTTTTAAAAAAAGAAATAAAGAAAGAAGGTATAGATTAAGCTTTGCTGCTCTCAGACACCTGGTTTTGAATACCAGGTCACCACTTTTGAGTCTTGAGTGTCTCTTACAGTTCCTGACAGGTCACCACTTTTGAGTCTTGAGTGTCTCTTACAGTTCCTGACAGTTCTAAGTCTCATTTCTCATCTATAACATGGTATACCTACTTCATGTCTTCAGCAAGAGCCTTCTAGCAACCCTAGAAAGATATTGGAAAAATGAATGGAATGCCTTGCCTTCCATTAATAATTAAATTTATGGTGTTTGTCATTTAAAACACTAAATATTTTAAGAATTTTTTGAATTACTGTTTTCTCACTAAATAGCAGTTTCACAGGGATGCAGATTCTGGCCTGTCTCATTCATCACTGTTTCTCCAAGTGTCTGGAGTGATATGTCCCCTCCTCATTGCTCCATAAGTGTTTGTTGACTGCACAGATGAATGAGCGAAGGATGGAATGAGTGAGGGAGAAGTAGCGGGCCAGAGAGACTAAAGGTATAGTTAAAGGTCAACATGGACTCTCTGGAGAATGAGGGAGGATTAACGGTTCATTTATAAATCAAATGACCATGATGTGATATTTCACATGCAGTTAAAAATGACAAGTGAATCCTGAGCCTCCCTGGCGGCGCAGTGGGTTGAGCGCCACACTGTAAAGCATCCCAGCACAGCAGCGCAAGTTTGATTCCCAGCCACAGAGATGACCCACATGGCGCAGCAGACCTCTCCTGCCTCACCTGCTGCTCCCCTCAACAGTGTGTTTCAGTAGATTCTCCTGTTCTGTTCCCCACTCTGTCTCTGGTGAATCACCTCCCGCAACTCTGGCCTGTACCCCAGCTCTTGTATGCACAAGTAAGTAAATCTTCTAAAAGAAAAAAAAAAAGAAGGAGAAAAAGTGAATTGTGAGTGTCACATGCCCTCCTTACCATCAGGAACTCAGAGGTCTCTTCTATTTGGGGCCTCAGGGATGATTTTGTGTCCTTAAGGTTTTAATAGTTAAGCTGCTATCACTGCAAACCTTTTCCAACTGCTTCAAACATTTTATGTACATTAATCTCCTGCTAATTTCCTCTTTGTTTTCTATACAATCAGTATAGATTGTTTATATTATTAAAAAATTGGGAAAAAAACAATTCATAAAAGACTTGCTTTGTTGTGCTAACTTTACTCCTGTTATTGAGAATTTTTTTAAGATGTGAAGATTGTGAATTTTACTATATGACCTTTCGTCACCTGTTGGATGTCACTCTACATCATTTATTGTAGTGATTAAGAAGAATTTCCTTTTATCAGCTCATTAAGTTTCTTGGATATAAAGAGATGGTCAGAGTGTTATTTTGTGGCTGAATTTTCACTTAATTATTAGCATCTTACATTTTATGTTTATATTTTATTAGATGTCATTTCTATTAAAAAGCATCAAAACCTTATTTTAGGGAACCCAGAGGATGGTTAAAAGACTTTCTCTTGCAGGCTTATCGAATTTGATCATTTTATGTCATATAATGTTATTATACACTTTAACTCTGATGTCACTGAGATATTTAATATTACCTAGGATATGATCGCATTCAAATTAAATATCTCACGGACAGATGATCTGTTTGCAAGATATAAAGTATGACAAAGACTTAGTGAGATGCCCCAAATCTCCACTTTTAAAGTCATCATCCTTTGGGGCATTAATTTTTAATTTTAAAATAAATTATCCTCCTTTTTGTTATTCCTGGCCTTTATTTTATCTTTTCTCTTTGCTGTATTAACCATTTTTAACATCTCATTTTCAGAGATCTGAGATGATGAAGATCTAAAATTAATCTTAAAGAAATCTAATATTCAAATATCAGTGAAGTGAACTCAAGAAAGCAGAAAACTTTGAAATTGCTCTTTGCCTCATTATCCTCCACGGCCCTGATGTTATGGCACAGAACACGGAACATTCTCTTCCCTCCCGCCATGTTTTCCCGTTATCCTTTCTGTTTCCTACATTAAATGTCATCCAGCACACCTGATACCTGTGTTCTCACAAAGCCCTGTTCCAACTGATATTTAGGAAACAGGAGCAAAAGAGGCTTTGAGCCTGGCTTACTCCCTTTCAGCTGAGTCACCATGGTAATGAGAGGGGATGGAAGGAGGAAGGTATTGAATCACCAGGGTTTGGAAACCTTGGTGCAAAATTGCAAGGCTCCAACCCGGAGCCTTGTCTGGTCCCCATGGTGTGGGCTTTGAAATCTCCAATGGCTCATTAACCAAGATAGACTGTCTGCACCAGGCACTAGGTCTAGATACCCTGGGAGGGAAAAAAATCTTATTCCTGTGTTTTTTCGATTCACTTGTTGAATGCGCCACAGGAATAAACTCATCACTCAGTTTCTTTTCTGTGTCTGTTCTTTGATAATTCTCATCTGTTTTCCTTCCCAAGAAGGTTTTCAGCTACTGTTGTTCTTGCAATCGAATCTTCATTTACCCAGCTCTACTTTAATACAGTAGATTGTCTCTTTATTTGGAGTCAATATTTTCTTTATGTTAAAAGTGTTGTAAAATCATTCAGTAATTAATTTATCAAAATGCGTCATTAATCCTCCCTACAAGTGGCTCTTGGATACTTCCACTCACTCCTTATTTCTATTGATTTAGATAATCATTCATGTTCAAGATCCTATTTGGGGATGTGGGATTCACCCATCCCCCCATCTCCCCACACACATACATAAGAAAATATGTTATTTAATAAGGGTAATGTGAGAATGATAAATGCAGGTTTGTTTTTTTTAAGATTTATTTATTTTATGCATAGAAGAGCTGGGGGACAGGCCAGAGTTGCAGTAGGTGAGAGGATTCACCAGAGACAGAGTGGAGAGCAGAACAGGCAGACTGACTGAAACACACCACTGAGAGGAGCAGCGGGGAGGCAGGAGAGGTCTGCTGCGCCATGTGGGTCCCCTCCCTGGCCAGCGGCAGGGATGGAACTCGTGCGTGCGGCAGTGGTTGCGGTTTGCTTCATAGTGTGTTGCTTAACCCGCTGCGCCACCAGGGGGGTCCCAATAAATGCAGTTTTGAGTGAGGTGAATGTTCTTTTTCCTCTAGGCTTTAATTATTTTTCAAATGATTAGCAATTATTATAGTTATAGATGAACAATTTATAATGTCATTTGAAGTTGCACTGATTTCATTCACCTTATACCTACTGTTACCGAAGAAACTCAGCTTCAGAAAAGATAAATGAAAATCCAGACTTTTCTGCTTCACAGAGTGTCCGGGTTACAGAAATAAGATAATAAAGGAGGACGTGGGGCTTCCAATTTGTAGTATTTTTCAGTCTCAAGTTACCGCTCTGTTGGACAGTTGCCATTTTTAGGATAGCATAGCACTATGACGAATTTTAACATTATAAAAGCTCTATTTATTATTCTAATGTTGGTAAATCCTGTATATACAACATTAAATGATCTGAGACTACCACACCTGTGAATCCATTTTTAATAAAGTAATAAAAAAATAAAATGGATAAAAAACCATTTTTATTATAATCAGAAAATTATATGCTTTGTCTACTCAAATATATAAAAATCGTTATGTATTAAACGTATATACATGTAATTTATCAGTATATATTACACCTGTAACTCAGACTATTCTTTATATCAAAGTAAAAAAGCTACTTAAATAGAACAGTTCGTGTATTGCTTTGAGTTGAAAAATAATGAGAATCGCTTTGACCTTGTAACATTGTTTTCCTATGACTCATGATATAAGGTCACGTTCTTCTAAATCTGGGAAGAATAAATCCATATGCCAAAAAATTCTTCAAGGTAGATCATAATGGACACGCATCCCATCTCAACGACGTGACAGGCATGCATCAGGCTGTCGCCTCATCCAGTGTTAAGAGAGCCTCTACACTGTCGACACTCACCTTTGTTAATTGGGAAAAATTGAGGCTCGTGGATTCTGATTACGTCTTGCTCTGGTGCTCACGTGTTTCAACAGCAAACTAAGGTTTCAGGGGCGAAATGTGAGTGGCAGAGATGAATGGTGTTTTGGAAAAGTAGCAAAAGCTGAACATGTAAGAGTTATCACCCAAGATTTTTTAAGACACTATTATAGAATGGAGTGTTTGAAAGTTTACTGGACAGATCGCAAACTGCACAGATCTGCAAATACAGTGTGCTGCTTGTCCGGATGGAAGTCAGCCACCCCGGCTTGCAGAGCGCAGAGCAGAGCCAGGAGTGGACCGCTTCTCCTCCCCACCTGCGCTGTGTTTTGTTCTGAGGGGTCCTGTGTGTCCTACAGTTTAATTGAAAAATGTTTTCCTCAGGCCTCCCTGGTGGCCCAAGAGGTTAAGTCGCAGCACTATGAAGCCACTTCAGTGCAAGTTCGATCCCCGGCCAGGGAGGGGACCACAGAGCGCAGCAGACCTCTCCTGCCTCCCCGCTGCTCCCCTCAGCAGTGTGTTTTGGTCAGTCTGCCTGTTCTGCTCCCCACTCTGTCTCTGGTGGATCTGCTCACCCTGCCCACCACACTGGTTCTTGTGTGTAGAAATAAATAAATCTTTTAAAAAGAGGAAAAATAACTTTTCCTGATTTTAGTTCCTTCTGTCTGCTATACTTTAAAATATCATTAATATAGAAAAGCAGTGTAGACTATGTAAATGCCCCCAAAGAACTGAAAGCCACTGATTTTATGAAATCAGACATCTCTGGCTAAATTCATAGAGGAAAGCTCAGTGACCTCAATTGACATAATTTTATTTTTCCTAAATTACGTGTCATATAAGTATATCATTCAGTATTACCTGTATGCCAGCTGATTAACAGAGATTTAAAAATTCCAAATTAAGTTTAATGATCAAACATTACTGATTCCTTAATTTTTTATTACCTAAACCTACCCATTGATTTTGAGGGGAATTAGAAATGAGATTTTTCTTTTTTAGATTTTATTTATGTATACAAGAGCTGGGGTACAGTCCAGAGACACAGTGGGTGAGAGGATTCACCAGAGACAGAGTGGGGATCCACTAAAATACATTGCTGAGGGGAGCAGTGGGTGAGGGAGGAGAGGTCTGCTGTGCCATGTGGGTCCCCTCCCTGGCCAGGGATCAAATTCATGTTGCAGTGGCTGCAGTGTCACGCTCAACTCCTTGTGCAACCAGGGAGGCCCAGAAATGAGATTTAAAAATATTTTCTTCTATGTTTTGAGAAACAATGAATGACTTTATTTACATTTACAAAATGAATAGGATCATAAATGTGCATAAAATGTTTTCAGTTATTATGAGTTAAAGAATAGTAAAATTTCAGATCACGTAAAGGTTGATGATCTGGAAGATAAAGTTCAAGGGATTTCTCAGAGGACAAAGCCCAGAAATCAAGAACTAGGAAAAATGAAAGGAAAGAAAAAAGAACCAAGGTTTAAATCGAGAACATACTGGATATTCCAAGAGGCTAGTAGGACTACACGCACACAGCAAATATTAAACAGATAATACATAGGTAGGAATCAGCAAAGAGAATGCATTGTAATCAGTAAAAGTATGCAAGGGACGGTTGTTCCCTTATCTACACACAGTTCCCCCTCCCAAGCGGGGGGTCGTAACCAGGATGAGATAAACCAGAGGGGCTCTGGTGCCAGCATGGGAAGCCCCTAGACTCATTTTTTCTTCCCTTATCTTCCTTGTCTGTGACTCTGTGGCTATAAAAACCCAGCGCGCAAGCAGCACAGGGTCCTTCCCTTCAAGGGTGAGGCTGCTGCCCCAGTGCTCCCCGGGGCTGGACCCTAGGTCGGTCTAGCAATAAAGTCTGTTTGCTGTGAACCAACCGTTCTCCAGAGTGCTGACTCGTCTCCGTGCCTTGCCTCTCCAATCCGGTGTCATACGGCCACATAGCAACCCTCCTTGAGGGCTCCGGTCCGGGGTTTATACGGACTCGCTACATGCTAAGACATGGGCTGGATCCAACACATACAATAATAGGAAAGAGTCTATTATATTAGTAATGGGATGATGCTATTAGCCCATTTTTGGTCACCTTAGTGAAAAAACACATAAAGCAGACTTCTAGTTATGTCCCGGCAATTTAAAAGCAAAAGGACACTTTTACAAGTTTCAGGCAGAAAGGCAAAACTATACATGCAAGGCAAAACTATACATGCATTAAGAATAAATACAACTGGCGGATTTCTTATCAGCACACTCTGAAGTGAGGACTATGGAATAACACACACAGACCTCAGAGATACAGAGCTGAAGCAAGAGAACCTGCACTATAAGAAGCAAGTTATTATTTACCTGTCAGAGAGACAGAGAGATACTTGAAGAGATATGCACATACAGAGTATTGCTTCAGGAAAGTATTTAAGAACAGACTCTCTCCAAAAACAGGGACAGGGGACCAGAAGAAACATCTAAATACCTAAGGATAAAAGAAGATATTATAAAAGACAAGAATGGCAAGACCCTTGAGATAGATCTAAGTTTATATATACATAAACAATCTATAAAAATATATTATATGTGTAAGTGTGTGTGTGTGTGTGTGTGTGTGTGTGAGAGAGAGAGAGAGAGAGAGAGAGAGAGAAAGAGAGACATAGATATTTTAGTATGCTAGGGTCCCATAACAAACCGCAGAACTATCTAGCAATTTTGGAGGTCAGAAGTCTAAGATCAAGGTATCTGCTGTCTTGGTTTCCTCCGGCCTTTCTCCCTGGTTTGTACATTGTTGCCTTTTTACATGTCCACATCATCTTCTCTGTACATATTTGTGCCCAAGCTCCTCTTTTTGCAAGGACACCAGTGCTGCTGGGTCAGTTCCTAACCTCATGAACTCGTTTTCACTTACTATGTCCCCGAGATCCTACCTCCAAGTACATATCTCCAGCCACATTCCGCAGCGCTGTGGTGTTGGGAGTTCAACGTGAGCTTTGAGGGATGCCATTCAACCCACAGTACATACTGAGACGATTGGTAAATAAAAAGAAGAAAAATAGTCCTGTCTGGAGAAGGTAGACAAGAGATGTGGGTTGGGTGTGTAACTGAATCCAACTCTCTTATCCATGGAGAAGATAATTCCAGGTAAACTATGAAGTTGAGATGTCAAGAAACAGCGTGAGGGCCTCCCTGGTGGCGCAGTGGGTTAAGCAACGCACTCTGAAGCAAACCGCAGCCACTGCAGCATGAGTTCGATCCCTGCTGGCGGCCAGGGAGGGGACCCACATGGCGTGGCAGACCTCTCCTGCTGTGCCCGCTGCTCCCCTCAGCAGTGTACTTCCGTTGATCTGCCTGTTCTGCTCCCCACTCTCTGTGGTGAATCCTCTCACCACCCCCACACCTCTGGCCTGTACCCCAGTGCTTGTGTGCATAAATAAATAAATCTTTAAAAAAAAAAAAAGAAACAGCGTGATAAACACATAACCTAGCAGTATAGAGAAACCACTAAAATATCCAAAAATAAGACTCAAATGTGGTTGGCTCTAGGAAGTGGGAGCAGGAGTAACAAGCTACAGTGGGAAGACAAGTCTTGACTTAGTAAAAATTTTCAACTATTTTTTAAGCTGTGTTAAAGATATATGTTAAGGATAAACCAAAAAATAATAAATGCAATTAATTAGTAAATATAAAAATGATCAGAAAAATAAACAGACTTGCATCTGATAAACTTAAGCAAAAGAAAGGAAGTGAGAGGGGCCTCTCTGGTGGCGCAAGGGGTTAAGGCGCAGCACTATGAAGTTATGTGAGTTTGATTCCCTGCCAAGGAGGGGACCCACATGGCACAGCAGACCTCTCCTGTCTCCACACTGCTCCTCTTGTTACAGGGCAGGGAGAGGAGCACCCCAGAACCCCCAAACCTGCCCTCTCTGAATGGGTTCTGCCATCCACCACATTAAGACAAACACATAAAACCTTTAATGGAAAGGAATTTTAATACAATTACGGTAAGAAACAGAAAGGACAAAGAACATAGTGACTAAGTTAAGCATCCAAAGTTACCCATCTCCTTGAGGGTAAAAGTCCAGTCAAATAGGATTGGCCCAAAGCAAG
>JAGFMF010011484.1:848013-925511 GCA_019455555.1 Galemys pyrenaicus | reverse complement strand
GGCGGGAGCTCGGCAGCGGCGGGCGGCGGCGGGCGGCGGGCGGCTGGATGCGAGAGCGGCGCGGAGCCGGCGGCGGACGGCGCCTCTCGACGCGGGCGAGGCGGTGGCGGCGCGCGCCGGCCCCCACGCGCTGGCCATGGCCTCCAACTTTAACGACATCGTCAAGCAGGGCTACGTGAAGATCCGCAGCAGGAAACTGGGGGTGAGTGTCGCCCGCCGGCCGCCGGCCCCCGCGTCCGCCCGGCGCGGCCGGCGTGGGGGCGGGGGCGGGAGAGGTGACCCGCCGCGGGGACCGGGGTGCGGGGGGCTGGGCCCTCGCGCCCGCTTGTTGCTCGGCCGGCCCGGGGGTCCGCACCTGCCCGGGGCTGCCGGGCTGGCGGGGGAGGGCTGGGGGACGCCAGGTCCCTGCCCCCGCGCGCGCTGCCGCTGTGGCCCCAGCCCGAGAAGTCTCGAGGGCGACTGGGAGGGTCAGTTCTGAGGCGAACGTGCCCCGGGGGCTGGGGGCCAGTCGGGGCCGCCGACCCCGGTGTGTTCCCCAAAGTGTGCGCCTTTCGGTGGGACCGCCCTGGGCGCCCGCGGTGGACGCACGCTCCGGGGTGTGTTTACAGTCACCATCTTCCAGCCCCCCTGCTCTAGGCTGTTCGGAAATTCTCTTCGGGGGCGCTCCCGGCGCCGCGAGGCCCCCCCTCCCGGGACCGCCAGCGAGCCCCCCACGCCCTGAACTGGCGCCCGGGTCCGGCTCCCCGCCCCGGCCCCGCGCGCGCCCGGACAGGTGCACTTGCGCGGTGCGGGCAGGTGTGTGCCGCGGCCGCCGGGCCGGAGCGTTCGCGACAGCAAAGTTTATGGAGACCTGCTGGGAGCTCTTTCCTTGGAAGATGCTCCGCCCGACTTGGGAAAGAAACCGTGGGCACCCCGGGGGTTCCAAACTTGTCGAATGACCAGACGTGGAGGGACGAGGAGCACCGGGACGACTGGAGAGCCCCTGGGGTGTGGACCGCGGAGGGCCGGAGTGCAGGGGCGGGCACCTGAACCCAGAACTGCCGGGACTGGATCGACCTTGGGTCTTGGGGGGCCGGTCTGGAGAATCAGGGGGGCAGGGCCCCCCGAGGGAGCGCGCGACTGGAGGTGGAACCCCGACACCCACCGAGGAGGGCCCGTGTGGAACAGGCGGGGAAGCTGGGTGCGGGGGACTCAGGAGCCGGCTGTGGTGCTTCCTTGGCTGACCTTTGACCTCAGTGTTCGCGAACTTCCAGACCTGCCAGGCGGGGGAGGAGAACCTTCCAGCGCGCCCTGCTGCGTGCACTAATACTTCGACTTGGAGGTGGGAGGAGGAGGGAGGCTGTGGTTCCTTTTGTCAGAGGAAAGGAAGTAAGAAAATGCATGCTGAATGTATCCTTAGAAAACCGGACTCAGGTGGGAAAAAGTCCCCAAAAGAGCAAGATCACCTGGCACCCAGAAGTCGCTCTGGGGGCAGTCTGTGGACGCAGGTGTGGGGGGCAGGAGGCAAGACAGACTCGCCGCTTTGTGCTGCCTCTGCTGAACAACATGCAGACTGCGCCCCAAGGACACCAGGGCCCTCTTGGAACTGTGAAAGTGGGAAGTAGAAAACTGGGTGACAACAGAGTCCCCTCCCCCGGCCTGGGTGCGCGGCTGCGTACCTCGAAGGGCACCAGCGAGCAGGCGCGCGGCAGACCCTCGGCCAGGTTTCTGGCGCTGCTTTGAGGCGGAAGAATGCGTCTGCTTTTCCAGGGGATGAGGGGCGCCCTCGTGAAAAGCTGCAGTTGTCCGGGAGGCTGAGGCGTCTCCCAGCCGGGACGCAGTGATCAAATCTGTCACCCGCACAGCCCCGGCCGGAACGCAGCGAGGAGGAGCTGAGGCTGGAGGGGAGAACCATTTCAGGAACTTGACCTCTGCAGCCCTCTGCTCTCCCACAGGGTGCTGGCTCATCGTTGTCGCTCTTCTTTCCTCTTTGAAATCTCAATTGCGTCTGACACCTCAGACATTATAAGCTAATGGAGGATTTAAATCCCCCGGGGAGATGTGTAGCTTCGTCCCACAGAGTCACCAAGGATGTGAAAATGAGGCTGAGGAATACAGCGCGGAGAACCCCCCTCCCTTTGCACACTGGGCCCTGGAGTCGGTAGGATCCCGCTCTCCTCTGAGTATTCCAGGATTTCAGGCCAGACAGACAGAAGATGCCAACCTAATGATAAGACCAAGACCGGCTCCCAGGAAAGAGCGCTGCGTGCTTCTTGGATAACTCGCGTTCAGTCTTTGAAATGTCCTTCTGCCACCCTATTGCCCCCAAGGTGTGTGGGATGTACATTTCCATTTGCAGAGCATCTCTTTTCCATATGCACTGTACAGCTTTGTTTTCCTAAGGACGGCCCTAGGAAACAATAAAAGCCTGTTTCTATAGGGATTCATTGCTTTTGTCTTGCATTTCTGCATAAGAACTGTGAACTTCAGAGTTTAGTGTTGAAACGGTTTCGCCTTCTTTTGATATTAAGTCAGTTTATTAAACTAAATTGACCTTGACTATTTTGGCGAATATTCTTTAAAAAAAAAAGATTTTAGAAGCCTTTATTTTATTTCAACAGAATACTGAATATCCTTAGTATTCAGAAGAATTCAAATGACGAAACTTCTCACTGATGGTTTGGTGAAGTTCTGTGGGTACCAAAAGACAGTAAAATTCAGAGCAAATACTGTGAAATGTATAGTCATATCCCAAATCGTACGGCAATTATCGAAATGTTAATAATTCATTTTCATTGTTAATAATAACGCATGTTATAACTTTGCGGCTTCAAGATCTATGGACTTCCCAAACAAAATATATTTTAATTCAAAGGATACATAATCTTTCATATTTTTGTTCAAAACTAAATGTCCACATACAAGTAATTCCAATAAAATGTGCACAGAGATTTGACAAATGACGGGCAGAAGTCAGATTTTCCCAAAGCAAATTGTAGACCTTCCTAAAAGGGGCGAACAGTGCTGGTGTGAGACTAATTGTATCGTCGACAATGATGGCATAAAAACATATTTGGGGAATAAGTATAATCCCCTTGACTCTGCCAAATAAGTGCTTCATACTACTCTGAGTGGGGGCGTGCAAGCCTTTCCTGCCCTGTAGACAGTGGGCCAGCACTTACCTGGGGTGTGGCCAGGTGGAGGTGTGGCCAGGTGAAAGAGGCTGAGCTAGTCCTTATCCCTTGTCTTCTCAGAGAATCCAGTGCTACCTGTTGAGGACATTTGCTTAGCTGGTGATTTGGGTGATGCAGTGAGTGTTGAATGTTTGCTTTGAAATTTCTTTTGACTTATAGATCAACTAACTCATCCCTTTAAGAAAGTCATTTTTGGAAAAAATACTTTTTTTTTTTTAAATTTTACTCTGGGTTTTTGAAATTATGTTGAAGTTACTAACTTTTACAAGATTTTAAACCAGCAAAAGACCAATGCCTTGACTTTTTAAAATGTGAAAAATCACGTCTTTAAATTCTCTCCTTCCTGATCATATATCACTGTTTCTATGAATTCGTTGTTTTACTTTTGCATATTTAACAACCCTTACGCTAGTGCAGCTTGTGTTGCTTGTTATCTGTTGCTGCTTTTTATCACTCACAGACACCATGATAGCCAGCATTTTTTTTTTTTAAGGAAAAAGGCATTTAAAAAGGTCAACAAAAATGAAACAAAAGCCTGTTGGTTGATACTGATATTGTTAGCCGTAGTTATCTATTCTCCTCTGGTCTGTGCTGGGTTTTGCCAGCAAGAATTTGATGCTAAATTACCTACCTGTACACAGTTGTTTCTTTCTGTGACTCAAAGTCAAGTGAGAGACTGGTGTTGGGATGTGTGGATCTCAAAGGACTAATATGCCGTTGATAAGTACTGCAACATAGGGTGGGATTTATCCTCACCAGTTAGCCAAGTGGCATGGTGCTTGACTATTGAGCTACTGTACATCAGGTGGTGTACCCTGGTCTATGTGTGAGAACGTTCTAGACTCGTGTAGGATGAAGTCAGGGTTGTAACGAATGTCTCCCAATCAACTATTCATGATACCGCATGAAACCTGCAGTGTCCGGGGACCCCAAACTCTTAAGGCCAGAAGCCCACACGCCACGCAAGCCACCCCACCTGCACAAAGGAAAATAGTCAGATTCTAGTATGAGCAAAGATTTTTAATAGCAACAGAGAGAAGAGACAAGAAGGGCTTTAGTGAACACAAAGAAGACACTGGCCATCTCCTTCCTTCCTGCCCTCTGTTCAGAAAGTCAGGTCCTTTGCATGCTGGGAGTTTCAGTCAGATTCGGAGTCTGGAGAACAAAGAAAGCAAGATAAGAGAGAAACACTTTCTCACTATTTTATGAGCTCACTATTTATGCAGGATTGTCTCTGTTTGTTTCAACTCACCATGGTGGAGTCATCTACCTATTACCTCCTTTCTTTCTTTGATTAAAACCTCAAGACGCCTCTATTCCTGGCTTGATGGCTCATCTCCATTCTTCTGTCCTTTCACAAAGTTGTCTTTGTTGATGGAAGAGGATAGTTTTGCATGACAGATTTTTATGGAGATTACCTCTTTATAGAAGCTCACTCATTAGGTTAGTGGGGATATTTTGTGTGCATTGACACCTTTTTTTGGTTCATTAGAGTGTGCACACGTTTCTCTGGTCTTCCATATCTCTAAATACTGTTTGTGAAGACGGATTATATCCTACCTGAAATGCACTACCCACGTGCCAAGAATAAGTGGCCACACATTTATTTGATATTAAAAAGTATAAATGGCATTTCAAAGTTGATTGTTCAAAAGTTCAGAAGAAATTTCAGGATCATTGATCATTTCAGGATCAAATTTCACGGAACTCCAGATAGGAATTCCCATTCTATGTAGTAACATGTGAAAGTTGCATGGGACACGTGTTCCAATTCACTTATTCTAGAGTATAGTGTATTGGAGCATTCTTTCTGAAATGGATCCATCATACCGATAGTTATTTATCATTTACCTCTTTCTCATTAAATATGGATTTAGAATGTAAGGAAGTCTCCTTATTTGAGTTTTCTATTTTATTTTAGATTGTTATTCATGGTGACTATTGTGAAAATAGTCACTAATTTCTGTGTCTGTCTGTCTCTACAGTCATCACTGGTTATTGGAGTTTTAGAGTAGAAAAAGGTCTACTTTTTATGCATTCTGTGCAGTTTTTCTATGCTAATTTATTTGCAACTGCGCCAGGTAGTATTAGAAACTCAATGATCTACATTAGTGAGATTTTTTTTATAAAAATAAATCCCTCTGTGTGCATATGGACATGCCCCACTGTTCATTGAATTTTCAAAGCATAAAGAAAAGCCAAGCAAGTCTAACCGGAAAAACCAAATCCAACCATTTTGCTAGAACTTGATATTAGATGATGATGCCCATGCGAAACCTGGGGGAAGCTGTTAAATCAGGTGAGACTTGGCGGGTTCGTCAGTTTTTATCATGGCAGATTTGCACATGACTGCTGGCAAGGTGAACCCTTCCGAATGGCATTCCCACAGTCTAGAGGACTTCCGTTCAGGACTTAGGATCATCTTCTAAATTACAGAGATAAATTGTGAGTAGGGGTAATCGTAGAGTAGTCAAATATCTTTGCAAGATTTACTTTACCAATTTCCTTAAATGCCTTTCAGAATGGCTGAGTAATAGTTGATATTTTGGGTCAGTATAAAATAACATGAAGGAAATAGGTTAGCCTGAAGCCTGTGTATTTGAAATAGGTGCCATCTCTTTGAAGTATTTTTGTAATAAAATGTTGCTGTGTTTGGAGCATAATAAGCCATGTAACTATCGAATATTCATCTCTTCAGTCCTTCTGCTTCATTTTAGAAACTGGAGAAGATATAAATGTGCTAAACAATTAAAATACAAATACAATAACATTTTGACCATGTACAGATAAGCTCTAGATTTTATAAATGTTCAAGTCCTAGTTCTAAGGGAAGTGAAAGAGTGAATTCTCTCAAATGAGGCAAAGTTATTGAGTGGTATATTGTCATTTCCTTACCCTTGACTGGCTGCTTTGCCTCCCTTCTCTCACCATATTTGTTTTTTCTCTGGTTCCTGTAATGTTGTCCAGAGGGCTCAAGAATTCTAGGGAGATAACGTTTCCTTTCACTTTTAGTGTGAACCTCCATTTTATTTTAAGATTCAGAGTAGGATTAGCCTGTGTGTAATTCATTCTTATTTTGTTAACACTCTTCTTCAATACGAATCTATCAGCTGTCAGTTAAATTGGATCTTGAGTAAGAAATGGTATTCTGTTATTGGTGGAGACTAGAAAGTCATTAAATAGAGAAAACGATTGTTTCCATGTTACTTGAGATTAATGTTGGTTGCAATTTTCCAAAACTTGCAGGTTATTTTGCCTGCTATTTTGCTGAATTTATTGCAAAAAAAAAAAAAACAAAAAAACCTTGGCTAATATTTAGCTGAACAACAAAGCATCTGGGAAGGCATACACGCGAAAGTTCAGTTTGGAACTTTTTAAGAAAACAGATCACCTTGCATTTTGGCATACCCTGCATTGTATGGCTTATAAAACATTTCACATATAGTATATCATGAAATTGTCCCAGCATGCTTTTGAAGGTACATATAAAAATTTTACCCCTGTTCTATATACATAAACTGAAATCCCAAAGAAGTTAAAGTGAATCAGCCAGAGCTAGACACTCACTTTGTGTTTGTGCTGACCAACATGTAGACTCAGATGTAGGTGTTATAACTTCAAGTTCAGTGGTCTGTTCTTTAAAGGTCAGCTTCCACTTTGCAATATATATGGGTTACAAGCAATGAAGCTGTATGTCCTGTTCCAAGTAAATGGGTTTTCTTTGATTGGTAACACACTGTAAAGCTAATGTTAGCCTGCCTTTGTCTCAGTATGGGGTATTTACATTGCAGGTCAAAGTCAAGTTGGTGGGTGAAAGGTGGGGAAACAGATGATGATGGTGGAAAGCATTCCAGTGCACCATAAAACTTGTCATCACAAGAAAAATATACCCTAACTCTGTGAGGTAATGGATGTTAATGAACCCTGCGGTGGCAATCACTTCTGAGCACATACATAGAGCGAATACATTTCTGTAGGCCGGTTGGATCGCAGTTAAACGGAAGGAATTGCTGTTCCAGGAAGGAAGCACTATGCAGCATTCCTCCAAATCATTTGAATGGATGTAATTTCATTGACTCCCTCTTTTGAAGAGAGAACAGACTTCATGATTAGTTGAGAGAGTCTAGGTAGGATTTAAAACATTGAGAAAGTATTTAAACCTATTTACTTTAGCATTACCTTTATCTATGTAAGTAGGAAATGTGCTCTTCTAACACTTAAAAGGTGACAACTGAACAACTTAAAAGATGTAACACAGGTGTGCGTAACTACCTGCATCACTTAGCCCTCTGTTTAATAAGTGCTTGTCAATCCGGGGTGGCTACGTGGACATGTACAAAGTAGGACTCTCCTCACTGAATTGGAGTGTCTGGGTTTTGAACCTGAACATGCTTTTAAGTTTCCCAGGCTTGGTTTGTTTTATTTTTATCTATCTCTCTATGTATCTATATATGTATCTGCATGTATGTATGTATCTGACTATGTATCTATGTATCTGTGTGTGCATGTGTGTATCTATCTTTGCATCTCTCTATGTATCTATCGATGTATCTGTCTGTGTACCTATCTATCTAGTTATTTATTTTTGGTGGGGCCAAGGTTACTAACCTGTGCCATTCAGTGAGAGTTATTTAATTTTTTGAGGGTTATCTATTTTTTTTTAGGAAACAAAGCAAATATGTGACATATTAGACTACTATAAACCACTAGAAATACTGTTGTTAGTGCCCAAACTTCTGAATTGGCATTCCTGAATTATAAAGTTAGTCATTCACTAAGGCCATTGACAGTCTAGAGTATTTTATAATGTAAACACAAAGAGGATCAAATAAAGTCTCTCTGAGGGACAGACATTCATGAGTAAAGTGTGGAGGGTGTGACCTCCGTATTCCCAGCACTCTGGGTCATTCTTCCATCCTCTCTTGCTGCCTGGCCGGTCCATGTCCTGGCCACATGGCGGCTCCTGGAATTACCCCGACCCTGATTTGTTTGTTCTACTCTAAGTAGTATATCATGGCTTTTAAATGAGACTCAATATGCCCTGCTCAGTGCTCTAATAGTTTTCTTTTTCTTTTTTTTTTAAAGATTTTATTTATGCACACAAGAGCTAGGGTACAGGCCAGAGTCACGTGGGAGGTGAGAGGAGTCATCAGAGACAGAGTGGGGAGCAGAACAGGTGAACCTACTAAAGCACACTGCTGAGGGGAGCAGCGGGCGAGGCAGGAGAGGTCTGCTGCGCCCTGTGGGTCCCTCCCTGGCCAGGGATCGAACTCACGCTGCTGTGCCACGGATGCTTCACAGTGCGGCTCTCAACCCCTTGTGCCATCAGGGAGGTTCCTCTAATAGTTTCCCTTACTGCAGTTCAGTGTTTCACACTGGGCTCAAGAGCAGAACCCACAGCAGAGTTCATCTTGTAATCTTCACAGGCCTGGGTCTGTGGCTGTGGGGTCAGAGAAGTTGCTACAGTGAAACACTGGTTCCTGATGTGGGAGCAGTTTCTTTCATTCTTTCATTTGTTCTTTGTTTCCCACTTGATTTAGGGCACAGATGGAAAGGTGAGGGGAGAGAGAACTGGGACCATATGTGACAGATGCTGCTGGTCCACGTAGGTAGTATGCACTGCTGTATGCATCTCCATGTTGAGAAATCATGGATGAGGAAAGCTTTGTGAAGAGTTCCACGCAGAAGAAATAGCGTCACTAAAACAGTGTGTCTGGCTGGGTGTGGAACATTGTGTTCTAAGATTCCAAATCACTGATGTGTCTTACAAGAAGGTTAAATGGTCATTTTCAGTTCAGCAGCATCCTTTATCCTTGGGCCTGGATGCTGGATTGTAGTGAGGTAGGGTGATTGACAGGTGACTGTAGTGGCAGGAAGGCATATGGAGCAAGTTCGGGATGGTTCTGGGCAGATGGGTCAGGGAAGGGGAGTCTTGGAGCCCTCGGTGGCTTTTCATGCTTTTATTAATAGAGGTGGTCAGGTACATGGCAGGCAGGGGTGCCGGGGGGCCAGAAGGCTGGCAGGCCTCCCAGCCCCCGGTGCATCTCACCCTCTCGGCTGCTTTCTTTCTTTCTCTCTCTCTTTGCTGCTGCTCATTGGTCAGTACTCTTGGTCCTGGCGTCCTCATGACGCCGCCCATTTAAGCCCATGTCCAACTCAGGTGCGCCCACTTGCGCATGCGCACCCTGGAATGCTCGCAGCACCGCAGGTGTCCATCACAGTGGTGGGAGGGTGGAGAGACCTGATTGTTCTCTGACCCTATAGTGACCAACCAGAGAGAGTACCCTATGAAACTTAATGGTCAAGGGAATTACCGTGGCTTCTCTGTGATGCAGAAGTATCTTTTCCAGCACGGAGAGACAGATCTTCCATCTATTGTTTCCATCGGAAAATCAGCTGTCAGTCTTATTGTGCCTTTGGCAAAGGATGTCTTTTTCCTTCTGTCTGCTTTTAATCCCCGCTTTTTAAATTAAATTTTATTTTTGTCTTTATACGTATTTCTTTATATCATTGTTCATTTTTGTACCGTTTGCTTTTTCTCTCAGTAGTCTCCATAAAATTCCCACCACCAAGTCTCCCATGAACCATCACCATAGTCTTCTGGGCTCTTCGCACCCCTATTTTAACAGCTGTCCCTCTCGCTCCCCTGCTGAATGGCTCTGATTTTCAGGAGTTTTGCTACGATATGTGGTTTCATGGCGTTTGTGCTTCACCAGTTTCTAGTAACGAATGATCGCATGACTTTTTATTTTTTTTCAGTTCTGAAAAATTGTCTACAATTATGCTTCCAAATACCAATTCCAATTCTGGCCATTCTTTCTCTTTTTCTTCCTCATGTGCTAGGCCAGTGATAATGTATTTCCTGTAATTCTGTTCTCTTCCCTCCTTTCCATATTTTTATCTCTTAAAGATTAAGAATCAATATTTTCCTCTGATTTCTTTTCAGCCCACTAACGTTCTATTCAGCTGTGAATAATTTACTGTTAAAACTGTTACAGGGCAGGGAGAGGAGCACCCCAGAACCCCCAAGCCTGCCCTCTCTGAATGGGTTCTGCCATCCGCCGCATTAAGACAAACACATAAAACCTTTAATGGAAAGGAACTTTAATACAACTAGGGTACAATAAAGAAAGGACAAAGAACATAGTGACTAAGTGAAGCATTTAAAGTTACCCATCTCCTTGAGGGTAAAAGTCCAGCCAGATAGGATTGGCCCAAAGCAAGGCCCAAAAACCTGCCACACATTTAAAGGACTTTTCAGTAAAGACCCATAGAGAAGGGTCAGAAAGAGTTAGACAAATTTGGGAGGAAAAGAGCAAAATCAAAATCAAATGAAAGCTGCCATTGCTAACCTCCCCACGGGTCTCTCACCCACATCTGTCCCAACCACTCCAAGACCAAAAAGCAAGCGCAGCTTCTTCACAAGTCCCTCTGCTCCATGTGCCTCCTCCAGGTCTCCTTGCTGCTCTCCATCTTCCTATCTTCCTCTTCTCTGCAGAAATCTTTTTCTCTTCCTCAGCTCCACCCACTTAGGGCAAAACCAGGATTTTTGAAACTTCCCCTTTTCCTGGGACCACCCTGTTACAAAACTATTCATCTTCATCAATTCCTGTGATTTTGGTCAGGTCTAGAGTTTCATTTCATCTTATTTTAAAGAATTTCTATAAGAATAAATGAACAGTTTTATCTGTGGTGGTCTTCAGTGCCTTTAAACCATGTTTTTTTGTATTTGCTCAGCACTTCGTGATGCAGAATTTCAACCATCAGCTTGCAGGCTGGTGAATCACCTCGGGCTCCATTAACAAGAGTGGAACATTCTCAGCTGGCTGAATTTTATAGTGATTTCCTTGTGAGGCGTGAGAGGCCCTGAGGTTCTCCAGAGCTTCTCTGGGAGTCAAGAGAGTCGACTGCTGCTCTTCCCTCTCTGAGACACTCCCCCTGTGGTAGCTTTGTTTTGGAATATTTTCTTTTTTTAAAGATTTACTTATTTATACATACAAGAGCTGGGGTACAGGCCAGAGTCCAGGGAGGTGACAGGAGTCACCAGACAAGAGTGGGGAGCAGAACAGGCAGACTGACTGAAACACACTGCTGAGGGGAGCAGCGGGCACAGCAGAAGAGGTCTGCTGCGCCATGTGGGTCCCCTCCCTGGCGGTGGCAGGGATCGAACTCGTGCTGCAGTGGCTGCGGTTTGCTTCATAGTGCGTTGCTTAACCCACTGCGCCACCAGGGAGGCCCTGTTTTGGAATATTTTCAAACGGCTTATCCACCTCCCTAGGAGAACTAGGTCCTGTGGTAATGAAGATGAACGAAAAGATGAAGATATTTGAGTGATGGGACTAAATACTCTGTGGCAAGTACTTTAAGCATCTAGTCTGCTCTGCCTCTATATAAAAATGGAAGAAAATGAGGCAAGAAGCAGTTAGCTCCGGCTCTTGACTTCATGAGCAAGACCAAGTACCTCTGTCCCATAAAACAATGTTTCCTAGCCCCAAAGGCACATCATTATCACAGGGGTGCTTTTGAGTGTTGTTGTTTGTTTGAGTAAATAGCAATATCAAGGTCTGCACCTGGTGATTCTTATTTCATTGATCTCTGGGTCATAGAATTGTTTACATTGTTTGGTTTGGTTTTAATCTGTCCATATGCTTCTAAAATAAGCGAAGTGTTTTCACCAGAAAAAAATCCCAAAGCAACGTGTTTATCATTTTGTATTGCCTCAGAAACCTACTGAACTGGGATAAATAGATGATATGATGTCTCCATCTGTAGTTACATACATGAATAATAAGTTTGTTTATTATTTTATCCAGCATTTAACCTCCATCTAATTATTTGGAGAACATCTCCATATTATCAATATTATGGACTTAGAGATATAAAATAATGCCTCCCATTATAGAGGATGAAAGGCCAAAGGTATCCCTTGCACATGTTCCTTGCAGCGAGAACCTAAGAAATAAGGTAGTTATTTCTTATCACACCATTAGACTAAGTGAGTGATGACCGAGGCAGCCCAGTGGAGTTTTCACTGGAAATGGCATTTCTGCAGATAAGTTTGTTGATGCAGGAGTAGAAGCTTGCAAACAGTCGACCCGCCGTCCAAAGGTAACAGCCCCATCAAGAATCTTGAATGACTTAAGGGATCGCTTATGGTTGCTTATTCTTGAATTTTGTTCTCCAAATTTCAGTTCCTCATTTGGAGTGATGCATATTTTTTTTCTGTTTAAATCAGGCAGAAAAAGCTTCTCTTAGCACCTAATACATGTGACAGATAAACTGTATTGTTGGAAGTGAGCTGATTAAAATTTAGACATAATGTACTGACATAGTTAACTTTTTAGAGTCTAATGAATGTTGACCATTTGAAAGTTGAACAGTTATCCTCACCAAATGTGAACACTGCAGTCTGTCCCTCTTGGACATTAAGGCATCTTTGGTGAATTATTCCATTCACCCTGGGGGAAGTGGAGGAGCATGGATGGAAGCATGTATCAGACCATATAATTAGAAGGAGTTTCTTTTAAGAAAAGGAATCACCCAAATATACCCGATGAGGTTTTTGACCAAGATACAAAAGTAGTTCAAGGAGAGAAGGATGCCTTTTCAGTAAGTGTTGTTGGAAAAATCGGACATCCATAGGCTGAGTAAATAAATCGTATAACCTCACACCCTGTCATTCAAAACTGATTATGGATTTAAGTCTGATAAGTAAAGCTATAAATCTTGTAACAAGCTCTATGGAAAAATCTAAACTTACTGAGTCTAAGACCAACCACTGGTCACCAGAAAAGGGGAAGGGACATTGGGAATTGTACACAAGGGGCCAGATGTATGACGAAGGATAGAAATGGACTTTTTAGGTGAACGTACACATGTTGATTTTCCATGTGTTAGAAAGCGGCTTTCTAATACAATTTCCTTTTAAAAAAGGAAAAAATGTAAGAGGCGCATCAAACTGTAGTTTCATTTTACAGACACGATAAGTGATGTTTTGGGCACGGTTGTCATGAGGGTGATGTGGGGAAAATGGAAAAAAGCACCAAATGTAGGACCAGGCAAGGAATTCTTAGATATCAACTCAAAAAACATGCTCCATAAAAGAAAAATCAGATAAATTGAATCGTCAAAATTAACCAATTTTTCTCTCTAAAAGCGTTAAGAGTGAAAAAAAATGCTATAGACTGGGTGAAAATATTTATAAACTATGCCTCACTAATAAAGGGCTAGTATAAAAGAAATGTTTATAAAATGGAGATAATGGCAAAAATTAGAATGTGAGCAAAGGACGTGATCCAACACTTTACCGAAGTTGATAGACAGTTGACAGATAACACATGGTCAGGCTCCACAGCATTAGCCACTGGGGAGATGCAAAGTAAAACCACCTTGAACTCTCAACTCACACCAGGCGGAAAGGCTGAAAGGCAAGCCAGCGACACCACAAATATTGGCAAGAAGGCAGAAAAACCGATCTCGCTTTGCTCATTCTCTCCTCATACGTGTCCAGTCTCTCCTGAAAACTATTCGTGGGTTTCTTTGATTATTCAATAGCACTCCTGAGTTTTGATCCCAGAGGAATGAAAACGCTTCACCACAGACCTATCCCTGCGTGTTTATAGCAGTTTTATTTGAAATAGCCCCCACGTGAGAACAAACCAAATGTCCATCATCGGGCGAATGCATAAACGCAGGATAATACATCCAGACCATGGGACACCACTTAGCCATTAAAGTGATGAAGGCTGGGAGTACAGTGATGCATCTTGAGAGAGTTATGGGGGGGTGGGGTGGAGGAGCAAACAAAGACCCACAGCTTTTATTTGTTTGTTTATTTTTAAATATTTATGCATACAAGAACTGGGGTACAGACCAGAGGTGTGGAGGGTGAGAGGATTCACCAGAGACGGAGCAGGGAGCAGAACAGGCAGATGGACTGAAACACACTGCTGAGGGGAGCAGCGGGGAGACAGGAGAGGCCTGTTGCGCCATGTGGGTCCCCTCCCTGGCCGGGGATGGAACGTGGGCTGCAGTGACTGCTGTCGACTTCACAGTGGTTAGTCTTATACTCAGTAATTTATTTAAACATTTTTAAGATACCGTTAGCTCCACCAAAGTGGTAATGGAGAATAACCAACAATGCTTTCTCCATGTCTTCCCCATAGAACAGCCTACAAAACGATAATGCTACAACCAGGATATCGACATTAACACAAAGGACAGACCATTTCTACACCGAAAGGACCCCTCATGTTGCCCTTCTATCCCCAAGCCCACCAGCCTCCACTTCCTCTTCCTTGTCCACCTCTGGTCACTACTGACCTGCTCTCCACATCTACCATTCTGTATCCCAAGCATATACCAATAAAGCCAGTTTAAAATCTGTGGGTCAGGCCTTCCTGGTGGTGCAGTGGGTTGAGCAACGCACCGTGAAGTCGACAGCAGTCACTGCAGCATGAGTTCAATCCCCGGCCAGGGAGGGGACCCACATGGCGCAACAGGCCTGTCTCCCCGCTGCTCCCCTCAGCAGTGTGTTTCAGTCCATCTGCCTGTTCTGCTCCCTGCTCCGTCTCTGGTGAATCCTCTCACCCTCCACACCTCTGGTCTGTACCCCGGTTCTTGTATGCATAAATACTTAAAAATAAATAAACAAATAAAAGCTGTGGGTCTTTGTTTGCTCCCCCCCCCCCCAATAACTCTCTCAAGGGGTTGGCTCCCTTTTGGCGCAGTGGGTTAAGTAACACACTATGAAGCCAACACAGTCATTGCAGCACGGGTTCGATCCCTGCCATCGGCCAGCAGACCTCTCCTGCCTCCCCGCTGCTCCCCTCAGCAGTGTGTTTCAGTCGATCTGCCTGTTCTGTTCCCCACTCCGTCTCTGGTGGATCCTCTCAGCCTCCACACCTCTGGTCTGTACCCCAGTTCTTATGTGCATAAATAAATACATCTTTAAAAAAAAAAAAGAATTGGTAACCTGTGGTGTGTTTCATATCCTTCTGAGCCTCAGGTCTCACTTCCGTAGAATGGGACAAGAATATGAAGCCCACTGTGTTTTGAGAACATTAAGTCACTGTGTTTTGTGAGATCCCAATGGTTCATGTCAGTGATGCTCAAAAGCATTGAGAGGTTAACCTTCCGGACAAACTCCTTCTAGCTTCTGGGGAGGCCTGCTCAAAAGCAGCCCCATCACAGCAGCTCTTCTGAACTGGGGTGGCATGAGCAAAGACCGCCCTCAGGTCCCTAGATCTCCACATATGTAGTCGATTCACTGATATGCTATTTGGAAAATGGTAGTTACCCTATAACCTTTGGAAAATCCAGAAAATAATAACAGATTTTCTTCTGCAAATGTAATTCTCACTCAGGTTGAGAAAGGTTGGTTCTTCCTTCAGCTGGTGGGACCACCCACATCCACACCATCCAGCACACAGGTGAGGGGCGAGATGATGTCCAGCCATGGGCTGAGGGACCAGAGGGAACCCCTCCTTCGGGGTTTCAGATGACGCCCTTGTCCTCTGGATGCTTGCCAAGCAACTGGTGGACCACAGTTTTGAGTCAGTGACTAAATTAAAACTCCACTGTAGTGAGTTCATGTATAAATAGCATTTCTGTTACTATGCAGGTTAAAAAAAACCTGGAGAAATGTGCACTATACCATTTTAAGCACAGAGATGTCAACGTATTGTCCAACCAAATTCTGGTTTTGGAAAACAAATAGGCCAAAGAAATGAAAGTAATATATGAGGGTCAGCTTGGGTAGGTATAAACTATTTACCTCAACGTTAAAATTCATATATTAAACCAAGGTTAGGAAACAGGCAAAAATTTTGATTTGGGGCATATAGGTGTATTTTAGGGATTTGCAGTGACATGGATATTTATAGAAATATTTTCCAGGAACCCAGTCCTGCGGGCGCCCTGGTTAGCGTGTTAGCGCATACTACCTATCAGCCTCCAACCTGCACCCGCAGATGCTCCGTGGTCTTCTGTCTCCAAATGCCTGAAAAGTTTGTCTCAGTTTCAAAAAAGAGAGAAAAGTAAACAAGGGAAGAAGGACAGAGGGAGGAAGGAAGGAAGAAAGGAAAGAAAGAAGTATGTCCTCATAGTGAGTAGTTGTGATTTTGCTGAACAGTCCAACTGGTGCAGTAATTATGCTGAAATGCAAGCCACAAAGGTGTGGAAGAGCTAAATTTGTGCTTTGGCATAACATACATGAATACGGAAGGATGACTGAATGGAGCACTATTTTTATTGCCACATGTTAAAATGGGCATGCCAATGGCTCTTTCCTTCCAAATGAAGACCCCCTGTTGTCTGCTACTCTTTCCAAGAAGGACCTTGGAAAGTGGGAGATCGTGATCTTAGGGTGACACATTTTGATGTCAACTATCAACGTGACATTAGCTCCCCTCATCATCTAGTCACATAGGTGCCAGTTCTTTTTTGTGAGAACATTTAATATCTAATCTTTTAGCAACATCCAAGTACGTGATACCCACTATTAACTGTGATCACCATACTGTGTATTACATCCCCAGGTGTTAAAGCTGTTAAACTCGTAAATGTATGCAAGTCTGCACCCTTTGTCCTCGCCCCACGTCCTCTACCACTCACCCCTGATGGCTCCCGTATTCTGTTGCTCTGAGTTTGAGTTTTTAGGTTTCATATATAAATGAAATCACACACTCATTTTTTTTTTTTAATTGTGCTTGGTTTATTTGACTATGCCTGATACCCTCAAGGCTTACCCACATTGGCTGCCTGGCATGTAAAAAGGCCTTCTTATTAATATAACAATAGTAATAATAATAACAATTTTGTTATAATAATAATAATAACATTAGAGAAATACAAATGAAAACACAGTGTGAGAATGGCTAATCCAAAAGATGAGACACAAGTGTTTTTAGAGAAGATGTAAAGAATAAGGGAAGCTTTATAAACTTTTTTTTTTTTTTTATGGGAATGCAAGCTGTTTCAGACATTGTGGAAAATAGTACAGAGGTTCCTAAAAATATTTAGTAAAAATCCCATAATCCCACTAATTTCACCTGTGGATATTTACCTGATTAAAAAAAACCCAAACACTAAATATGAATAGATGTATGTTCCTCCCCATGTTTATTGCAGGATTATTTATGGTAGCCAAGCTATGGGAACAACATATGTGCTCTTTGACTAGTGAATGGATAAAGGAGAGCTAGTATATACAACAAATGGAATACTATGCAGCCTGTAAAAGGATGAAATCCTGCCATTTGCAATAGTATGGATGGCTCTAGAGTGTATTAAATGTAGTGAAATAAACCAGACAGAGAAAAACACCACCATATTAGTTCACTCATATGTAGTATAAAAGAGAAAGCGAACAGTTGAACTAAATAAAACAAAAATAAACTCTTTGGCTTTAACCAATTATACAAGAAGGGAATATATATATATCATATATATACATATATGATATATATATATGAAGGGAAGTGAGACTGGGAGTTGGTAAGTTGAGATAAAGGGGACAATGATGTGGTGAAGGACAGAACTGGACTTTTGCTGGTGAACTTAATGGTGTAGATACATGCATAGATCCTCAGTTATGCACACCGGACACTGAAACTCATGCCAAGTTCCAGTGCAGTGTTGTTTCAGTGAAAAAGTTCATTCAAGTAATACCAATAGCAGGACTTCCTTCTTTCTTAGGCTGAGGAACAGTCACCGCTTCTCCATCTTTATCCATGTTTTGGCTTTTGTGAGTAATGCTTCAGTGCCATGGCAGTGCAGAACTCTAAAGGATCCTGGTTTTGACTCCTTTGGCCCTAAGCCCGGGAGTGGAGTGTTGGATCATCTGATAATTTTAGTTTTCATTTTCGAGGAAACTCTGTGCTATTCTCTACAACACCTGCACGGGTTTCCAGTCCCACCAATAGTCCAAGGGCTCCCTTTCCTTCACACTCGACAATACGTACCCCTTGCCTTTTGAAAAGGGTCGTTTTAACAGGTGTGAGGGGATTTCTCATTGTGGTTTTGGTTAAAGCACCTCATCGTGTACCTGTCGACCATTTTTATGTCTTCTTTGGAAAACTAAGTCCTCTACCCATTTTTAAAAATCTGGTTGTTTATGTGTCTGTGGATTTTGTTTCAATTTGCCACTGAATTGCATGAATTACTTACGTATTCTGGATATTAGTTCCTTATTAAAGACATGGTTTACAAGTATTTTATCCGTTCCATAGTTTGCCTTTTTAATTAATTGATGGTTTCCTGTGTTGTGCAGAAGCTTTTCATTTGATGTAGTCTTCCTGTCTCTCTGAATTGTAAAAAATAAAAATGATGATCATTTTGTACTTGCAATTCCAATTTCTCTGTGAAATGAGATTGACAGAAGTGATGTTTGCCCACAGGCCACCTTAATCACTGGAAGCCAAGTCTCTTGAACATTCGGCTGAGTCCAAAAGCAAGTAGCCGTGCACACATCTCTGCCTTTTGAGCTCTGCATAAGCCACCTTTTCCACATTTTAGAAAAACCCTTACTTAGAAGAAGATAAAGTTCAGCAGCATTTCATTGAAATTTCATTTTGTAATCTCAAGTGAAAAATAGATCTCTTGGCTACCTTCTCATTCCCAAAGTATCATTCCCTCTGTGGAGACTCAAGGTGATGCCAATTTGCAGCTCCTTTTAAATGATAATAAAACGGCCCAGCGTACAAAATAAATAAAATTTCAAAATAAACATCAAAGAGGCTTCAGTTCTTATGCTCTCTGCTGACAGGTTAATTTCACTACCTAAATAGAAGGTGAAAGGGGAGAATAAAATCACTTAAAAAAATTCCAGAAAGCCAGAATGACTCTCAAAGCATTGGATATCTTCGATTCACCCAATATTCAGAACCAATTAAAGGAAGTAATGATTTTATGATGCCTCGATGCAGTTAGCATCGGTAGCATAGCTGATATATATTTTCAATTACAATATCAAGGGTATACTGATCTATGTGAGTATGTTGGCTAATGATGTATTGATGTGAAACAGGAAGAACAAAGAAAAAGAAAAATGGCACTAAAAGCCACCACCAGTATGTGCCATACAAGGAGATAGAACTATCAGAGTCGTCCAGCTTGGCACCAAAGAGGGCAGTCAATGATTCTGCTTGAATTGTTCAATAAGTTTACCTTCAGAGCTGTGCGGGTGAGGTTTTGATTGACGGGAACAGGAGTATTGGCACTTCCGCAGGCGCCTTGTAATTTCCCCTTCCTAATTAGCTCTATCGACTCCATTGTAATAGGAAGGCAGCCGCTGCAGACAGGGTCAGCATGTGTCTTATAGCTTACCTATAGGATGCACTCAGCCTTCCATCTTTACAAAACACACTTGCAATTGCAAATAAAAACATTTTCTGAAAAATCTGGTCGAAAACACTAACATTTCGTTTGCAAACAGCAACAAAAAGTCCGAAGGCTTTAGCTTCTTGGAGGGAATAAGTTTTTCTTTAAAGCCTACCCAAATTTCTTTTAAAAACAGCCCTGCGACAGACTCTAGATGTGTTTCTTCTATTGCGGTGTCTTGTCTCATTGCTATTTTGAGTATTCTTTATGCGTATGTTTATTTTTTAATATTTATTGTGACATTTCAAACAGCATCTGAATTACAACCTCCTGATCGCTGTTTTCTAGCGAGAGGAATTTTCCGTTAAGGATCCTAATGGCAACTCTGGTTTTTGGAATATTGGGCAGTTTAAAATATGCCTTCACTTATAGTTCTTCTTTAACACAATTCGGTCATCTGTGACCTGCTCAGGTATTGCCTTCGCTGTACGTATATGGGAAACCTTGATTTTAAAGGAAGATGTAAAAAAAAAAAACAGTGGAAGATTACAGTCTGAGTATTCTAAGGTTTTATTCTTTTACATGGATTTCTAGAGCCTTCTAAGAACAGCACTGGACAACCTGTCCTGTAGGATAACCTAGTCTATTTTTCACCCAGGAGAGCCCGTGTCTTCCCGAGATGCACCTGCTGGCATCCTGGGCTGGTTTGGGGCACTCTTCCTCAATAACCCGTCTTGGTCATGAAATGCTGTAGGGTCAGAGAATATCTCAGGTTTTTCCGCCATCCCGCCATTGGTATAATAATGGACACCTGCGGTGCTGCACGCATGCCTAGGTGGGCATGCGCAAGTGGGTGCACCTGGGTTTGGCCACGGGGATACGTATAAGGGCGGCGTCATGAGGACGCCAGCAGCCAGCAGGGGAAAAGAAAGAGCAGCAGCAGCAGCAGGAGGAACAGGACGCCAGCAGTGGAAGCAGAAAGAAGGAGCAGCAAAGCAACCCAGAGGGTGAGATGCGTGAGGGGCTGGGAGACCTGCCAGCCTCCCGGGCCCCCCGGCACCCATGCCTGCCATGTACTTGATGCCACCACTGTGAACAAAAGCATAAAAGCCACCCAGGGCTCCAAGACTCGTTCCTTTACCCAGTCTGCTAGAACCATCCAGAACTTGCTGTGTGCCCCTTCCTGGCACTACAAATCCTACTTAGCAAGGCTCCTCCCAGGATAGTCTGGAACCAGTCAATATCTCTGTTCCCAGGACCAAAGCGCCCCATGCCCCCTGTGCTCCTCAACTCCAGGTGTCGAAGACGGTGCCAGGAGCGGGAACTCCTGTCTCTTGCGCTGTGAACGTGCAGTCTGCGGCTTGAGACCCACGATCTCCTTAAATGTGTTGGAGAATTAAGATGTTCGCTCATTCCTCTTCATTTTGAACGGGACAAACCTTCACAGGCCTAGGGACCACGAGCAGAAGTATAACCCCGAGATGTGGTTTCCTCCGCTCACCGGGCGGTGTTTCCCGACCTCGTTCACATCGCTGAAGCAGCTCTCCCCAGGCCTCTGCTTCTGGGATTCCGGGCCTGTCAGGTGATTAGCATCTTTGAAACTTCCACTGAGTGTCAGCCTGAGGCGAGTGGGGAGGGAGAGCTGCGTAAAGGAAAGAAAGATCTCAGGGTAAGGCTTAGCCCTCCAGCTCCCAACTCCTCCTCGGGCGAGGCCGGGAGCTATATTCAGGCCAAAGGGTTACCTGAATCCATCAGACACCCGTGTGCCTGCCACGGGGCCCTGCACCCCTCGGCCAGTCCATGCTGCTGCTTCAACCGGAAAGGCTGCGCTCCCACCACGGTGAAGAGGCCATTATGCAGGTGAACTCACTCTCTCCTCTTTGGGGCAACCCTTCTTTCTTTGCCTTGGAAAAACACTTTGCTGTTTTTTTTTTTTTTTAATAAGGATTTATTTATTTATGTATACAAGAGCTGGGGTACAGGCCAGAGTCCAGGGAGGTGAGAGGATTCACCAGACAGAGTGGGGAACAGAACAGGCAGATGGACTGAAACACACTGCTGAGGGGAGCAGCGGGAGGCAGGAGAGGTCTGCCGTGCCATGTGGGTCCCCTCCCTGGCCGATGGCAGAGATCGAACTCATGCTGTAGTGGCTGCGGTTTACTTCATAGTGCGTTGCTTAACCCACTGTGCCACCAGGGAGGCCCTGTTTTTGTTTTAATTGGGTACCCAGTGGGACTGCGTGGTAGGATTTTTTTAAAGTTTTCATAGGTCCTTGATAGTTATTTTTTTAAAAGATTTATTTATGCATACAAAAACTGGGATACAGACCAGAGGTGTGGGGGGTGAGAGGAGTCACCAGAGACAGAGTGGGGAGCAGAACAGGTAGATGGACTGAAACACACTGTTGAGGGGATCAGCGGGAGGCAGAAGAGGTCTGCTGTGCCCTGTGGGTCCCCTCCCTGGTTGGGGATCGAACTTGTGCTGCTGTGCCGTGGACAGCATGGTAGGATTTTAATGCAGCCCAAGCACTTGATTGGGAACTTTCTGGACTCTCCTCTGGCAAAAGAACGAGCACAAATGTCTTTCAGTGACTATGTCTGTTCACACCTGCACTCACCTCAGAGTCGTTTATTATTGGGGCTCAGACACAGTATGGCTGCCCCTTTCTCTGATGCTGCACATGCACCCCGACTTTGCTGGGGTATCCCAGAAAGGATGAGCTAGCCGAGTTCTCTTTTTCAGTGAGTTTCTGCTTTTGTAACTTTAGGCTCAAGTGTCGGTGAGACTTTCCAAGGGTTCTTTTTACTGCCTGATGTTTCTTGAGCTGCTGCCAGATTAATTCTCCTGAATTTCAGTTTGAAACATATAATTTCCCCCTCTTAAAATTTCCCAGGGTTTCTCATTACCTAGAGTAATAATTAAACTTAAACTTGTAATTCAATCCTATCCACAGTATCTACCATTGTTTTATTTCTTTTCTTTTTTTTTTTAAATTATGTCCCAAGCATTCTGGAAAATACATAGGATCATATAACAAATCTACCATATACTTACTATCTGTGTTTTCACAATGTTATCATAGTGTTTTTTTGTGCTTTACATTTAAAGCACATTATATTATGAAATATTTCAAGCAAATAAAGAACATCTATTTTCCTTAAAAATAAGGAATTTTTTTTATCATATTTGCTGCGCCATGTGGGTCACCTCCCTCGTGGGGGGGTCCATCTGACACTGCAGTGGCTGCAGAAGCTCCACAGCGCGGCGCTCAACTCCTTGCGCCACCAGGGAGACCCCCGCTCCAGATATTTTTTTAAGTAATAAAATGATAGTTGAAATATTCATCTATCACAAGACAATAACCTCAAGTAAACTCAGGTTGATAATTCTAGGATTTCATGTATGTTAGATTTTTAAAAAAAAAATT
This sequence comes from Galemys pyrenaicus, assembly GCA_019455555.1. Lineage (NCBI taxonomy): Eukaryota > Metazoa > Chordata > Mammalia > Eulipotyphla > Talpidae > Galemys > Galemys pyrenaicus. The sequence goes on along the minus strand of JAGFMF010011484.1, from coordinate 902,591 downwards.
ATTTTTACATCACTGTTCAACTTTTTACAATGTTTGCTTTTTTTTCTCAGGTGTAGTCCCCATAGAATTTCTACCACCAACTCACCCATGCACCGTCACTATAGTCCCTTATTAGATTTTTATATTGCTTTGGAGAGGATATGCTTTTTTTTTTTTTGATTTGTGCAGTTTCAACTCTATATATAAAGTTGGAATCTGACAGTAGATGGCTGCCCAAAAAGTACTTATTTGCTCAAGATTATGTTTTTTGATACTGTTTTAATGGCTTCCAGCTTATTCACCATATCTCTGCATACTATTGTGTAAATACTCTAGTTTACACTCCTAGTGCAGACGTGCGAGCATTTCTTTGGGTTATGTATTTACAGTTGGCTCTCCTGAGTCTAGGTTGGCGTGTAGTAGGTTTTGCCTAATTGTCTCTCAGATGGTTCATCCTCCGTCACCCCAGCCGAATTAAGCACCTCTGTTCTGCTTCCTCCCCAGCACCTGATAGGATGAGACTTTTTCCTCCCTAGGGAAAATGGGTTTAAAGTTGCATTTTTCTCCAGATTTACCACGTTTTTTGTGTTATTGACCAGATGATTGTCCTAGTTTATGAATTAATTCATCAGTTCTGCTGTCCATTTTTCCACGTGACAGATTCTTAATGGAATTTGGAAGTTCTGATTCTGTTTCAGGTATGTGCCTTTGCACTTGTACATCACACAGCCGTCTTCTCTCATGTGCTAATTTATCTTGAGGTCTCCCATGTCGTACTGACATTCTACGTTTTAATGAAATCAAATTTACTATTTCCTTTATGATTTGTACTTTGTCACGTCTCATTTCAGAAGTCATTCCTCAGTCATCCCACGATCACATTTACTTTGTAAGAGCTCACTAAAATGCATCAACTTAAAATGTGAATATACTTCAGTCTTCTTCATTCTTTCATAACTGATGAAATTTCAATGTTTTAAAAGAATAATACTTTAAAAATGGGTGTCTTCATGCAATCTCTAACTAGGTATTTGCTGTGTTAATTCAACACAATTCTGATTTAAAATGTTGAAAGACAGTTTCTGGATTAAAATGAAAGCAATCTCATAAACCATTGGACTTACACTTAATTTTCTGATTGTCTTTCTCCCTTCATGTTATTTCCCTTTATAGATAGTTGTCAATTGGGCAAGACTGTCTTTAAGAGCATTAAGATTGGTTAAACTTCATTTCAGCAAAACATGTCTAGATACACATTTTTTTTTAATTTCCGGAGAAATTCTTCCCAGTTTTAATAGCATAAAGATATTCTCCTACTTTTATTCTTATAAAGTGTCAACTCTTCATTTTCCTATGTTAAACTTCCACTCACCTGGGCTAGTTCTTGCTTAGTATGAGATGGTGATCAGGTTAATTTCTCTCTCTGTTTTTGCAGTGTTCTCATCACTGTGTGTATGTGGTCTGTCCTTTCCCACTTATTTCCCATGCAGCTTTTTGCATGTAGCAGATTCGCATGTCTATGTGGGCTGGATCTGGGCTCTCCCTTCTGTCCTGCTGTTCTTTGGTGCATAATGAGTCTGGATAGCTCTCCCACCTGCTGGGGCCTTATCCTTCCTCTCCAAAGCGTCTAAGGCCTCTTAATTCTCTGTGTCATGAGCACATTCGGATCTGTGATCAAGTTGCCTCAGAAACTTCACTGAGATTTTAACACAAGTTGTACTACTTTTAAAATTAGAAACACAATTATAAATAACTGTTAGACCTTGGGGTTCAGCGTCTTCATATTGCAAATATAGAAGCAGGAATTCAAAGGCGTCAATTCAGATAAAATTCAGAACCACGTTGAGTCTAAATTTCTATGAGAAGATGCAAATGACTAATATTTGGGCCATGTTAGTAGACAGAGTAGATCCTAATATGAAAAATAATAAAATGGTAAATAGAAAATCTAGGAAAAAATAAATATGCAATCAATACCATACATTGTTTAAAAAGTGTCAGACATGATTATCTTATAAAACAACCACACCAATGTGTTCACTTTGTAGATTATGTGATGCTTCACTTGCTGAATATTCAGTGCCCTTTTTTCCAATTTAATCATTCCTGCTGCCTTTCAGTCTAACACAGTTACCTTACTTTTAGGTCTCCTTTCACTTCAGAATTCCTCATGGCCTTAGTTCTGCTCATGCTATGCTAATGACTAGAGTATAAAATATAGAGCACATAAATTATGTGCAGAAGCAAATATAGATAATAAACCAAAAGCAGACTTTCATTTTAGTCTAGTGAATTGGAATCCAAGATCAATAATTATTTTCCAAAATAATTTTACCTGTTTCAAAAATAAAGGGCTCTGTAATTTCAGTGGGATATTATGGACATATTATTAATTATGGATATATTGTTTTTAAAACAAATCTCTTACCTCTGAAATCCCTTTATCCCTAGAATAATATTTAGAAGTGAGATTGTATAGTCACAGATATATTTTTCAAGTTTTAATTTGAAATAATTTTTCATTAGAGGCTTTTATAAAACTACTAGAATAGTACATAGAATTCAGTATACTCTCATCCAGCTTTCTCTTATGTTACAAAGAATAGCATGATTCTTTATCTTAATTTTTTGTTTTACTACATGTATTAAAAGTTAGCATACTAACATTTAAACATTATGTTTCTTTAAAACACAGCCATTAAGTTATAGGAGCCTGTGGGAGTTATAATAACCACAGAAGAGGAACCAACAAAGGAATTGAATATAATATAATTAAATACTGAATTATTATGGAATATACTTTACAGTGAAAATTAGTTGACAATGGAACATTTTCTCAAAATCATTCATAAGTTTTTCACTGCCATTCTGGTGGATTAAAAAGGTACCAAACTCAGAGATAAACCGAGTGATCAGGGTAAAAACTTAAGCTGATTGCTGAGAAAGAAGGAACAGATAATACCTATTTTTGTATTTCAAAAAAGGTCTTAATATGTAAAATTGATCTTATTCAAAATTTGGCTAATAATGTAGTGGATGACAATAGCAGTGCATTTCTTGGTAATGTCTAGAAGTTAGTGTTCAGTGTGTACAGAATTAAACTCCCCTGCATAAAAGATGATATCAATAGAAGAAAAAAAATTATTTTAAAAATAAATACAATTGAGATATATTGTATTATGATACTTATTTGTGTTGTTCTTGGAACACTGAAATGGATGGAGTAAGTAAAAAGTAAATCCCTATGGATTCCATAATTAAAACAAAAGTGAGTGTGTGCTGTATTTCCTGGCGTGTGATGAAAGCAAGGCTTAAGACCAGGCACGTGTCTGATGTGATTTGATTATTGCGAGTTTACGATGGTGACTTGTGGTCAGTGTAGTGTGGTGAAAGCACAGAAATGGGTGTCTGCTGCCTTTACTTGTATTTATTTTTAAAAAAAAGATTTATTCACACATACAAGAACTGGGGTACAGGCCAGAGGTGTGGGGGTGGCGAGAGGACTCACCAGAGACAGAGTGGGGAGCAGAACAGGCAGATCCTCTGAGATACACTGCTGAGGGGAGCAGCGGGGAGATAGGAGAGGTCTGCTGGGCCCTGTGGGTCCACTCCCATCCCTTCCCCACCCCCACCCCAAACTCAGGCTGCAGTGGCTGAGGATGCTTCACAGTGCGGTGCTTAACCCCTTACCTCACCAGGGAGGCCCCCTTTACTTGTATTTAAAGAGGTTGAATCTCTGTGCTGTAATGGATCTGAATCAAGTTAAAGTCTACGTGTCAATAAAATTAAATGTACTTTCGGATGGAAATAGTGCTCATGCACACCTTTGGGGGCTGTGTCAGCACACGTGCTGGCTGGCGCTTACTGAGAATGTTCCTCTGCAGCCGGAACGGATAGCACAGAACTTCGAAAGGAGTTTTCAATTTCCCTCCCTGAATTTTTGTTTGGGGATTCAGTGAAATTGTTGACATTTTCATTTTGTGAACTGGACATCATAGATTCTTCTTCTGAAAACCTTTCACTCACATGTTTTGCCAGAGCAACTAAGCCATTGCCAGAAATGGCAGGCACATTACAGGTGTGTTTTAAGTGAGCAACTATTTTCTTTTGCATTCAGTTTTGTAAGTAAACTATAATGCAATAAACACTAAGCTAAAAATGTTGCTGATCATGACCTAGAGGGAGGTAAACCCCAAGCAGATCTCTACATCAGCCTGTTCTTGCAAGGGCATTGCAGAATCTCTTGCTGGACAGCGTCTGCATTGGTTCCACATTCTCAGGGTAGAACCGGTGTGCTGGATTCTGTGGCACCGGCGTCACAGACTTTGCTCTGTCTGTGTCTTATAGCCATGCCAAGAGAGGACACCAGATATTCTTGCCTTTTTTTTTTAAAGACCTGAGCATGACTAGTTTGGAACAAAATGTGGAGTTTGTTCTGAGGAACTAGTTGAACAGATAGACGCTTAGATGACGCTAAAATAACTAGTGAGCACAGATAGGAAAGAATCAGAAGGAGTTTGTTTCCCTTTTGGAACTTTGCACACAAGTTCCTGTGACCATCCAGTTTTCTAGATTCTGTAGTCTTGCCAGAACATGGCCAAGATCAAGACAATACCATATGCACTACTTTTAGTTCCCGGTAAGCACATTTTTTTTTTTTTCTCTTTACACATTCTTTTTCTACTGGGGAGTGTTACCCTCACTTTTCATTTGAACTATTTCTTCTTGTTTTTTGAACTTCTTTATGAGCATAATTATTATGAGTTTGCATCTGGCAGCTGTGGGTGAATAGAGTGACCTGGGAATCTCCGTGGAAAAATGGGGACTGGGCTCAAGGGTGCAGACATCGAGCTGTGTTTGAAACACGTTCTCCAGCCCATCATTCATCTGGCCTAATGAGCTGAGGCTGACATGACCTGGAAGGCGATCACATGTGTCTCGGATGTAGGGTGTGCTTGGACACGTGTGCAGGCGTGTGCTCGGGTTGCGATGGAAGGAAGGCGCTGTTGGCACCAGCAGGAGCTGACTCATCACGCGGGGTGCTGCAATTAGACTGTGGCTCGCCCCTCAGGAAGTCCCCATGCGGGATAGCTCTGGGGAACTGAGACCCGTTGAGACAAGGGGCCCGCCATCCCACACTGCATCAGCCTGCCGCCAGCTGGGTTTCCCCCTGTCCCTCAGTCTCCAGTGATTCTTGGTCTAAGTGCTTGACTCCTCACATACTTACACATCCGCTCTCCCTTGGGGATGTGCAGACCGCTAAGACATGGGCCTGCTGTTAAGGACATGCCATTGAGTTGGTGGAGGAGGTCTTGTAGACTTAGATTTTTTTGTGGAGTCTTGCAGAGACGTGTTCTGGGTTTATGGGACACAGAAATGGCCATTTCCATTAGAAAGTGGACACAGAACAGGGAGGAATTCTTGACTGTCTTGAACTGGGGCTTTGGTTCCCTAAGTCTGGATGGGTGATGAGTGGAAAGAAGTTCAAGTTGCAGAATAGCAGTGATGATTACCTTTCCATGGTAGCAGTGTGGTTTTCGTTTGTTTTTGTCCAAGATAGTTCCAATTTATTTTTTCCATACAGTATTCATTTTCATACAAGGAGATGTACATACATGTGTTTGAGTGTTTCCCCCTCACATCCCTCTGAGGTCCATCTGCACTTTCTCTGTTCATATATGGTTTTCTTTAGCTACATAGAGATACGATTTAAGATAATTTAAGATCATAGCTTTTCTCCTTTGTGACGAAAAGTGATCGTTTAGCACATTTGTAATTCTGCTTCTCCTGATTTTTGCATGCTATTCTGACTTGTTAGGGTTTTTAATATTTATATCTTGTCTTATAATTACAGTTCTTCCACATTTAAAAATCATGTTCTATACGTTTATATATAGAGAGATGCTTATAAATAGTTCTGGGTTGAAATCAATGTGATAGCCGCCATCACAGCTGCTTCAGTCTTGTGCTCTTAATTTTGATCTCTCTCTGGATTTGCCGGATTCCGTCTTTAGATAGTTGTTTTGAAGAAAATATTAAGTACACTCGTAAGGGTGTTTTCATACTTGGGGACCAAGGCCTGCCTGGTATTTTGGGATTGGAAAGATGACTTTGGGATTGGAACCCCGATATATTTCTTGGGTGACAGCCCCTTCCCTCAGACCCCTGAAGATGTGGCTTCACACTCTTCTAACATTTACTGTTTCTGTGGGAAATTTTGGTCTCTCTGTTATCTCACTTTTGTACACAAATGGTTTTTTTTCCTTGGATTTTGATTTTCTATTTTGCTTGCCTTGACTAAAAACATGGAAGAGGAAACGAAAAGATGGACTTTCTGTGAAATTGTGATGTTTGAAGAGAAAAACAACTTTACAGTGTCTGTTTGAAGCTCGATACGTGTTCTGAGTGGGTGGGTAGAGAAATTCAGCTGTTTCCTGAAGTCTTTCAAATCCCACTGTTTGATTCTCAGTAGGCTAATTAAAAAATTAGGTGACTACTTGAAGCTTGGAAATTATAACAGAAGGAAAAACACTGAAATTAAGCTTTTAAAGTGAATTCTTTATACTTTTTTATGCCTGGTAAATACTATTTTTTTTCCTTCCATATTAAATCAGTCTTCATAGCCAACAAAAAAAATACCATCCTTATGTCTGTACCAGATGAAATTAAAGTAACATTTCATTGTGGTTATTATTATAAGACTATCTTACTGTCAAAAGTGGTATAACAGTATGACAAATATTCCACTCTGTCAGTAGTTAATTTTTGAAATTCATTTACTATGTTGCTCCTTTTCTGTCCATCTTATTTTGTAGCAGATATTTCTCTTTCAGGGCCTCAATCCTTTCAGGCTTTCGGAAACATTTCGGCAGTTGAAGACATTGGAAAACAAAAGAAAATAAATTGAGTAGGACATGTTTGTATATAACACCTATGGTTGTGCAGCTTGATATGAGTTATTGTTTATAACTATATTTCATATAAAGAAAAAATGTTCAAAGCCACCAAACTGACCCTGATGACTCAGGGTTAACACACATAATTTAAATTTACAAGTTATTTTTGAATCGGAGATTTTTGTTCTTGGAGTCACTGGAATATGCATTGGGCACTATAGCAATAAAATTAGATACAGATCTGTTGCTCCTTGTTTGTTCCTTCTTAAATAATAGAAATATCAAAATATCAACGGCCAGGGGATGTACAGGATAGTTGTTTCTTCAACAGCTTTTGCAGGTGAAAAGCACTACAGGTGTTCTAGCATTCTAAAAGATGACTCAGCAGAAGTAAATTGCTGATATGCATAATGGGCTCAGAATGTTTTGAGTACCTTAAGAAACACATCATAAACTATTTTGGATATTGAAAGAAAAGAACAAATTGTTCTGGCTGGAAGGAGGGCAGGGTTCAGAAAAATACTTTAGAAAGGAGATAACATTTAAGCTGGGGATTAAAATATGATTCCCTTGGGACACACAGAGCTGGGGAAGAGAACAAAGTAAAGTATTCAGAGGATTTGGATAATCCTAAATTGTGTACAAACCCTGCCTAATTAATCATTCCTGTCTTTACCTTGTGTTTTATTTTTCTCATTGCACTGTCAATGTTAATTTTGACTTGTTTTATTCTCTTTTCCATCAGAGTGGAGATTTGCTCATCTTATGAATATTAACCTATTATTTGGAATCATCTTTTATGTGCTTTTGATTTTAAATATCTTTAAGGAATCTTAAGACACTTTGCAAATTATTTTTCAGCAATAGCAATTTAATTTCGGTTTGATGCTTTTTTCCATGGTGATTAGTGTCTTGCCGCCACTGTATTTTCTCCTCCTATCACATCCCTAATTATGTATCTGTGTGAGTATCTTCTTGGTGATTCTCTCGCCTACTAACTGTGGGTTCTGTGAGTTAGGGACAGTTTCTGTTATTCCCACTACACTTTCACAGCTCAGGAGTGAGTCACAGCTAGGGCTCAACACGTGCCTTCTGAATGAACACACAAATAAGTGAGGAAGGATGAATGTGTCTTCGCAGTCCTTTCATCTAAAACTAATGAGGACGACTCAGTTTTTAGACTTAGCATAAAAAGATACATATAGGTTAGTGTTCCCCATAAAAATGTATCAGTGGAGGCCTCCCTGGTGGCTCAGCCAGTTAAGCACCGCACTATGAAGCATCTGCAGCCACTGCAGCGCGAGTTCGATCCCCGGCCAGGGAGGGGACCCACATGGCGCAGCAGACCTCTCCTGTCTCGCCCGCTGCTCCCCTCAGCAGTGCCTTCCAGTCCATCTGCCTGTTCTGCTCCCCACTCTGTCTCTGGTGACTCCTCTCACTGCCCCCTCTACAACCTCTCCCCTACCCCTCCCACCTCTGTCTGTACCCTAGTCTTGAGTGATAAATAAATAAAATATTAAAAAAATTTTTAGCTGCAGACACAGGGCCTGAATTAATGTCGTATGAAGTCAAGCCTTGTATTTCTTTAGAAACTGTAGACTTCTAAATATGATTTGGGAGGATCTCTGTATTTTGGGTCTAGTGTCTCAGCGTGAAGTTTGGTTTCCTGCTGTGAGTGTACCGTCCCTGCCTCAGGAGGCAACAGAAGCAGGTCTTTGGAGACCTGTGAGAATTTAGAGCTTTGGGGCCGGCAGGGTGGGTTCTAGAGCCAGACCTGAGAGATGGAAACCCAGCGCTGGCGCTCGATCTCCTCTTTGTTCTCGGGTTTGTTAGAATGATGCTCACATGAGTTAGATCGTGGGAATCACTGAGAATGGTTCCAAGCAAGCGCTACGAAAGCATGTGTTTTATCAGCCCCAGGATCTCCTGGCACCTGCTCCTGTAAAGCGGAAGGTTTTACTTGGACTCAAGACAAATGCATGGAACACAATGGAAATTTATGGGGAAGTGTCCGCATTTAAAAAATCTCAGCATGCAATTAAGTTGGTTGGGAAAGTCGGGAACCTCTTAGCGAAGTCTGGGGAACGAGAGCCCGAGAGAGGGCTGCTCTGGCGAGAGCCGCCAAACTCCCCTCACCCCCTACCTGCGGGAGGCCAGTGCCACCTCTCCCGGGCATGGTTGCGCTTGCCACACCCCGGAGCGGCTGGGGCGCCCAGGCACTGAGGCCAGGCGCATCCCAAGCAGTGCCAGCTTTGGTGCTGGTGCAGCCGCGGGCAGAGGAGTCTGGGCATCTCGTGTTGAGTGGGGCTTCCCAAGCAGCCAGGTTTTGCCTGCTTGTCAGTGTCTTCCTAAACAAGTGGTGCTTTTCGCTGATCGTTAATTTGCTCTGTTGCAACCGTCCACCCTTCCATCAGGCAGGGGCCCTGCAGTGTGGGTTCACTGGGTACCAGCGGGATGCTGCAGTGCAACACGCTCGAGGCCGCAGCTACCATCACAGGCACCCACCCCTCAGCCCTGGTCAGGGCAAGGTTTATCTCAGCAGGAGACGCTGGACTCCACGTTTCTTATGCCTGCAGGAGGGTAACTAATGGAAACGCTAAGATCTGACTCAGATGTGCCCTAGAGTTGAAACTTCACTTGGGACCACTCCAGCCTGCCCCTTGGTGCCTCCCCAGGCACCCTGTGCTCCAGCAATGCACAACTACTGCCAGCGATTCTGGTTTGCACCAGGCGTTGTCTCTGGTGCTCGCTAGACACGGGGCGGACTGCTGCAGTTTGCCCAGCTAGATCCTCAGGTGGTGGATCATCAGAGTGGAGGGGTCACTGTCTCCCCTGAGTGGTGACCCCAAGTTTATGCGAAAGGTCACGTCTGTGGGCTGGGGGAACCTCCTGTGCGCATCCCTTGCTTGCCCTGAACACAGCACTGCCGTGCGTTTCCACCTAGGCTGCTTCAGATATGCTGGGGGTCTTGTTGCAGTCTCCCCCTTTCCCCGAGCACCCTTTCTCTCTTTCCTCACTCATGCACATACAACACGTGGATATATATACATACCATAAACATAAACACGCTTCTATACACAGATACATGCACATACAAAAAAGTTATATGCAGCATATAAAATATGTCTATAATTCATCTTCGCCTGCGAAGCAAGCAGGATAGGGTGTCAGCTAGGTATGCAAAATGAAGGTTTACGATGGCTTTAGACAACCTTAAGGAAGTGGAGGATCACATCCATAGGCAGTGAGGGAGTCTGTTTTGGAGCGCTTAGTACTCATGCCTGCAGCTGGGGCTGACTCATTTGCACCGTGTGAATGGAGGCTGAGACAGTTCTACTGGAGATACGGCAGAATGGCTGGGTTTTTCAAGACAACCAAAGAATAGTTGTATCTCCGTAGCCTCTGCGCAAAAGGGCACCATATGGAGTTGATTCAATTTGTGGTCATTTTCAAAGAATGCGTTTCCCAAACACTCAACCCCACACATGAGCTCTGCCTGTTTGTAAGTGTTTCTCTGAGACTTACTTGGTTACAAACCACAGAGGGAAGGATTTCTCATTTTCATTGCTATCTACTCAGTGCTGACTGCACCATACTTCTTCCTCTTTTTAAAATGAATATATATATTAAATATCTATATATTTAAAAAGGAAAAAGATATATATTGATATTGGTATGAAATCCAAAGAATATAAAATAAACCATGTACAAGTGTTTCATCTGGTGGATTTAGTACATCCTAATGCACTATCATGTCTATCTGGTTTCAAAACACTTTCATGACCAAAACACAAGTCTTTTCCCATTCCTACTGACCCCCCCATTCTACACTCTCTTTTCCCCACTCCCAGGCAACCACCATTCTGCTTTACTCTCTGGATTTACCCATTTCTGAATATACAATTGGACACAGACAGTGGGTGACCTTTTTCCCTTGCCCTTCCTTCTTGTATAATCTTCTTGAGCCTCATCTATGCTTTGGCATGAATCAGGCACTCATTGGTGGTTGAATAATATTTCATTATATGAATATAACACATTCTTTTCACCCACTTAGTGGTTGAGGGATGTGTAGGTTGTTTATACCTTTTGGCAATTGTTCATTGTGAAGAGTGCCGCTGTACAAGTTTTTGGAGATACCTTTACATTTGTTTTAAATATCAGTATGAGTGAAATTGCTGTCTTATGTAGTAATTCCCTGGTTCAGTTCTTGAGAAACCATTACACTGTTTTTGCACAATGGCTACTCCACTTTACATTCCATCAGCAATGTATGTAGATTCCAGTTTATCCATCCTGGTACCAATACTTGACACATTCTTGTTACTTGTCATTCTAGTGGGTATAAAGTGGTATCTCATTGTGGCTTTAATTTGCATTTCTCTGATGGCTAATATGTTAAATATCACTTCCTGGGCTGGTCATTTTTTGAGAAATTCCTATTCCAGTTGTTTGCCCTTTGGTGAAGGGTGGTGCTGATAGTAAGATAAGGGTGCAAATTAATTCTTTTTCATGTGGCTATTTAGATATATCATGTTCATACATTGTTAAGAAATTCGTAGTATCCACAGCAATCCACATATTTAATGCAAGCCTTATTAAAATCCCAAAGACATTTTTTGGGCAGATATTAGAAAGATCTGTAATTCACATGTTGCCACAAAAGATCACAAATACCAACTCAGTCCTGACAATGGAGGAAAAAGCTGGAAGCATAACATATCATGGCTTCAAAACGTATTATGAAGGTACAGTAATTAAAACAGTATGCTACTGATACAAAATACCAATATACTGACCAACAGAATGATCTAGTACCAATATAATGACCAGTAGATGCTCAACTCATCTTACAAAAGGATGCTAGGAATATAATAGGGAAACAAGTCTCTTCACAAATGGTGTGGGGGAAACTACTAGATATGTTTTTAATAGCAATTATAATTCCTCACGAGATCCCAACAGATCCTTGAACCCCATTCTCGTAAGTTACAACTTATGTCAGCAGAAAATCTTTGCTACCTAGAGGGTTTGTAAATCAATTGTGTGTGCATATTTGTTTTAATGTAAGAGCAAACATGACTTGAACGATTATTAATAGAAATATGTATGTGAATAATTCATGCTGCAAAATAGTGCATTCTTTTCCAAGTGCTTTCTTGTCATTTTTGGTACATGTGACATATGGATTAGAATTGTGTGGAGTCACAGTCGTGCACTGGGAGATATTTGATCAATATGGAGTTTGTTTTCACGTAGGGATGTGAAATAGGATCCATAGAGACTTGTATTTTAATTGACAGCAGATGAGAAGCACAGAACATTTGGGGGGTAAATGCCACAGCATAAAATGTAAAACATTGGCAGTCCTTCTCTTTCAGTAAAATTACCTGCAGCTGTATTGGCAAGTGACTTGTCATTTATATTCAAAAAGCTAAATCATGGGCAATTTAAACTCATTTATCTTTTTTAAATCCATGCAAATAATGACATTAATCTTTTTTTCCCCCCAAAAGAATAATCAACTAGTTTGAAACGCCAATTCTCCAAAGAGATTTCCACTGACAATAGTGTATCCAGATTAAAAACCAGAATTTAAAAGAAGAGATTAAGACTTCAAATTTATTTAAAATACAGGCGATACAAGATTTCAAAATTGCTTCCACCATACAAAAATAAATATTTGTCATTCAGGCATTACTATCCAGAACCCACTCTACCACATCAAAATGTGCTCTTTTTAAAATGATGAAGAAACATGGTTTTCATTCGGGAAAACATTTCAAAAAAGGCATGCTTTTGTTAAAGGACCATTTAATTTATTATATTTCAAGCTCAATAAAGTAAACTTTCGAAACAACTGAAAATTTTCTTTTTATACTTCCTAGCTCCCATCAGTTTTTTGGAACCCTTTACATCTTTTTTATTCTATTTTCAATCTAGACTTCAAGTTCCTTCTTGCCCTCTTTGTTGGTGCTCATGATTTTGAGTTGGTGGCACCAGTACTAACTATTGACTAAACTTTTTGAATATTTAAAATGTGTCCATGCTTTTCTTCTTTTTAAATAATTGAATACTCAGGCCTCCCTGGTGGCCTAGGGGTTAAGTCTCAGCGCTATCACTGCCATGGTCTGCATTCCATCCCCATCCCGGAGCTGACCCTCATGACACAACAGGCCTCTCCTGTCTCCCCACTGCTCCCCTCAGCAGTGTACTTCAGTAGATCTGCCTATTCTGCTCCCCACTCTGTTTCTGATGAATACTCTCATCTCCTGCACCTCTGGCCTGTTCCCCAATTCTTCTACGCAAAGATAAATAAAAACTAAAAAAACAAAAACACTAGGGGAAAAAATAATCAAATCCTCACCTCTTGTCTGTGATCAGCGTTAAGCCTCTGATTAGTGATGTGCAAGGCTGAAGCCCATTTGGCCTTGTTTCTATACCCACAGCCAGAGGCTGCTCTGAGGGCTCTGGGCGGCAGTTATTGTGGCGAGCTCGGTCTTATCTTTCTATATTTGTCTTTTCCATGACTAAGCTTCTGTCAGTGTGGTTAGAATTTGACTCACTGAGCACAATGAACAATATTTCATAATTCTCATTCAAGAAAAAACTCAAAGAACTATGGAAGCAATGCACTCATTCCATCTGGTGCTTGGTTTAAGGATATATAATTGATATAAAATATACATTTCAGATGATTTTTTTTCTAATGAAAGTGATTTTTTTTAGCTATGGGGAAAGTCATTAATTAAAAAAGCCTCTGTCATTTGCTGTCATTATGGTTATACATAAAGTGCTCTTATTTCTTTAAAATCATGAACTGAAAATTAACTGATAAAAAATTGTTCTTATACAATTTGATGAGGGGTCATTCCCAGTGTGATCGGGGGGGCCTCGTCAGCTGGTGTTGGTGTCTCCTCCCATGTCTTCACCAGTTTTTAGTGTCTTCAAGATTTCATTTATTTATGCATACAAGCAAGAGCTGGGGTACTGAATGGGGTGGGGGTGTGTGAGAGGATTCACCAGAGAGAGCAGGGAGCAGAACAGGCAGATGGACTGAAATCCACTGCTGAGGGGAGCGGCGGAGAGGCAGGAGAGGTCTGCTGCGCCACGTGGGTCCCCTCCCTGGCCGGGGATCGAACTCATGCTGCAGTGGTTGAAGCTGCTTCACAGTATGGTGCTTAACCCCTTGCACCACCAGGGAGGCCCCAGTTTTTATATCTTCTCCTACTTTCCGGCAGCACAGAGGTGTCAAGAAAGGAGAGAATTCTCCCGTCCTAAAGAATGACCCATGAAAATGCAAAATGAATGGTAGAGACAGAGAAGAGTGTTCCTTTACCATCAACAAAGTGATCGTTGAGTCACTCAGGTGTCATCAACCTTGGTGTGAAAACAATGAGGGAATAGGGGACTTTAGCTTGAATGGTGAACCTGAGTGTAGATGATAATGGAATGGATCCCTACCTTGGTCTACGTTCCCTCTGAGTGATGGCCACTCTTGGGGTACCCTATTTAACTCATTTTTATGCTTCCCCACAATTGTTTGCTCCCAGTCACTAAATTGTGTCTCTCCCCACTTTTGTTCCCAGTGGCATAGACATGTTTTCAAGACGCCATTTAAAATAAAATTGAAAATATTTTTATCTCATATTTCCCTCCAGTTGTGGCCATACCTTTTTTTAAAAAAAAAAAAATTTATTTATTTATGCACAGAAGAGCTGGGGTACAGGCCAGACTTGCGGGAGGTGAGAGGATTCACCAGAGACAGAGTGGGGAGCAGAGCAGATGGGTCAACTGAAACACACTGCTGAGGGTTGAGGGAGCAGTGGGGAGACAGGAGAGGTCTGCTGTACCATGTGGGTCACCCCCTGGCCGGCAGTGGGGCGGGGGTTGAACTGTGGCTGTATCTTTTGGCTATAAGCAAATTTATCAATGATCAAAGAGTCTTTGACCTCTCTCTATGTCTCTCTCTAGCTCTCTCTCTGTCTCACTCTTCCTCTCTGTGTGCGCGTGCGCTTGTATATTATATATATCATTTGACATAGAACTGGCCAGGCAATTCATCATCATCTCCTTTCCTGCATTCCAACCATCTTCCTTGCTGTAGACTAAGTCACCCTAGAGAGCAGGGGGTCTGGTCTGTCTTTTCCTTCAGCCCCTTAGAAACCACCAAAAAGCCCCCTTCCTGCCTGTGGGCCTATAAGGCCTTTTCTTTTCTTTTCTTTTTTTTCTAAGAACTCATTCTTATATTTTAATTTCACTTTCCTTTAGTATACATTAGAATTGCATACCAGTTGTTAAGTAATAAAAACAGAAAGGCAAAATAAACCTCCCATTTATCAATATTTCTGAATGGTTTCACAGTTCTAGTTGCTAATTTTTTTATTTTTATTTTTCATTTTTTATTTTTTTCCTTTTCTGATTGGCCTCCACACAGCTGTGTTTCAGGCACAGTGAATGAACTTGCCCCACAGCTTCCCCAATCATCAGGATGGTTACACCTGCTCTTCTTTCTGTCTAGAATGTCCTGCCCCTACACCCTCTCCTTGTCTTATCTGCTTAGCCCTGAAAATCTTTTTATTGTAGGTAAGACACCCCTTCTTCCTTTACATTTCAAACTGGGTCATATCACCCTTATGTGCTCCCACGTCACTGATAATATTTTGATATAACTGTGTATGTATTTGTTGCTATTTCCCACCAGCTGTGAGGTTTATGAAAGCAAGCACTATGTATGCCTTTTACCTGTGCATTCTCAAGCTGTACCACAGGTCCAGGCAGGTGGCGGTCATTCATTAACCATTTAGAAAGCGAAATGTTAGTTATTACTCTTGCACACACTGTATTATGCACAACGGTGTCCTCACATCGCCCCTTGGGCTAAGAATATTTACAAAATGTATCCTCGAGCATCAGCTTTCCATGAATATTTTGATTGCATTATTGCCTCTTTCCACTTGGGTATTAAAAATTCTAAATGACATAGGTATTTAAAGGAACATTTATTCAGCACATTCTTGTAAATGATAGAATGATCCGGTCCTATTTCGTACTAGATTTTTGGGTCTTTATTTTTATTAAAAGCTTCAGTGAATGGCTTTGGCTTCCAAAAAATGTTTTTAGAAAGCGTTCATGTAAGGTATTAACTGATTAATCCTTGTGCTGAAAGATCCCGAAACCCTCAAATCTGTGCAGAACTCAACAAATCCAGATTAATAGCGTTTAAGCACTGGGGAGGTAGTTTCTCTTGGGAGCCTGAACAATTATTTTTACTCTGTGCCTGAGAAACAGGAGACTTTAAAAATGTACTGCCTTTTAAATTTTTTAAGCCAGGAGAGAGGACTGGCAGCTCTGCCTTGTTTCCTTCCTCAGTGATTTCTTTTCCGTCTGCTACTTGGAAGTTGGTCTGTGCCTAAGCATTTTGGAATTCCTCTCGCCACACCTATTCACTCAGCTTTGTCTCTTCAGTTCTGAGCATCCAGACCTGGACAGAGGCGTTAGCTTTGCTACCATTGCCTCCCCTGCTCCCACTGTCCCCTAAGAATGTCTTCTGTCACCCACTGTCCCCTAAGAATGGCTTGAGTTAGGCAAAACACCAACCTTTTGTCTAACTCTTGAATAGGATCCCCGGTAAAGAAAGTCACTGCCTTCCAGTTTCCAGTTCGATATGTTGCAGGTCATTTGCTCTTTGCTGTTTCTTGTTTTGTGAGTGTGTGCACACATGCATGTGTGTTTTCATATTAATATTACCCTCTGTCTTAGTTCTCACGCTGCCGAGCCTGTGTCTTCAGGGTGTCCTTAGCATCCCATTGGCACCAAGTCATGCTTCAATTGCAACTGTCATTACGGCTACTTTTGTTTGAAAAAGTATTGGCTGTAAACTTCTGTCAATATTTTGTTACTTGAATTGCTTCCTTCCGTGTTTCTAGCATTCTCAACTCTGGTCCTAAAAGCATAAAGATCTGGGCCATCTAAAGATTTGGCAATTTTTGAAGTGCACAGTGGTAATTATCAATTGTAGCACACTTAATGAGTATAATAACCTAACAACCGAGTGGTGTTTTCATAAACATCTTTGCATAATGATAGACTCACATCTGAAAAGAAATCATCTAATCAATGCGAATCCTAGTAATTTGTCACACATCTTGATGTGGGATTGACATTTTCTAAAAACCTTTTTAGTTGAAAACTTGTCTCAGGAGATTGTAAACAAGATGTGCATCACAGAGGAGGAGATATGTTTGTTTTGCTATTTAAATTTTAGTTGTCCATTTTCTTATTCTTTAAGGAGAAACCTATATCCAGAGTTGTCCACACCTTTGCCTTCAGAGTATGAAGGTATGAAGGTATGATGACGTGCTTTGATTAAAAAAAAAATAGGAATTTATGTTAGATTATAATGACATTTTTGCTTTGTTATATCTTGTCTAAGACATAAGTAGTAATGAATTTTGCTGTGACAAACTAATGAAGGAAAATAATCTATAAGATACTACAGACACATAACCTATAAAATTCTGCAGCTAAAACATAATAGACACTTTATATTTGTTAATAATCTTTTGTAATTTGGGTTCCTTGTGGGTAGAGCCAAAGTAAATTAATAAACAATATAAACTACAGAATGCCTTTAAAGATGTATAAATTATTACAAAAAAAATTGAAGAGGGCTTGAGGACTGCTTCTAATCACAATGACAAACACAAAAATAACTTCAACCTTTAGATCTCAGATCATACTTTTTAACTTAACTTTGATTTCAAGTTGTGTCCTTGTAGCCTCTTTACATAAATTAATTGCTATTAAATACTTTTTTTAAAAGATTTATTTATTTATGCATACAAGCACTGGGGTACAGGCCAGAGATGTGGGGGTGGTGAGAGAATCCACCAGACAGAGTGGGGAACAGAACAGGCAGATGGACTGAAACACACTGCTGAGGGGAGCAGTGGGCGAGGCAGGAGAGGTCTGCTGCGCCATGTGGGTCACCTCCCTGGCCGGTGGCAGGGATCGAACTCTTGCTGCAGTGGCTGCAGTTTGCTTCATAGTGCGTTGCTTAACCCACTGCGCCACCAGGGCGGGCCCGCTATTAAATACTTTTGTTCACCAAAGAAGTCAAACTGTACTTCATTCAATTTCGTTTCATAGTAATGATGTCAAAAAGTTGTTCAATTCAAATATGGGTAAAAAAAAATATACATGCACAATTGGAAATCAGTGCATTGACTCTGTTGTATAGATTGTTTGATATCTGTCTTGGATTGGAGAACCTTCAATTATGTATTAACCTTAGAATAGTGAGAAGCAGATACTGATGAATTTGTATCTTCACTTAAGACAGAAGAGGATGGACTTACTTTCCTGCCTTTGGAAGGGTTTCAAAACCAAACAAACAAAAAGAAAGCAGGATTTAGAAGGAATAATCCTCAGCTATTCTTTGATTAATTAGCTCCATATTTAATGTACTCTCAGGTGCAAACTGTGTGTGTGTGTGTGTGTGTGTGCGCGCGTGTGAGAGAGAGAGAAATTTTGAGAGAATGGTGGGGATGGAGTGAGAAGAAGGGAGAGGGTGAGTGTTTGGCTTTTTCATTTCAGTCCACAATGGCTTTTCTGGTCAATAAGTTGTTGTTCAAGTTAATTTTATATTGGCACCGATAGAATGAGGATTTTGGATTTTTTTCCTTTCCTCCATTTCTTTTATTCTCAAGTAAGAAAGAGGACAGTTTAAGGCAGTAGCCAAGAGACTGTGGCTAATTTTAATCTGTTCTTTATTTTGGCAAGCCTATCCTGTCTGCATACTGTGATCCATTGTCATCCCATTATGTGATTTAATAAAGTTACAGAATAAAGAATAGGATCAGCTCAATTAAGTGATTGGAAAAATGGTGAAAATCTGCCCTGCTCTGTCAGTAGCTGCGGGAGATGCTGTCACATGGTCTTGTGAAGGTCACATCACCCCGAAAGTTATGGGTAATTCATACATGAGCTCATCCATCAGTTCACTTTTCCTTGACAAATGTGACTGCAAGAGGAAGGCAAGTGTTTACTTCCACATGAATAAAAAATTGATAATGAACCCTGAGAGCTGGGAATCAGTGATGTGAGGTGATTCTGTTCTATCCAAAGTAAAATACATAAAAATGTGTAGTTTCAGCACAACCCAAGGCTTGTTCAAGGAATGGCAGGTTTCTTTCTAAGTTTTCATTCAGCTAATCTATCTTTGACTTCTATATTGCACAGACTAATACTTGGTCTTGTGTTTTCTAAAACAATCTGGATATTGTCAACTAATTTCTGGCATCTCTAACATGATACAAAATCAGTGCTTAAAAAAAGTCCCTCTCTTGGCTTCCAGTTGGTCACTTGCTATACCTGAGTTACCCCCCAAACCGTATATATACACTTTACCGCATGTTATGTTAGTTATTTTATGAGGTACACATTAACTGTTGGTCTTATGCTTTCCAGTGTGGTGGTATCTGTATTGGAAGCGATGGTGGCATAAATAGTTACCAAAAGGATTTAAAGAGTGCATGAGAGCTCCTAATTACACTGTGAATAATAGCATGGAAAATGGCTGGCAGTTTTGAAAAGCACTATGGCACGCACGAGGTGATGCTTCCATTCTGAAGTTATTTTATTACATTTTCAAATGAAATGAAAATTCCCTTGTTTCTGACTGTGTGCCTCATTATTAATTCATAATTTATCCTCCCAAAGTGATTATCATGACTCATGTATCATTCCCTGCTTGTACTGTAGAAGAAGTTGCCATTATATAATGGGGGCAATTTGATATTTCTCATTACAATGGAATTACTTTCCTTGTATACAGTAAAGGAGGCTTCTGTATTTCAGGAAGCAAATTACTAATACCTATTTAACATAAAGAAACATGTCGCTGAGCAGATTCTCCCATTAAGTTCTGCTCCACTTAGAATTTGAAACTAAGTTAAGCTCACGACATTAATAACACACACAGTAAATCTGACTGCCAAGTACACACCAAGATCTGTGAAAAGTGATGGGCAGGAGTGACCTTGGGCAGTGAATCCAAGTAGATGGATTGATACTGTGTTGTGTGAGGATGCCTATATAAGATATGGTGTATATATTATGTATTACAATTTTGTAATACTTTATATAATGTAACACACTATATGCGTATTTATATAGTATGCACATGGTAGATAATATGGATATAGCGTATATTTATTATAAATATACTTAATATTTTCTGTTTGCTACGGTGTTTTGATGTCTTAAAATGTCTTTCTGCTTAGAGGGACACAGTCCCCTCTGACTGGCCCACACACCTTAGGAAGCAATAGCCCTCTCTTTAATGCCCCCAAGACTAGGTGCAAACATCTGCCCCAAGACCAGCCAAATTACTCAAATAGCCAACCCTAAACCATTCGCCTGCCTCGGGGACCCAATGACTCTCTGACCTGTTACTCTCTCCTCCTGTTCTGCCCCCGACCACCCTCTTACTGTCCCGGGGTCCCCCGCATGCCTCCTTCCACCTTCAGAGTCCATGTGTAAAATCAGCTTTGTTTTCCTGAGCCTCTCTTCCATCTGCTATGACTGCTCTCCATGCAGAATACAGAACTCAGTCCATTCTCTGAGCTCTGAGAAGCAGGGATAAGGCTGACTGCTTCTTATGTCACTTACTTCTTAGTTTAATACACCTTTAAATAAGAAAGTATTATAGCCTTCCTTTCAATAAGAGAGTGCTTTAAATTTCAATCACTTTAATTTCGAAATGGGCTTTGAAGGTTGTGCAGAGATAATTAAGAAATCAGTAAAGGTGGTAATCTAATTTGGGGGAGGATGTTTTTTGAAAACATACAAGGTAGGAGCAAGTCAAGACAATTCCAAGGGGGAAAAAAAAAAAAACATTACTAAGAGAGGAGAGAACAAAGCATAAGGAGTTTCTCATTCATTCAACTAATAGTTGATGATTTTGACTTAGGTGCTAGGCTACACTTCTTGAGTTGTGTTTTTGTGGAACTTTCTTTTTGAGGATGGAGATTCTGAAGAACTACTAATTGAACAAAGAAATAGATGAAGATACATGCTCTCTAAGACTATTTAAAAAGTGTGATGTAGTAGAAAATGCAAGAAGTCTGGGTCTTACAGACTTAGGAACAGATCTGATGTATTTTAGGAATAAAAATGAAGCCAGCATGGTCGGTAGAGGGAAGGATTGGCAAGAGATTAACTAAGTAGGGGCTGTAAACTCTGCCATACTGTCTGGCTTTTATCTGAAGTTCTCTGAAATGACACCGGGCAGATTTAAGCAAGGATTTGTCTTATCTGTGTTATATTTTTAAAAGATCACTTTGGTTGCTATGTTACAAGTGGAAGGAAGATTGAAGGGACTGGAGTAGAAGGGACCAGCTGCCCCCCTTGGATGCTGCTGTTAATATTGTCATAGCTACCAGAAACTTCGAATTCATAAATACTGAATTAATGAATGGCCTTTTGCTTCGATCTCCCAAGAGAGAATAATTGTTGGTTGAGCAGAAATACAGAGCCACATTTGAAGTACCTGCTGAAACATAGCCTTGTTTCCCTGATCAAAGCCCGTTGCCACTGTTTTCAGGGTGACTTCTGGTCGAGGGGATGCTTACCTCTCACTAACTCCATCTCATCAGCACGGTCGCCTTCCACAATGGACGGTGGAATAATGATAACGCTTGTGGTTGCTGTGGGTTGTTCATTTGTTAAGCAGGAGTGTTTCCAGGCATTATCCCATAAGCTTCTCTCAAACAGCCCTACTCGTTAGGTCATGTGAAGGTCCCATCTTACCAGCAAAGAAATGGAGGCCAGATCGCACCTACAAAATGGCTCCTCCAGTTCTGAAGGAGGAAGAGTCAGGCTGACAGAGTCTACCAGGGATCACCCCCTGAGGCTCAGGAGCCTGAGTGCTTGTGGAGATTCAGGGACACCTTCCCCTGTGGGGAACATGGTGCTCACAGTCGCTCCTATGTGGCCCCCTCTCCCAAGTGCCCCCCAGGAGGGGACCCCGGGGTCCAGCCCCTCTGTGGGCTCCAGTGGTGTCTGTGCACCTGCCTGTGGGGTCTGTGGCCTGGGATGGGTTCGCTCATTCATGGCTCCTGCACCTTCTGCCTCTCGCCCCAGGGTCGGAGGTTCTGGGTCTGCTCCCCCATTGTTCACCAAGGCACAGGAGGGTGAAGTGTTCAGAGATCTCTAGAACTTTTCTTCTTGGTCTTCTTCATTCCCATTTCTTCATCAAGAGAGATATTATTGAGAGAAGCATATGTCGGATCTCGTTATTTCTTCAAAGAAACATTTTTTTTATCCTTCTCATTGCTCGTGTTATTTTATACCCTGTTTTAAAGAATCTCATGCAATTTGAAACCTCTTTGAAGACAACTGCCAGCAACTGCTTCCTTTGTTTCACAGTTCATAAAAATCAGGGAAAACAAGCTTGATGTTTACTCTATGTAGTAGAATAAAAATGAACAAGTCCAGTCTTGGTGGGGCAAAAATTAATATTCCTTATTTTTATGGAACTGTATTTCCCAAACTTGACAGAAAGTTTGAACTTCACATTTAGTTGTTAGGAAGTTTGTGAGAGAGAATGTGGCTACACAGGAAAACTTGAATTTCAGATGGAATGCAGCGCATTGTTAGGAGAAGTCCCCACGTTTGTATTTTATTTGCTAAATCTGGCAACCTTAGTTATATCTTAACTACAAAGCTGATTTAGTTAAAAGTAAGGTCAAATAACAAAGAGGTGTTAAAATGTCTCCAGTTAGGTTATATAATCACACTATGTACTGATGGTCTCTGCTGCATCAGCAGTTTTCCTGGGTTACCCTTTCTGGATCTTTCACCTCTGGCTTCAGGCTCATACCTAATGAAGGAGGGGGGTACCCAGGACTTCAAATCCTGCCCTTCCCTCGTCCCCCTGTCCCCCTTCCTCCCTTCTCAGAGGACAGCTCCCTGACAGTGCTAATAGTCTCACATTTTGCCTCCCTGGCCTGGAACAATGGCCTAATGCTTTGTTCTTGAGTGTAACATGGGCTTTGAAAAAGGAGGAATCTATTTCTTCTTTCTCAACATACCGAGGCTTTTATAGACTCACCAAAGATTCAAGAAACACAGGTTTCAGATCAGCGACCCGTTTATTTCAGGTGCATTATCCTTCCTGGTGAAGGGATGAGAACCATGAAAAACCTTTCTTACAGTAGGATTTTTCAGGAATTGAAAATATATTGCAAAACGATTTTTAAAATCCTCCAAAATACAACCTTCATTGTGTTTCTCCCTCCTCCTCTCCCTCCTTCTCTCTCTCTGTGTGTCTCTTTCATTCATCCACACTGCATACCCTGCTTTCTTTTTTTGAGACTCTTTAATTGTGTGTTCATTGTTATAAAAGAAACATGCCCCCCTAAAGATTGCATTAAAAAAATAGTTTGAAAGCTTGAACCACCTTGATGTTGAATTTCAAGCTCTATGAGGCAACCTCCACACCCTCCATTCTCATGTGGATTAGAAGCACTCATTTTATTTAGACTCATTCAGAAAATACATGTTTAGATCTTTGAAGTCAAATTTCATTTACAAGAATTTGAATTTGACTGCTGATACACTTCCTAAAAGGAATACATTCCTTAATATATTCCAGGGACTGATTAATTAGAAACCGTGTCAAGAAATATCTTAATGCCATTTTTAAAAAAAGATTTCATTTATGCATTCAAGAGCAGGGGTACAAGCCAGAGGCACGGGAGGTGAGAGGATTTACCAGAGACAGAGTGGGGAGCAGAGCAGGCAGATGGACTGAAATATACTGCTGAGGGGAGCAGTGGGTGAGACAGGAGAGGTCTGCTGTGCCATGTTGGTCCCCTCCCTGGCTGGGGATCGGACTCATGCTCCAGTAGCTGCAGAAGCCCCACAGTGCAGCACTGAACCCCTTGCGCCACCAGGGAGGCCCCGTTTTTCATTTTTGAATCAACTTGTATACCACACCCTGGGGCTCTGAGCATGCTTGCTTTGGCAGGAAGATTTTTGTGATAGAATCACTGAAATAGTTGCGAAGGTTGCCCAGACTCCTACTTTCCAATCAGCACTTTTTGCTGGGTGATTCTTGTCAACCAAAGCCAATATAGTCTCATAATAATTGTCAATCACAAAACTAAAATAACCTCTTCAGAATTACTGCAGACAGCGATATCAATTATCTACAAGTAAAAACTTGAGCCAAATCAGAAGCTGCAAGAGAATGTAATCCTTTATTAAACACCAGTGCATTCATTCCAGACGTTTTTCACAAAGTGTATTTTGGGTCAAATTTAAATATATAAAATCCCCAAGTAAAACCTGAACTAGATAAATGTTTCCCTTTTAAGTTCTAAGTGGGCATATTTGTATTGAATTGAACTAATTAAGGGAAATTCACTAAATCACTGCTGAAGAAATAATGTAGTTAGTAAATAGAAATTCTTTGAGCTCAGTATTTAATCTATTTTAGCACGAGAGGGGAAGTATTCTGATGCAACCATTTCAGAGAGAAAAAGAAACTGCAGTTAAGTAAAAGTTGATATTGGAATCTTATTTTCACTGGGAAAGTTGGAAAAACAAAAGTATTGATCTTACTGAGAGTAAGTAGTTTACAAGGAAGAAAGTCAAAGTAAACATTAAGATTAGACCCTGTGGAAATGCACTATATTGATTGCAAATACTTAGTGTTTGTGATTTGTTTATAATAAGGGAGTGAAAAATAAAGCACTTTGAAATTAGAAGTGTAAAATAAAAAAAAAACACAGCCTTTATCATCAAAGTGGCAAGTAATTTTCTGTTTTGAAGGGAAGAAGTCAATGTTCCTATACGCTGAGCACACTTTAAAGCTGTATCAGCTCCACCTGAAATCATGTTTTTGAAAATTAGAAGATGGGATTCTTTTCTTACTGCTACTGTATGGAGTTATGTGTTAACCTGAACGTTCATTCTTAGGTGTGTCAGGTCTTCTGGTCAATATGCCGTCTTGCTTTCCACTTGAAGACCTTTAGTTTTCCCATTTTATTTATTTAATTTATTGATAAATAAATATTGATTTTATTGACTTTCCAGTTCTCCCTAAGCAAGTATTAAATGATAGTAATACGCATCACAAATTTACCTAACATTTTATTTCTTTACTTTTTAAAAATTTACTCTATTTTTTTATTGCTTACAGCATTTGCTTACTTTCCTCAGGCGTGGTCCTCATAGAATTCCCACCACCAGCTCACCCGTGCTCCATCACCGTAGTCCCTTGTGCTCTTCCCACCCTCCTTTTGATCCCTTTCCCTCCCCTCCCCTGCAGAAAGTCTCTGATTTATAGTTGTCTGTTTTGCTTTGTTGTTGTTTTTCTTTGATGCCCTGTATTCCTCCTATAAGTGAGAACAGCCGGTATTTTTCTTTTCCTTCTGACTTACATCACTGAGCAGAATCCCTTCAAGTTCCATTCATGTTGCTCACCTTCCAGCTGCTCGCGGTGACAGACAGGGCTGGAGCAAACCCTTCCTGTCCACTGCTTCACTTTCTGGGGATCTGAGGGGCTCTCGAGACCCTCTGGTCTTGAGATGAGATTGAAAAGAGGACCCCACGAAGCGTGAGGACAATCCAAGAGTCAGCACGTATTGATTAGCAGAATAGCAAGAAAATAGAGCTCTGGGGAGTCTTTGCTGGGCAGGGAAGATGCTCTCAGGGGGAAGGTCTGGGTGTCGATATGGGTTTTAGGACTGTGGTTTGCGAACAAGGGAATTAAACTTTATTGGCTGAGAAGGCAGTAGTGTGGGCTGAGTCAGAGTCCATCTGTCCGTCTGGTGGGGTCCATGTGTTGTTGCGAACAGTGGGCACCAGTCGGCTTGGTGGTTTTGTGGGGTCGGGGGACAGCTCGCGGGGCTGTGTGAGCATGAATGAGCTGTAAAGTGAGCTGTGAAGAAATAGCTCAAGAATCAGGAGAAAATCAGGACAATTCGTAACATGGGGGAAAAATAGTAACTTGGTGAAAATAAGTGGTGAAAGCAATGGCCCAAGACCATTTGTGGCAGCAGAAGCCCAGGCCTGGAGTCACTAGGTGCGTGTAACCTTCTGTTTGCCTAGTTAGTCTTGGGAGCAGCAGGAAACTCTTGCCTTCTCTGTCTCGGAACTCTCCAGTCTCAAGAACAGCCTCAGAGGTCCATTCCAGACTAAAGCTCAGTTATCAGAGATGGCAGAGCGCTTATCAAAGAACCTAGAGCTGCTGTTTTAGAAATGCTGTGGACTCCATGCTCTTTAAGTTTCCTCTAGAGCTAATATTTTATGCAGAAGCACGAGTTCGATCCCTGGCCAGGGAGGGGACCCACCCGGCGCAGCAGACCTCTCCTGCCTCTCTTGCTGCTCCCCTCAGCAGTGTTTTTCAGGCCTTCTGCCTGTTCTGCTCCCCACTCTGTCTCTGGTGAATCCTTTCACCTCCCCAGCACCTCTGGCCTGTACCCCAGCTTTTGTTTGCATAAATAAATAAATCTTCAAAAAAGAAAAAGAAAATCCTATTATGCTTATGCTCTCCCTGCAGTTCTTTGAGTTCCATATTTTCCTAATGTTATTTCAAGACTAGCTGGATTGCAGAGTTAAGTTTATGATTATGAAATAAACAATAAATAGCAACAAATACTAAATCCTGAGGATGCATTGACATCAAGTATTCTGTTCCTCTGAAACAGTATTTGTTCTACCCTTGAAGTAGACTAGTCTGTTTGATTTTTACAATACAGAACTGACCCACTTTTTATCTTTTAAGTACAATATGACTGTGGGAATTTTAAAGGAAACGTTTGGGACATAGATGACTTTGGAGTGGTTTCACACCTCCTGCAGAATGATCAATATCCACTTATCGGCTCAACAGCCAAGGTGATAACTACAAATTAGCATGTATCTGACCTTCAAACTATGTTTTCATATAGATGTATTTTTTCTATACTTGTTTTTTATACCATAACTGTGAAAAAAAAAACACTACTTTAGTATTTGAAAATTTAGCATTAATATCGTTGAGGATAAAACAAAATGTATGCACAGTAAATGTAAAATATACTGTTGCAAGTAAAACAGTAGAGAAAATGCACTACGGTTACTTCTGAGTTTTTAGTAAGCGTGCACTTCGCATATGTGAACTTGACTCTTGGATACAGGTATTTTCAATCTTTGCTTCCATTAGTTCAATGTGGTAGGAAGAGAACAGACTTCCCGAACCGGGGCCATTTCTGAAACACGATTTTGCTATACATCCTGCATAAAACTTAAATAATCATGTTAGCAGCAAGTATTTGCTGGGATCAATTGTCTCTCATTCCAGAGTTCCTAAGCTCTGCTTGAGGCCTTTGACCTTGTTCTGGGAGCCCCATCTTAGCTCTCCTCCTCTTCTTTCTCTCCTTTTTCCATCTTCCTTGTCAGAGCATTACTGGAAAGCAGTCACTTTGAATTGCCTCCAATTTCCTGATCTAAAGAGTTGAAGCAATAGTAACTAATGTTCTGGGTTCCCGATTGTAACTTCCTAAGTCAAGCTCATGATTGCCTTTGGGTCTCACATTCCTGGTGTACCATTATACGTTTTGTTTTTGGTTTTCTCATTATGGGACATGCGTTTATACAGATAACGAATACTACCACTGCTTTATTTCCACTGTATTGATTATCCCATTTCAGACATAATACAACTATATTTAGAGAAAACTAGTGACTACTATTTTTTTCCAAAGTGATTTTATGTTTGATTAACTTTTAATTAGTAGAGACGTGGCAGAGATAGCACAATAACATTACTTGGTGTATATATCATAACTTAGAAGCCAATACTGGTACACTCTTATTAACTCAATTCAACTTTTTACTTGCATTTTTCCAAAAATGTCCTTTCTGTTCCAGGATCCCATTTAGGATGTATATAAATTTGATACTGCTTTTCTTTTTGTTGTTGTTGTTGTGGGAAAGTGTTTTATTTTTGATGTAATGTTTATAAAAGTATTCAGTTTTTGGTTCTTGAAATACTTTCGGTAACTTATCTTCTTTCTTCGCCTCACACCATCCCATTAATTTAACTTAGCTTATTTTTTTATTTAAAGATTTATTGGTTTATGCATACAAGAACTGGGTACAGGCCAGAGATATTGGGGGGGGGGGGGCCGTGAGAGGATTCACCAGAGACAGAGTAGGAGCAGAACAGGCAGACTGACTGAAACACACTGCTGAGGGGAGCAGCGGGCGAGGCAGGAGAGGTCTGATGCTTCATGTCTGTCCCCTCCTTGGCTGGGGATCGAACTCATGCTGCAGTGGCTGCAGATGCTTCATAGTGCAGTGCTTAACCCTTTGCACCACCAGGGAGGCCCCACTTATTTACTTTTTAATGAAAATTGTAGTTATTTCAGTAATACAGTGTAGTTATTTGATATCTACACATAGTGAAATGATTACTACAGTCAAATTAATTAACATATCTTCTCACATAATTCTTATGTTTGCACCTGAAATATAATCTCTTAGCAAATATCCAGCATGTTCAATATAGTATTGTTATTATGCAGTATACTAGACCTCTAGACGCGTTCATTCTACATCAATGAAGCTCTGCATCCTTTAACCATTACTTCTCCACCCCACCCTCCACTTCCTTCATGCTGGAGATCATTGTTCTATTCCCACTTCTGTGTGTTGTACCATTTTAGATTCCACGTATACATGAGATCTTTCTGTTCTAATTTATGTCACTTAGCATAATGTCCTCTTGGTTCTTCCATATTGTTGCAAGTGGCAGATACTTTTTTTCGACTCAGTAATATTCCACGGTATAGCTACACCATATCTTTGTCCATTCATCTTTTTAGCTGACACCTAGGTTGTTTCTATATCTTGAATCTCTTGAATAATGCTGCGGGGAACAAAGGAGTGCAGGTGTCTCTTCTAGGAACTGATTTCATTTCACTTAAGCAGATACCAGAAGCGGGGATTGCTGGATCATATCGTCGTTCTACTGTCACTTTTTGTTTTAAGGCACCGTTATACTTTTTCTTGATAAAACTGTCTAAAGAGTTCTGGAGTGAACATAGAGAATGGAGTAACACAAATTGCTATGAAATGTAGCAGTGTATAGGTACATTTAGCAGCATGTGCTGGAGTAAGACTGGACTGTGCCTCCCTAGCTGCCCTCTGTGTATAAGGGATAGGTGGCAGTAAAGAGAGAAAGAAGTTTTGTTGATTTCTTGAATCATAAATAATATTACAACCTTTTCCTCTACTTATATTTCCCTGTAGATACTGGATTGTCAGAAAATTCATGACACATTTTTGCTCAAAAAAACACAGAAAAAACATTTTTTATGACTTTTACAACAACCCAATATATTTTCTGTAATGTGATCCTCATAATATATTTTCGGAGGTTGAATTGTGATCTCTTTAAAATTGATATGGTCTGTTAATAAAAATTATTACATGTAAGTAAAACACTCTTCTCCATATAATTTATTCATTAACTTTGACACATTTCTACCAAAAAAAAAAAGAGGAAGTACCCTTTGTCACCTAGTTAGAATAGTATTATACTTTAATTTCTCTATGAGGAGAAAAATGTGATGCTTAAGTAGAGGTATAAAAATAAAGGAATGCTTAAGATTCATAAAATATTTTAATAGGTTATACTGAAAGGATTAAGCATTTCTTTTGCATCTGTTGAGTCTCCTGTGACCATGTGATAGTGACCTGATCTCAATTATCAAAACAGTTAATAAATTTAGACATACGTCATGAGGGAACAGGTCAATTTCAAGAATTGTTAATAAATTGACACACTCAAAGGTCATTTCATTTTTTAGCATCTAAACTAATGAGATATTACAGTCTTTTGTTTACATAATAATACAACTGAATACATTGTTTGAATGGCAAAATAAATATACTTTAATAATAATGAGAACTCAAAATATTTTTAATTTTTAAAATTACATAAAGGTTTCTTTTTAAATAATAAGCTTGTGGCCTGAACTGTCATCAGAAATCTGCCTATGTTGCTCCATTTATAAGTTAAAGCTAATAAAGGGTATATAAGGGAAACTGTTTCCTTCCCCTAAATTTTATCTAACATTTGAGATGGTAAAATAAAGGTCAAAACAGGAATATTTATAGACTCAAAAGCAACAAGAACCTAACATGTTTCTCATTTGTTAGTTATACATCCTTGACTAAATCATTTTATGGAAATGAAGTAGCTCATCTGAAATATTTCTCTGGTCTCTTCTGTAATTAATGTAATTCTCTGAATTTATATCATCAAATTATTTAAAGTTAGTAATAAATCTAATCTGTTTATTTTAATTAAGATATAGTATCAACTTTAATATGGGTTCATGATATTAGTATATGCATCGAGATAGGTAGAAATGACCTTTAACATCAAAGACTTTAGAACTTGGGTATAAAATAGAAATTCTTGTAAATAGACAAAAAAGTTCAGAGCTCAATCAATCATTTTTTGTTTTGTTTTGTTTGACATCTGTCCTAAGCAAGTTGGAATCGAACTAGAAACTACCTTTGTCTGGCAGTTTTTGAAGTACATCTTCTTGTTGAGCTAAGAAATGTCCTACGTATGAATTCAAATGTGGGCAGGAGGTATGTTTTGATGGAACTGAGGAATTGGTCTAGTATGAGGATTTTAAGACAAGCATGGACTGATCCAGATATGATAATGATCCGTATATAACACATAGCTTAGGGCAGGTGGTTGTGTTGGACAGAACCAGCCCCATGTCAAAGAACTACATGGGCAGTGGACACGGCAGAAGCCTCCAGAGAACTTACTCGTGGGCCTGAGATGCAGTCACGAGTCACTTCACAACAGAGAAACATGCTGAGAAATGCACTGTTGTGCAAGCAACCTAAGCAGTCATTTCACAAGCCAAGATTGTCCAGCTTACCCACACCGAGCTTGCGTGGTCTGGCCTTTTGGAACCACCATGGGGCGTGTGTTCCGTTGTTGACCTGAAGTATCATTAAATGGTGATGGCAGAGCTTGAATGACTGTTCAACCGCAGCCATGGGTTGAACCAAGTGGACCAGTGAACTGCTGGTCCACTTCCCAAGTAGGAATTGAAGGAAAGAGAATCTCCCTTTCTCTCCTATCCCCTTCTAATGTTCAGCACCCAAAAGAGAAGGCATTGTTAGAGGACTGAGAGGAGCCAGCTCACACTGGAGCACACCTGCACCCACCTCCACCCACACCCACACCACATGGGTGCTTGAAAGAGGAAAAGGAGATGGCCACGCCCGCCTCATTCATCTTGCACCCCACCCTCTTAGCGTCACTAACACCTGGCTGAAAATAACCACTATGTGGTAGCCCACCCAAGTGCTGTAAGTAGAATGGGACATGAAAATTCCAATATAGCCCACTTAGGGGAAGAGATGGAAAAAGGATGGAATTCACTTACTTTTGTTTTTTTAATGTAATTGCTTGACATTTATGTTCGTATGCGGTGGAATTTAGAACATTCAACACACTCATGTCATATATGATGGAAGGAGTGACCCCGTTCTTGGGCTGACACCACTGCCAAGGGACATGGCCTGGTAAACACAGGAACGAGCAACAGAGCAGAATGGAAAGAATACAATTAAAACGTTATAATTTTGCTTAGCATATGTGGAGCTTTCATTTTGAAAATGGTTCTGAAAGAAAAGGCATGTGCGGAAAAGGATGACATCAAAGAATTGTGTAGAGAATGCACATAATTTTAAGGAAGCTCCAGGTATCTTTTGGCTGATGGCGGTCCATAATGTTACAGTGCAGTCACGTAGCCCGGAGCTACATTAGGAGACCTGTGTTTACACAAGGAGGGGTCTTGGATGGCTTCTCTCTTGGAAGGAGTCTCTGGCTGTCTGGGAAGAATGAATTGCTACGCTCCTGTAGAATTTTAGCAGATTCGGCAGTAGTCACTTTCCTGCTGCTTTTTTTCCCTACTGATCTTTGCCGCTATTGACGATTCTGGTCTTCTGAACCTTTGCTCTGTGAGCACGCACAGAAACTGCAGACTGAGAGTCAAGCCTCAGGAAACTCTCCCTCTGGTGGTGATAACAAATTGCTTGGGACCGACTGGCTAATTAGGATGGGCCTTAGCAGGGCCCTCTGACTTCATACAACTTAGAAACGAAGGACAGTAGAAAGACACAGGCCTTGTGTTTTATTCATTCTTGTTGTAGAACCTCCTTTTCTAGGTTAATTGCTTTCCCTTAACGATTAAAATAAATTTTCTGTCCAATAATCTGCATGCCAAATTGGGCTGATTCATTTGACTAATTTCATCTTTATATTTTCCAAGTTCACAATCATATTTAAGTATGTGAGAATTAATCCTAGTGACTTCCTTATCTATGGTATCAAAGACCAACAGGTTGAGGCAGTTCGGATCACTGACGCTGACAGCCTGTGACCTTAATATTTAATAAATCGCTGTCTTCCTAATTAAGCCCTGAGCCTTACCTCAAAAGGCAAACTAAATGTCCAGCAGCTTCCTCAGACCTGTGACTGACAGAAATACGCTTGTAATTTTGATGAGCAGATTTCTATGGAACATGTGTATCTTAAAAAATCATAGCTCTAATGCTGTAAGCAACGGAAATATTCACTTTATAAAAGGAATCCGAATAAATGTCTCAGCTTCATAAGTATGCATGGAAGCACTCAGTTGATTTATTTTTGGTGATGGGAGCAAAGCCTAAATTTAGAAGCTATCTTTCTTTTACAGTACAATCTTAAAATACTTCCAGACATTCTGATTTCTGTATATTTTATTTGTCCAATGAATGAAAAAAATAATACACCACATCTCGAAGGAATTTAAGTTTTGTCCATCATAAAGTAATGCAGTTGAAAAAAATTTTGTTTCTTACTGACCCAACGAAAATGAAAACTACATAAGGTGTGTTATTAAAATACATTTAAAATCCTTTCTAGGATTACTGGGGAAAAAAATGCCTCTGCCAGATTCATTTGAGGAAAGAGTTGTATACACAATTAACATGCATTTTTCATGGTATTTATATGCTGTAATCAATACTGAGCTAGCCGGTATGGAACCACGGCCTCTGGGAGATACAGAGTTGGGTCCTGCCAGCCTCTGGTCACATTTTCATCAGATTAATGAATAAAACCACTTGGTGTTTGTTTGAAAGATCTTTATTGGTGTATATTGCTGAGTCATTAACATTTCACAGGGGGCAGGTAGCCTGTAGTCTGATTCTCACTGTCCATCTGCCCCCGTGGTCCCTGTCTCCATATCTGTGTTTGCCAGTGTGGACGTGACTCCGTGGGCATCATTTTGTTCTAAGATCCTTCAGAGGAGAGAAGAATGACCCAGGTAACCTCTCACTCCTGTGGTATAGCTTCTTAGGAAGACACAACTGGCAGTGCTCTGGAACTAAAGACATTTTGGGTCTGGTTTAAATGATCAGAGAGAACATTCCTCATTCTGCTGACAGCTGCAAACCCAACCATGCTACAGACTTTGCCCTCAGCATAAGGTGAGATCAGTGTACCAATATATTCCTCTTCCTCCACCTCTTCTACCACAAAAGAAAAGTACTTCTAATAGTTTCGCTTTGAGTAATATTCCCATGAACTGTCTCATATTTGCCTTCTTATAATCTGACATAATGACATCTATCTTTATATATAGTATAGATATAAAATATATGTAATTATATGTAGTATATACAGTATATATACATGTACAATAGATATATGCTTAACATATACACATATGCATGTATAGATGGTCTCAACATCTACCTTCACAAGCCCAAGATCACCCAGGACCCCTTTTGATTTACAGTGGGCATTTAATGGCTACCTTCTATGTGTTAGGAATTGTTCAAGACCCATTTGTGAATGACTGTTAATGATTCTTTAAGCTGAATGTAAGGATCTATTTCCGTCAAGGATATAGTTAATATCTAAACATACATGGATCTATAAATGTTGAAGAAAAGAGAATCTGGTCAGTCATTGAATGACTCCAGTGATGATGAATGACTCCAGTGATGAGATCTGACTCACACTTGAATAGTTCCTCTGGGTGTGTAGCTGATTTTCTACTCTTGTGTCCCAATGTCAAAACATAGTCAGGAGACGGGAGAGTTAATTAGGAAGGAAGACACTTCTCTGTTTGAAGTGGTGAGGCAAACGTGTGACAGAAAATGTTGGGTTGACTAGAAGTCTTACCAGATGTTCATCTGGGTGCCAGTTGAAGATGACACCATCCAGTCATGAAGACCCCACTTGAACCACTTGATTGTTGCCTTGGTTGTCATCACAGAAAACTGAGTCTGTGGGCCCTCGCGTGAGCTGAAGCAACACAGGTTCCTGTCGCAGATGAGTCCCACGTGGCCCCGCTGAGCGCCAGAAGCAGGGAAGCCTGGAGAATACCCAGAAGGCTTGTTGAGCTGTAGCTCCCCCATCAGAAGAGTGTTGGAGGTATTGAACACTGCTCTTAACTGGACAATGTTTTGCGACTTCTATGCCTGACCTCATTTCATCTAAGTCCACAGATTCTTGGAAACGGCAACTTTAAGTGAATGACATCTAACAGACCCAGTTCCTTCAGTGCTCCCTTTCATTTAGTGTTGACCTGGAGTCTTTCTTTCTCATCCATGTTGCAACGAACCAATGATGAACAAACCAAAGGATGTTATTCGAAAACCGCAGTGGCTTAGGTCTGTGTGTGTGCCTGCGACTTGCTTGCAGGCAGTGGGCCATTTGGGATGACTTTGTATGAAAACCAGGTGTTCACTTAATTAAACACTCAGGTGTTCATCAGTGAAATGACTGATCCAGCACAGTCCAACGGTGTGCGTGGACCTAAGGCTACGGAAGTGCTGAAGGAACCCTGAGAGCAGGAAGGGAGAGGTCCAGTGACAGGACTGGTCCCTGGCCCAGTCCCCCAGAAGGGAATATCCCATCCACCCCCAGACAGGAGATACTTTCAGTTGTAAGGAAGCTTCTGGCAGACCCAGCCCGCTCTCCCCCTTCTAGATCTCTGCTACCAAAGAATCATTCTTAAACCAATAATATTTTATAGAAAACCACTTCATATTTAACACTGAATTGAATTTAAGATCTATGGTATAAAAGCTCCAATTTGACATTCTTCACAACAGTTGCTAGAATGCCAAAAGAATTTAACAACTTTGAAGGGCTGTTCTTAGCAAATGTGATAAATTTCCTTTCATTTGCTTGATCTTTGATTAATCATCGAATTCTAGTCTTAAAATAACTTGGCTAATTTATAATGTCATATATTTATATATGGGAGAGTTGGACTTCATGAACAAATCCATGGTGATAAATAAAAGTCTTAATAACTGAGAAAGGGTGAACTGCGGTAATTTAATTACTTTAGTCATGCATATTATTTTAGTGACTATAGGAAATACAGAATTATATATATATATATATATAATGATAGTTGATAAAGGAATTGTAAAAACATATTAATGCCTTATAGTGGCATGCATGAAGGGGTTGAAATAATGAAATCTTATTAAAGCCTCTATAGTAGATTTTGGACAAGCTCTTAGAGAATTACCCTTTGGAAAAATGCCACTTCATTCATACTAAATGCATGATTTTTACTTTCATTTCAACTCTGTTGTGTAAATATTTGACAGTGAAGTCTAAACCATTGACAGAAATTACTGTGGTGTTGTTTGAGCCTTTGACATTTATTTCCCTTGTGAAACACAGTTGTTTCCATTGTTTAATATTTAAGATACACTCCAGATTAAATGTCTAAAGATGGATAAAAAATAAAACCTCCTCTGGCCTTTGAGGAGAATACTTTTACATTTGTGTCTGTTGGAACGCTCTCTTTTTCTTAAGAATGCATTTAATATATTGAACCATAAAAAGATTTAGAAGTGAAATCAAAGTGTAGATAAAAATTATATGCAGGAAAGTGGAATTAATAATTCTGGCAACTGGGTAAATATTAGGGTTTTAAAATGTTCTGTATTTGCATATGGGTGACTTTTCTTACCCTAACAAATTCTGTCAAGCCTAGGAAAGTGTTTTTGGTGATTAAGGGAGAGAGATAAAGCTGCTAGGCCAAGTGCCTTGGGAAATTAATGCACAGGAAACTGTTTATAGGAGTTTCATGCCTGGACTAATCAACCCTCTGAAAATTCAGATAAATCACGTAAATGGTTAGAAACAAAGACAGAAACATGGATATTTGTTTTGTGTATCTATTGCTGTGACATAAATCACCCCCGAACTTAGAGGCCAGAGCAATACTTCAATTTACTTTTAAATTTTACCAAGTTTAGGAGGGTGAACAGTGTCTTGATTGGTGGGATGTCATAGGGTGTGAGGGACGCCGGGGTCTATCCAAGATGGTTTGTTTCCACTTCACAAGTCTGGTTCCTTGGTCGCTCCTTGGGCCCCCTCTCTCTCCTCCTCTCAGCCCAGTCTCCAGGACCCTTGTGAGGCTTGGACATCTCAGAAGCTGTTATGCCATCGTCACTCTCTTCACATGCCAGCTGGTGCTCAGAAAACAGGGGTGGCCATTCTTAGTTGAGTTAATTGCTGGTTTGGGACTGAGGCCACTTCATTTTTGTCATATTGGTCATTGGCCTGGTCATTGGTCAAAGCATCCAGAGGGCCCCCAGATTTAAAGAGGTGCAGAAATCCATTGGTCATTGACTTGGTCATTGGTCATTGGCTTGGTCATTGGTCAGAGCAGCCAGAGGGTCCCCCAGATTTAAGGAAGTGCAGAAATCCATTGGTCACTGACATGGTCATTAGTCATTGGCTTGGTCATTGGTCAGAGCAGCCAGAAGGTCCCCCTAGATTTAAGGAAGTGCAGAAATCCATTGGTCATCGGCCTGGTCATTGGTCAGAACAGCCAGAGGGTCCCCCAGATTTAAGGAGGTGCAGAAGTCCATTGGTCATTGGCTTGGTCATTGGTCACAACAGCCAGAGGGTCCCCCAGATTTAAGGAGGTGCAGAAGTCCATTGGTCATTGGCTTGGTCATTGGTCATCGGCTTGGTCATTGGTCAGAGCAGCCAGAAGGTCTCCCCAGATTTAAGGAGGTGCAGAAATCCATTCCACCCCTGAGTGGGAGAGAGACAAGGTCACACTGCAGAAGAGCATCTGGGTTGGAGAGATGCTGTTGCCTCTGAATTTGTCAAATGAAATCTCTTTCAGCTCCTAATCTGAAAAAAATAAATATTTGAGAAACTGATACATCTAACAATAATCTGCAGAGACTCAAAAAAGCAGTTAACCACTCACTAGTGCCATTTAGTGAAACTTGGCCCCGTAACTCCCATAGATATTTTTCATTGTAAGATGTCCTTGAAGAATTGTATGCTTGTCATTAAAAATACCAACATTCCAGAAATAAGCTTTGGCTTATGATTATACACCAAGGGTCAAGTATTCCAACGTGCGTCTCACTTTGAGGACATATGAGACCTATGTCTAATGGATTCTGCAATGGGATGTATACAGGTTTTCTTGTAAGAATTTTAGCACAGACCTATCTTTTCATTCAGACAGCTCTTTCCTACAGGATGAGAATTTAGTAAACCATTTTGGGTACCATTATCTGTTTCATTGTGCATTTCAAATATCTTAAGCTCACATAAACCAGTACCATGTAAACTTACTTATGTTTTCTTACTAACACATGCCTGGTGTTCCTATAAATATTATTTGCTCACCCCCTGTTAGTCTTTAAGTGTCACATCTTAGATAAAAACCAAATGTGAAACAGAGAAAATAAGATGCCTCAAAGGTATAAAGTGGAGTCTTCTTTTGCAGAAACTGGATTATGTCTTCTTCCTACCTTGTGCTGATTTTCTGTATTTACCTCTTGTGTTGGGGAACATCAATAGACATTTTCAAAGGTTAATCTAGAGAACTTATGGACAAAGTCAGGAAATATCCATTGAGAGGCCATAACTTCACCACCCACACCTGCAACTCACTTGACCCCATGCTGCTGGCTCAGTGGTGCTGGTTCGGATTCCCTTGCCACTTCCCTTAGTGCCAGTAGCCCTGCTGCCTGTACCATCTCAGTCACACTGCTGCTCATTGATCTGCAAAAGTTATAAAGAAATGGGCCTGGGTCTTTGATCGGTTCTATAGATAGGCTCTACAGGGCCCAAAATGTTGTAGATTTTAAGTTTTATACACATAGAACTTGCTGTGAAATAGAACGCTGACTATGGTTCGAGAAAGAACCATCACTGATCTCAGAGACACAAGTTCATCTGGTTTGTTGTCTCTAGAATCCTCATGATGTCTTTTGCTACTTGGACATGTTAGTCACTGACCTTGGCCAGCTTACATACTTACAAGATCCTGAATCTTAATTCTTCGAAATTTTCTCAGACTCTATAAGCCAGTCAATACAAATATCGATGGTCCATTGACCTCATCTCCGTTTTGCTTGCTTAAGGGATCTGCTGTTCACTTCCAAGGACAAGAGTTTGCTTAAGACTTGGCAGAGCTGGCTGAGGAGGCTAAGCCCCGGCCCTAGGGCCTGTGACCTTATATGAACAGCTTGATGTGACAGCCATGGTCATGGAAGTATTTACACCAGGGAAATTGGCAAATGCTACAAGCCTGGGCTTTCTTTTTTTGTGTGTGACTGCAAGCCAAAACATCAAGACTTTTACCATGATTGATTGCCAGCTGCCCATGTTTTAACAACAGCTCAAAAAAAAAAAATCCTAAAAACCAACAATCATGTCAGTATGAAACTGACTCAGTACTTTTCAATATTTGTGATTTAGTATCACTTGGCTCCAGCCTATAACTTGTATTCTCAATTGATGACTAGGACAGATCCACCTTATAGCACTTCTTGGATGTTATTATTTATGTGCTAGGCAGACATCTAAATCTATCTGAAGTTAAGGACTATCTCTTTATGCTGGTGGCATCAAAGCACATACAAAAATTAATGTAGCTGAAAATGTAGTCAGTACATTTCATTTTATTATTGACTGGCTATTCTTAATTGCTGGTGATTAAGTATAAACTTATGCCTTGGCCCATCTGCGACACAACTAAAATTTTCTTCCATAAAATATAAAACAAATTTAATTTACCAGTAGTCATTCAGAAGAGTACAGAGGGGGTTGGTGCCAGTTTTTGAGTGACTGAGAGTGTAGGATTGTGGAGTTTGGAACTTCTGAGGTTACTGGTGTGGAAATGAAAACATTGCAATGGTGGGAAAAGCATGGCCAACAGGAGGTAGTGTGATTCCATGGAAATAGCTGGGATAGGTTAGTTTTTCCAGGACCTTAGTAATGTTAGATGTGAGAGAGAACGGAAAATGGAAGGTGAAAGAGAATCAGAGGGTAGTGTTGAGGAAGGATGAGATACTAAATTATGTTCTGTAGAGAGAGTGGAAATAGCCAGTCAAAAGAAAATGCAATAGAAGATTCTAGAAAGTTCAGTGGAACAAGATCTGGAGTAAATGTCCTTAACAAAAAAACTAAATAATCCTCCTTCAAGACAGAAATGAAGTGAAGGGTAAGAGGTTGGGAGCAATTCAGAGGAGTTTGGGAAGTGAAAGAGTTGAGGGCTTCAGTTTTTTAATTTATTTCCAAGTTTCTATATATGTGAAAAGGATCAGAATATTGGGAATTTGAAAGAAAAATGGAGAACGGTTTGCTAGAAAACCTCAACTAGGAAGTGAGAGAAGTAAAAGAGTAGAGCCTGAACAAGAATTCCCTATCCCTAGTGTGAATTCCGCAGTCAGCGCCAATGATTTTAGATACTCATTTTTATCCCTTTCTATCCTGAGACAAAGCCGTTCTCACTTTGAGTGTTTATTGTAAAATATACACACAATTAGTAACCGTTTTATAGTACCACGCCATCACATTAAGTCATTTTTATGTCTCATTATCCCCTAATTATTCAGACTCAACTTGTACGTGCTTCTTTGCCTTCTGGTTAGATTTCATGTTTGTTTCTGTTTCCTTCTGTTTTTTTTTTTGTTGTTGTTGTTGTTGTTTTTAAGATTTATTTATTTACGAATACAAGAGCTGGGGTACAGGCCAGAGTCGCAGTAGGTGAGAGGAGTCACCAGAGACAGAGTGGGGAGCAGAACAGACAGAGGGACTAAAACACATTGCTGAGGGGAGCAGCGGGGAGACAGGAGAGGTCTGTTGCGACCTGTGGGTCCCCTCCCTGGCCGGGGATCGAACTCCCATTCCTATGTGGCTGATGCTTCACAGTGCTGCGTTCAACCTGCTGTGCCACCAGGGAGGCCCCTGTTTTTTTCTTTTTTGTGGGTAAAATCTTATATTTTAGTTTTTAATGTCTATTTATTGCATCATCCTTCACATTTGTATAATGTATGATTTCCCTGTGAAGCTCCCACCACCAGTCCCCCAGCACCACCACTGCCATCCTGTGGCCTTCCCAAACTATCCTGATCCTTTTTCCTCCTCTTCCCTTACAGTATGTCTCTGACCTATGGCTTCCTAATGATTTGATTTCTTCTTTTCTATAGTTCCTTTTTTCCCCCTGATCCCTTTCTGTTTAGATTTACACAGATGCTCCCGTAGTCGTTGTCTGCCTTGGATTTTCTCACATTCTCACCCAGTGCCCAAATTTCCCGGAAGCACTCAAAGGTGCCACCCCCTCCTTCCCTGCAGCCTGTTTCTGCCTTTCTTCCCTTCATCCTGATACTAAACTTCTAATTTTTTTATTTTTTTTTATGCATACACGAGCTGGGGTACAAGCCAGAGTCGCAGGAGGTGAGAGGATCCACCAGAGACAGAGTGGGGAGCAGAACAGACAGATGGACTGAAACACACTGCTGAGGGGAGCAGCAGGGAGGCAGGAGAGGTTTTGCTGCACCCTGTGGGTCCCTCCCTGGCCTGGGATCGAACTCACACTGCTGTGCAGCGGATGCTTCACAGTGTGGCACTCAACCCGCTGCGCCACCAGGGAGGCCCTAAACTTACTTCTGAGTTGGAATCTTAATCAGCAACTTAGGTGGATGTGAGTGAAAACTTAGTCTTCGTGAACAATTTTTTTTTCATTTTTTTTATTAAAATATTTTAAAATTTACATATACTTGCCTTTAATTGTAATCCCCATGTATTCCCCATCACCATCTCACCAGTGCACCATCACCTCAGTCCCTCGTGCTCCCATCTTCCCTCAACCCTCCCCACCAGGTGTCCCCAGTCTGTCGTGAACAATTTGCCATTTAATGGGATAGATCACATCCCAAAAGAAATTCTTTAAAAAATAGCGTTGTTGTATTTAGAAAACATATTAGTAAATTATGTACGCTTAAAATCTCACAAGAATTTCCTCTATATGATAGCAACCCCCTTTCTTGACCCCTGCTCCAGATGGAAGTCTGGAAAACAGTAAGGATGAAAAACAAATGCATTAAGTTGTAGGTGGAATTTACAGCTATTAATATACCACCTATTTAATAAGAGACTTTCATCTTTAGGAGTTAACTCAATTTCCCCCAAGTTTAATACTCTGCAATTCTAACATGCCACCCTTATGTAATATAAAATCTCTTGAAAACGGTATTTTAAAAAACATCAAACTGGAAGTTACAGTATTTTGCTTTATAGAAATGAAACATAAATTTCAATCTTGGCAAAAATGTAAAAAGTTGGACTGTCCCACTATGTTTTGTTTTCTTTTTCTTTATATATATTCGACATCAATTGTGGTCCCCATGGATTTCCCACACCATCACCTCAGTCCCTTATGCTCTTTCTGCCCTCATCCCAGTCCCTCTCCTGTCCCCACAAAGTGTTTCTGATTTGTTCTTGTCTTTTGTTTTTTTAATTGTTATTATTCAATGATGCTTTCTTTCCTAAAATGTTATAAATCTACCTCTAATCACTAATGAACATGATTCACATAGAGAAATTTTCTGTGCTCTACTGTCATAGCTGTTTTACTTCCTCCCTCATATCGTGCTTCCTATACAGGACATAACAGCCACTGATATATAAATAATATGTGCATTTTTTAAATATACAGTTGACTATGGCAGAAGATTATGGGTTTTGGTGGTGGATATAGTGTGATAACATACATTTGTAAATGTGTGAACTTATGGCCTTAAACATATTGTATCACCGTTACTTCAAAAAAGTACTTTTAATAAAAATGTGTATGATTTAATGGTAATTAGAATCTAAGTACTATAGAAAATGTACATGGTAGATCTGCTCCCTCATCACCCCATTAAGATCTGTTTATTTGTTTTAATCAACTGAAGTACAGGAATCTAGAAATGCCTCAGGAAAAAAAAAAACACATTCTAACATACTGTAAGCAAAGGATGGGAAATGTAATTGGATAAACCATGTTTATAGCAAAAAAAATGACCTAGATTTCTAGCACATACTTTACTATTTTTTCCGATTTCTCTTGTGTGAGGCACTTAGGTGGATTTCTTTGCATTCCCTAATTTTCCCATGACCCAAATTCCAGGCCCAGCTTTTCTTCAGTTAACTGTTTGCTGACAATATTCCTGTATGTGGAATGATGTGGAGGTGTTGACCAGTGCATATGATGTCGGAGCTCTGGGGTCCACGTGCCTGTTTTCCATTCTGGCACTCATTGACTGTCACTCTCCCTGTGATGGGGAGTGGGTAAGCTCCAGGGTTTTCCTGCCCAAGTAATGTGAGGATGACAAGGAAAAGTTCAGACTGTGAAGAGCCAAGCACGTAGGATGAGCTAACTCCTGTTCCCTAGTGTTCTCTCATTAGTATTCAATGGGAAGGTAACCCTGAGAACAGTTGCTCTTCTTAATTATCACAATAATCTATCCCACACACCCCAAGCGGTACTCCTAAATTACCCAGAAGCAGGAACCTCAACAGGAGCATAAATGCTTTGGAGTTTTCAGCAAACTGGCCATGAAAAGTCAAATGATTTTTCTCTAAGATGGAGAGGTGAGGCCAGGACCTTCCAAAAAATGTTGATCACATATCAGCTCTTTGATCATCCTGTTTATTTTCTTCCCAAGACTACAGGGTACCTTCCCGGCACCATCACCACTTGATTTCATTCAGGGTTCCTTTTCTTCTCCTATTTGTTATAGAATAAAAT
Source organism: Galemys pyrenaicus (assembly GCA_019455555.1). Classification (NCBI taxonomy): domain Eukaryota; kingdom Metazoa; phylum Chordata; class Mammalia; order Eulipotyphla; family Talpidae; genus Galemys; species Galemys pyrenaicus. The sequence continues at coordinate 859,552 of JAGFMF010011484.1, read as the reverse complement.
AAATGAAGGGCCTATCTGGTAGCATAAGGGGTTGAGCATAGCACTGCAGCATGAATTTGATACCCAGCCAGGGAGGGGACCCACGTGGCTCAGCAGTCGTCTCCTGCCTCGCCTGCTGCTCCCCTCAGCAGTGTGTTTCAGTCGATCTGCCTGTTCTGCTCCACACTCTGTCTGTGGTGAATACTCTCTCACCCTCCCCAAGCCTCTGGCCTGTACCCCAGTGCTTGTATGCATAAATAAATAATTTAAAAAAAAATAAAAATAAATAAATGAAATCCTTCTGTTCCTAATGCAGAGCAAATGTTCTGCTCAGATTTTCATGCATTTCATACTTGGGTTAATATCTTACTATTTTACTATGTGCAGAATCTGAATTGTTTTATCATACAAGTCAATGTCCCTTTCAAAGTAGATGTAGAAGATATCAGAATTTTATTTTATTATTATATTTTCTCCATATGCTTTCCCTGAAATACTTTAGGAGAGACAATTTTGGGGTCATGCATAGATTTTGAAATATACATATATTTCATGCATATGTGGCTACGTAAATTCCATTTCTAGGCAAATTCCTTATTCAATATTTGTAGGATTTAAGTGCTTCAGAGTTTTAGATATTTACAGAAGATGCTGATCAATCCAGAAACTTAGATACTTGTGAATCAAATTTTGAAAACATGTCTTGTGTGATCATATATTGTCTGTTTTAGACAGATCACAGCTTCTAAAAACAACACCAGCTTCAGTGAGTGTCTCTGCATCCGTTGTAGTGTTCAGTAGATGATAAAACACCAGCATTCAGGCTATTGTGCAACATTCAGGCAGCAGTCACAGCGCCACCATCAGGCTGCTTTGTTGCATGCTATTTTTAGCTGCAAACTTGACCTACCCCTCCCCCCATGCAATGAGCAATTTCAATCAAGTTGAAGGGTTATATAAATAAATGAGTTTAAAAACTTATCATTCATCCATATGTGACTGTTAGCATATACGTAAGCTAGAAAATACCTTTTGCATCATTTAATGCAAATTCTTAATTAAAGAAAAGAATCTTGGCAGCAAAGACGAAAACGATGACTGCCTGCATATCAATGATAAGGCTTTCTCAGTTCTCTGACGCTGCCTTCATCTTGTGCAATTAATAAAAGCAAAATTAATAGATGATCGATGTGTGATATTTTTCCTTAAAGACAAGAAAAATGATTATGTTGAGCTAAAGGAAAGTAAATCATGAAACATTTTTGATTTTTATAATCGTATAAAGTTTTATATATTCAACTTTAGTGAACTGGACCCACTGGTTGCAAGGGGTTGATTCTGTGAAAGGCTAATGTATGTCAGTGAGTGCAGATGCAATGTTGTGCCAAGAATGATTCCTGTCAGCAGGGAATAGCTTGGAGAAGCTCTTGGCCACTGAGATGTTGCTGGGATGTGGGTGGGGCTGGGGGAGTAGAGGGGGATGGGGGAGTGGGAGGTTGGAGGGATGTAGGGGTAGGGGCCTGGGGAGTGAAGGGTGGAGAGTAAGGGGTGGGTGTAAGGGGTGAAGGAGCAGTTGAAATTGATCACCATCAATGAACTTCACCTTGCAGAGGGTCTGGGCTTCTTCCTCTTGCTGGAACAGACAACAATCCTATGTTGAAAGAGTAAAAAAGTCAAAAAACTTTCCATCATTGATATGATTATAAAGATTATTGATATGATTATAAAGATTATTTTATATTTAGTTTTGAAACAAATAACAGGCTTCAGTTTTTAAAAAAATCCCTTAAATATCTAACGCAATGCAAGAGGACCCTATTATATGTCTGGATTAAATATGGTAGCACTTTGTATTTATACTTTTCAATATTGCATTGTTTGATGGCATTAGGTATTTTTAATTTCTTTTTGAAAATGGTGCCTTTGGGGATAGACAAAAATTGCTTTTAAGTTTATATACTAATTAAAATAAGATAGGAATGTAGGTTAGTTACTTCATCAAACAATATTAACAGGTTATATAAGAATTTGTTCCTTCTGTAAAATGTGAAAACACAAGCCTGAAGGTGAGGAAATATTATATACATACTTTCCAGTTATTTTATAGAATTCAGCTTACACATTATGAGTGATTGTATAATTTGTGTAAATTCCTATAAGACTTTGAAATCGGTTATAGAACATCAGGCTAAAATTATACATGTACTTTTCTAATTTCTGACATAACTTTGTTGAAGTATAATATTTTTACTCATGCATAACATTACTTTTCAGCTCAAATAGGAGATACTCACTATTGTTAAACATTTAAATGACAGAGAAGAATATATTTATTTTTCTTTTGTTATGCTTTTTAGGTAGTCCTTAGCTCATTAAGTCTAATTATTTAAGTATAATATAGACAGTAGGGTATAGTGTTTAAATAATATCTCTGCAACTAGTCATTCCAACCTGTTTCCTCATTTTCACTGTCCTCTCTAAAGACTAAAAGACAATGAAATGGAAATTATTTAAGTTAACTGAGCAATGTTAGCAGTGCAGAATAACTAGTTTACTAAGTTGTTGGTCAGTACTTTTGCTGACAGATGTCCAGAGAAAATGCATCCTCTTTGCACTTTGCTGTCTTATTGGTTCAAGTGCCCTTTACAGCAGAAAACAAGCTAACTGTTGAGAATTATATAGCTCATCATTTTCTGACATAAATAAATGTTTTGGGAACATAACACCATAGGTTTTTTATGTTTTGCTGAATTCCTCTTGGGAAAATAGCTCTAGGCACAGAAAGAGTGTTTTCTAAATCTTAGTAAAACTGTGAGGCTAAATTTCAGATTCTGAAATGTTACATTATTGATTATGTTATTGTATTTATTAGTTTTTATGATATAATTGCTATCACAAATTGGTGAAATAGTTTGTTTTCTGCACATTTTCTGAGAACTAGGAGCTGTGCTAAATATTAATTCCAGCAATGACTGAGGGTTTTCTAAATTGCAATAATCATTTAGCAGGCTACTATTTTGCATAAGACTTTGACCTTGAAAGCTATTATTTGTATCTATTGAGTTTGAATGAATTAGAATAGGAGTGCCTAGGAATGTTTCAGAAATTGAATCACGCTATACAAAATATGTAATTGTATTGTTTTTTGTTTGTTTGCCAACTGGCCACATATAACCATTCAGCCAATGACAATGTACAGAGACCCAAAGGAATGTTAAATGTGGGTATCTTCAGATGGAGAACTCAGTTTTATTATGACCGTATTTATTAGCAAGTGTTCATTCCTAAATCATGCATTTCTTGCAGCAGCAGCTGATAGAAACTGAAGAGAGGAGTGCTATGAATCTGTAATTCTAATTGTCCTATCTGGCATGTAGAACGAACAATCCATTTCTTTTACTGAAACAACATTACTGAAAATCATAACATTGCTTGCATGATGATGTGAAACTATTGATTTGAAGCAAAGGGATTTCATACCCAGTGAAACATCATTCTGGACGTGTCATTTCCTTCTCAGGCAGGAGAAGTAGGGTGCTGGCCCAGAGGAGTGGGTTCCCTTCACCAGAAAACTTGTCAGAAAGATACGTCCTGCTCCCCGCTTGGCCGATGCTAGCAGAAGCTCTGGAAGTAGAGCTCTAAGATCTGTTACTCAATAAGAAATCTAGTTGATTTTATGTGTGCTGAAATTTGAGTCACTGCATTAGACAGAATAGCTGGAGATAACGTTAAAACACGCACAGCAACGTTAATAGTGAATTTTGATAAACACATAACCACCCAGTTCTCAGCCTCCTAGCCCTGCTTTGTTTTCTTTTTCATATTTTATATATTTCTTACAATGTTTGCTTTCTTTTCTAGGTGTAGTCCCGATAGAATCCCCACCCCCCAGTTCACCCACGCACCTCCACCATTGTCTCTTGTGCTCTTCCCACCCCTACCCTGTTTCCAGTCCCTCCCTCTGCCCTGCAGAATGTCTCTGATTTGTAGGTGTCTGGTTTCTTTTTGTTTTGTTTTGTTGTGGGTTTTTTTAATTCTTGTTGATGCGTTAATATTATTTTTTTCCTTGATCCCCTATATTCCTCTTATAAGGGAGATCATCCCGTATTTTTCTTTTTCCTTCTGACTTATTTCACTGAGCATAATCCCTTTAATCTCCATACACATTGCTGCCAATGGCTCTAGTTTATCTTTTGTGATTGCTGAATAGTATTCCATTGTGTATATGTACCACATCTTTTTGATCCAGTCATCTATTTTTGGGCTTTTGGATTGATTCCAAGTCTTACTGTTATACCTAGTGTTGCAAAGGGGTTGAGCACTGCAATGTGGAGCTTCAGCAACCTCTGCAGTGCAAGTTTGATCCCTGGCCAGAGAGGGGACCCACATGGCACAGCAGACCTCTCCTGCCTTGCCTGCTGCTACCCTCGGCAGTGTATCTCAGTGGGTCTGCCTGTTCTGCTCCCCACTCTGTCTCTGGTGAATCCTCTCACCCCCCCGTACCTCTGGCCTGTACCCCAGTTCTTGTATACATAAATAAATACATCTTAAAAGAATAAATAATGTTATGATAAACACAAGGATGCATGTATTCTTTTGAATTAATGTTTTTGTGTTGTTTGGGTGAATCCCCAGCAGTGAAATTGTTGGGTCATATGGTAGCTCCATTTTCAGTAGACTGAGGAACCTCCACACAACTTTCCGTAGAAGCTGGACCAGTTTGCATTCCCACCAGCAGTGTAGGAGAGTTCCTTTTTTACCATGTCCTCACCAACATTTGTTGTTGCTGGTTTTTTAAATATGTGCCTTTGTTACCAGTGTAAGGTGGTATCTCATGGTGGTTTTAATTTGCATTTCCCTGATTATGAGGGATGCTGAACATTTTTCACGTGCCTGTTGGCCATTGCATTTCCTCTTTGGAGAAGTGTCTTTTAAGTTCTTCAGTTCATTTTTTGATTGGATTGTTTACTTTTTTTTGAGTCATGTGAGTTCTTTGTAGATCTTTGTGATCAGTTCCTTATCAGTTGTATGGAGTGCAAAAAATTTTCCCCAATCAGTGGGGTGTCTCTTTTGTTGTACAGAAGCTATTTAATTTGATGTAGTCCCACCTGCTTTGTTTTCTTAAAGGCCCCTATTCCCACATGGTAAATCCCTCTTCTCAAATATAGTCTAGATGAGGGCAGGGATTCTGTCTTCTCTGAACGCCCTTTTCCCCCCACTCATGAGCTAGCACCTGGTACCTAGAAGGTAGTTTTAATACATATTTATTAAATGAATAAATTATGAGAGTTCAATAAATGTTAAAATACATAAATGGAAATATTAGTATCAATTCATTTTAAGCTATAGGTGAATATGTTAACCTTTATTAATAACATATAAATTTGCATCACTGCAGTGTAAATCAGTTTTAGTCAGTGCAGTTTAACAAACATAGTGAGTTATCTTTTTATATTTAAATTTGTATACTGTGAAACCACCTTGTTCATAAATCTACTGGTCACTTTCAAGGAAGATGCTATGGTTATTTTTTCTTTTAAAGATTTATTTATTTATGCATACAAGCACTGGGGTACAGGCCAGAGGTATGGGGGTGTGAGAGGATTCACCACAGACAGAGCAGGGAGCAGAACAGGCAGATCAACTGAAGTACACTGCTGAGGGGAGCAGCGGGCACAACAGGGGAGGTCTGCTGTGCCATGTGGGTACCCTCCCTGGCCAGCAGCAGGGATCGAACTCGTGCTGCAGTGGCTGTGGTTTGCTTCATAGTGTGTTGCTTAACCCACTGCGCCACCGGGGAGGCCCTGCTATGGTTATTTTAATGCATGGTTTGAAATTAGTTTTTAAAATTGGTAGATGACTGTGGGTGCTTTGGTGATGTAGTTTTGATAGTTTATGTCAAATTGTGTTAGAGTTTTGCATTCTTTGTACTTTCACAGAAAGGACTTATTAAAGAGAAAAACAGCCTGAAAAACAGGACTGTTTAACCAAGATATGAATAAAAGATACTGAAGTAATTGTGGTTAACATAACTCCCATGTGGTATCCCATGTTCATATTCATTAACAGCAGAATTAAGCTGTTCTGTAGACTTGCACCAGTCCATGCTTTATAACTAAATTTATACTATAGTTGAAGCATCTTCAACTTTATCACTATTGAATGATCTTGAAAAACATTTATTTCATACCGACTTGACCCAACTACCTTAACCAGTCAACGATCTAATCTGTGTAAGTTCCTGACAATTACTAATGAAATTGAGCTGAGAAGAAAATAGTGCAATTTCAGATTTTATATTATAGTTCAAATAAGTACTACATTTCAGAAACCAGTACCTTCAAATAATTTATATTCCACCCAAGGGTGTAATGCCAGTGTGCGCTGTATAATTAATCGAGCACCAACGCTGCCATCAAGTCAATAGTTTTTCCTCTCCTACCGAGAGTTGTCACTGTCAAAATATAATCCTGGGTTTTCATACATTTGAGCAGTCCTTATGCTTTTAAATTTGCTTAACTAATATATAAACACTGCTGCGAAATGCTTTACTCCAATGGGGACCCATAGTACCTCTAAGTTTTCTGACAAGTTTATAACCATGCTCATCATCACAGCATGAACAGAAAATAATTATTACACTGATATAATGACTAATTTAAATATTTTCCCACTGAAGCATAGGATGCTTTGTATGTATATTGGACTTTTTAAAAACATGTATTTTTTATTATAAATATTGTGTTAATTTTAGTTGCGGTAACTTGGTTGATGACACTGTGTATCATTTGGGGAATAAGGTCCACACATCTTCAGAAGCATGTGTCTACCCCACGCGCACCACCAGAGCACCCATCGCCCCCCATCAGGGCCCCCTGGGCCCCCCTAAAATCAATTTTTATAAATGGTAAATATTATAACTCAATCCAGAGCTTATTAAATGCAGAAATTTGAAATGCTGGGTATATTTTCATAATCAGATCTCCATGATGGGAAGAGAAACAGTAGATTTGGAAGAGTTATCTATGTCCATGAAATAACATTTCTCTCTTTTTTTAAAGATTTATTCATTTATGCATACAAGAGCTGGGGTACAGGTCAAAGGTGTGGGGGTGAGAGGATCCACCAGAGATAGAGTGGGGAGCAGAACAGGCAAATCGACTGAAACACACTGCTGAGGGGAGCAGCGGGCGAGGCAGAAGAGGTCAGCTGCACCATGTGGGTCAGCTCCCTGGCTGGGGATGGAACTCAGGCTACAGTGATGGTGATAGATTGATAGCATTGAAACTTACCCCTTGTGCCACCAGGGAGGCCCTATGACCGTGGAATAACATTTCTGCCTTGTACCTTCAAGTGAAAAAAAAAAAATAGTGACTTCTATTTAAGAAAGAATTGTTTCTGTCTAGTATTAAACAAATTCTTTTTGCTAAAAGTGGACAATGTCACTAGAATAACTTTTTAGTGGTAAATTTGCTTCAGATAGATTGGCGAGGTACCAGATAAAGCTGCATCATTGACTAACTTCCTTGAAGGCAGAGTATTGTCACTTATCACTGCTCTTGGTGGGTGATGATTATTGTTTTAGGAAGGATGTTCACTGTGAAGGTCTTGGGGACATTTCATGGGACAGATCCAACAGACGATGATTCAGGGCTCTGAACCCAAGCAGTTTGAGAGAGGGGAGGGCCAGGCTTCCTGAGGATGAATGAGAGAAAAATTGTGGGCCAAGCAAGGACAGAATACAGAGTTAGTAATATTGGAAAGATGGAGAAGGGAGAAATAAATCAGGAAGAGTTGAAGTAGGGCAATAGAGAGATGCTCAGGAAAGTTTAGAGTCAAGTTTAGATCAAAAGATGGATGCGTTTACAAGAACTAAATGTCAACAGTGTCAAATGCAAAGGAGAAGAAGCTATGATAGAAATCTTTAATTTCCTCATTACTACTAAGCACTGACACTGTGAGTCTCTGCATTGGTTACTTTAAGCTACAACTGTTACAAGATAGGGAGTGGGGCACCCCAGAACCCCCAAAACTGCCTGCTCCAAATAGGTTCTGCCATCCACTGCATCAAGACAAATACTCGCTAGTAAGACCTTGAATGGAAAGGCACTTTAGTGCAATTAGTGTGTAATAACGGAGACAAAGAATATAGTTTTGAAATAAAGTACCTTAAGTTCCCCATCCCCTTATGGGTAAACGCTCAGCCAAACAGGACTGGCCCAAATCAGGGCCATTGAGGCCCCAAAGCCTGCACAAGTCTAAGGTACCTCTTGGTGGGGACTTAGAGGAAAGTGGCAGAAACAGCTAGACAAGTCTAGAAAGAAAAGAGTAAAATCAGGATCAAGATAAGCACTGCCATTGGCACCCCACGGCCTCGCACCTACATCTGCTTTAAGTATCTCCTTCCATGCCCCCCAAGTCCCTGGTGCAAGTCCAAGGCCAGAAAGCAAGCGCAGCTTCTCCACATCTCTCTGCTGCACGTGCCTCCTCCAGGTCTCTTTCTTGCTCTCCATCCTGCTTCCTTCCTTCCTCAGTCTCCTCTCCAGCTTCTCCTCCTCCCTGCTCAGCTCCACCCTCCTTTGGGCGGGGCAGGAAACCTGGAACCTCCCCTTTTCCTGGGGACCACCTTGTTACACAACCTCAGGCGTGATTCAGCAGTCTGTCATAGCCTCAAATTCCATGTAGTGTGGGATTAGGAAGTCTTACTCTGAAGACAGTCCTGATTGTGCTTGAGTCATCCGTTATCAGTCAAAACACAGAAGCTAAACTGAATTATGAACAATGTCAAGTTAGTTTCATGAGTGAAGGCTACTGGATTTCAAGATATTAGGCTGCCTAAAACATTCTAAAGATACTCCCTTTTTATTGCATTTAAAAGAGTGAAAGAGTAGGTCATTCCATTATGCAATTTGCAAGGGAGACAGCAGTGGATTTATCTCAGCCATCTAGTGTCTGGTTATTAATCCCGAGAATCTGGTTTGCCAATAAGTCTGTGAAATCTTGATCAAATTGCATTGTCTCGTTTTCCTCAGGTGAACTTTTCATGCAAATTGAAGGCTTCGGTTTGCTGGAATTCCCTTGACCCTGCCAAATGGGATTATAATCTTTGTTGCTACTCATATATTAAACAGCTAATAGGCAAGAGATCTTTATCTGATACTTTTTCATTTAACTGGAAGTATGTTTGGAGGAACTTCAAAGATTCAAGCAGAGGTAATTGTCTTCTACAAAAAACTAAGAGTTATACATAATGCAATGGATTCCCAGTTCTCTGCAGAGACCTGGCTTACTGAGACCGAATTAACATCTGGAATGTTCACTATGGTGACTTTTGCTGGGCTATGCCCTGTTCAGAACGAGGAGAAAATAACTCAGAAAGTAGGGGAAATACCTAAGATGAAAAAGTCCCCATTCTTATTAACCACTGTGTTTTCTTACTTTGATAAATAATATGAATAACTGAATTTTCCTACTTTGTAAGACTGAAGTCAAGAATATTTAAAAACAGTTAAAACAGTAAAATTGTTAGATTACCTTCAAATAGCACAAATGTTTATTTTTGAATTCCGTATACATAGGACCTTTAAAAATAGGAGTTAGTTTCCTTATAGTTGATGTATCTGTTGCAATAGGAAATTATCACCAATTTAACAAAAAAAAATGTTTATTCCAGTTATAAAAGAGTTAAAATTATACTTTGACAAAGATGTCACTTTGCATTAAATAATATTTTTGAGTCAATGTATGTTTTATTTAAAGGCAGGAAAAAAAATAAAGAGTATGAGCAAAATCACTTTTTCTGAAGGTGTAAGAAATGCTATGTTCAGGGCCTCCCTGGTGGCATACCGGGTTAAGCAATGCACTGTGAAGCAGACCGTAGCCACTGCAGCACGAGTTCGATCCCTGCCGCCAGCCAGGGAGGGGACCCACAGGGCGCAGCAGACCTCTCCTGCCTCGCCCGCTGCTCCCCTCAGCAGTGTGTTTCAGTCCATCTGCCTGTTCTGCTCCCCACTCTGTTTCTGGTGAATCCTCTCATCCCTCACACTTCTGGCCTGTACCCCAATTCTTGTATGCATAAATAAATAAATCTTAAAAAAAAAAGAAATGCTATGTTCAAAAACTGCAAATACTGTTTCACAGACGACCTTTTGAATGCTAGAGAACTTCTGAGCGTTCTCAGTGGTTTCAAATACAGCATCTTTAGACATAGCATCCACATGTATTCACAATGGAAAATTGCAGTACAGTAGATTTTCTGATCAAATATTAGCTAATTACCAATCGAGCTAGTGTCAGTCACTTGTTTATGTTGCGAATTAACAGGGTAGGTTCCATACAGAGAACCTTGGTGTACAGAAATATTCAGGAAATACGTGAGTTGAGAAGATGTTCCATTGAAATCTCCACTTCATTGTGACTGTCCAAAGGACCCACTGTAATAAACCATGAGTCAAGGGTTGACATAGCTGCTTAAAACAAACACACCAGCTCTTTCCTCACAGGTATATTTTTCGTGAAATTTACATAAAGGGGATAGAAGGTGTATAAGAAATTTACTATGGAGATGTATCTAATGTTTATCTGACCTTACTCTCCAGTTACTGCTTATTTCAGCATTGCATCCAATGAGTTTTATAAGTGGAAAGAATACATTGAATAATACCCAAGAATAAAAATGTGTTTCTACAGTTGAAAATGTATTTCCCCTAGCAATCCATTCAAGAAGTGTATATTTTACTACTTATATAAAGGTGACATTCTTTACATATTTAATATTTGAAATATCACTTTATGATAGTTTGAACCTATCATAGGCTATCAAGATAAAAGAGTAATTTAGGAAAATTTTAAGGATTATTTGTAAATATTGTGATCTAGGGCTTTCCACAAGAAAAATATTCTTTTTTCCCCCAGTTTTCCACCACCATCTCAATTTTGCACAATAAAAAGTTGAAGAGTTGGAATATTAAATATATAACATAGGATTGATTTATTTTTATATGACTAAATAGCTTATTTTTCTTAAAGACGCATTTATTTATGCATACAAGAACTGGGGTACAGGCCAGAGGTGTGGGGGTGAGAGGATTCACCAGACAGAGTGGGGAACAGAACAGGGAGATTGAATGAAATACACTGCTGAGGGGAGCAGTGGGGAGACTGGCAAGGTCTGATGTGCCATGTGGGTCCCCTCCTGGCCGGAGATGGAACTCGAGCTGCAGTAGCTGTGGATACTTCCTAGTGTGGTGCTTAACTCCTTGTACCACCAGGGCCCTGTTTTTTTTTTTTTTTTTAATATTACTTTTTTTAAACTTATATATATTCGACATTAGTTGTAATCTCTATGTATTCCCCATCACCATATCACCAGTGCACCATCACCTCAGTCCCCTGTGCTCTCGTCTGCCCTCAACCCTCCCCCTCTTCCCTCCCCAACAAGTGTTCCCAATTTGTCCTTGTCTTTTCATTTTTGGTTTTTGTATCTTTATTGTTATTATTATTATTATTGTTCTTATTCCTTTCCTTGATCCTTATTTGGTTCCCTTATATTCCTCCTAGG
>JAGFMF010011484.1:814863-847963 GCA_019455555.1 Galemys pyrenaicus | reverse complement strand
CCGATCCACTCATCTGTTTTTGGGCATTTAGGTTGTTTCCAGGTCTTACCTATTGTACAGAGTGCTGCTATAAACATAGGGGTGCAGGTATTCTTTTGATTCAGTGTTTTTGTGTCTTTTGGGTATATTCCTAGGAGTAGGATTGCTGGATCATATGGAAGTTCCATTTTTAGTAGATTGAGGAACTGCCATACTGCTTTCCATAATGGTTGGACCAGCTTGCATTCCCACCAGCAGTGTAGTAGAGTTCCTTTTTCTCCACATCCTTGCCAACATTTGTTGTTGCTACTTTTTTTGATATGTGCCATCCTCACTGGTATGAGGTGGTTTCTCATAGTGGTTTTGATTTGCATTTCTCTGATGACAAGAGAAGCTGAGCATATATTCATATGCCTGTTGGCCATTTGCATTTCCTCTTTGGAGAATCGCCTTTTTAGCTCTTTTAGGACCCTGTTTTTTTAATGAAACACTGGATTATGACATATTTTTAACCCTCATTCCCTTCCTACAATAAGACACTCCAGACAAATTGCCCGGGTCTCATGTAAACTGTGCATTTGACTGCTTTTCTCTAAATAAAAGCAGTTGCCACAGATTTGTATATTTGGGTAAACCCCAGCAAATTGCAGTCATTCCGTAGTTGGGATGCTTGGAGTGTGGCGTCTTCAGGCAGTAGCAAAGGAACGTGAAATACGTCATTATTTCCAATCTTCAAAACAGCAGCAGCAGCCACAACGGTGGTGTTTTCGCTCATAATGTTCAACTTGATCGAACGGCTGTCTGGATGGTGGTTTTATTAAATCAGTGTTGCAGCCCAGAGTCTAATGGAAGATTGGTGATTCAGTGTAAATTTTATTCTGCGATTACTCTCCTAGGAGATTAATACTCTAATTTGTGTTTCATGCCCTTGTTATTATTGTAGAATCATTTTGCCTAAAATTTGAAAATTCTTTGAAACAAATGAATCCCAGACTTCTTATTAAGCACAGAAAGCAATAAAATGTGAATTTATTACACTGAATTGGAGCTGCTGGGTATTGTCTATTTAATTCTTCATTACTTGTGTGTTTCTTTTCGGGGCTACTGTATTGCACAGTACTGTTTTCAGGTAATATCACCCATTAGGTAATGCAAATATCTTCTGTCACTCGATAGGATTCCTTACCTGGCACTGATGATTCCATCACTCTTGCTTTTGTGAATATGAACTACTGCTTTAATTTTAGCTTTTTCACCCACTGCTTTTAAACAGCATGTCTGGTATCTTTTTTAAAATGAATGAAATTAGTTGGAATTTTGTTGTTTAGCCTTTTGCATTTCAAAAACAACCTCAGACAATTCTTTTAAAATTTGTATATGATTTTCTAAATGGGGATTTCAAAAAGTGAATGGCATTAATTTGTAAGCTGTGCAAAACAGTCTCTGTCTGTATATTGGTCACAATGCAAAGCAGTAGCATGCTTCAACTTGACTTTACTGCAGTGTGTTAAAAGGACTGTGATTCTAAATTGGTATAAAAGAGAATGGAAATCAGATTTAATTCAGTCGATCATGTTGGAAAAGTGTATTTATGAGCTAATTATAACTGCAGAGGTTACTTTAGTAATTTGAAAAAAATTGTAATTTTGCTCTATCTTTGCTTTATCTTCTCTCCTTTATCTTTTTTCTTTCCTCTCTTTCTCTTTGGCTAAATTTTCTTGTATTTGGACAAAATTATAAATGTTACCAGATTATAAATGGAGTTAAATGGGTAAGTTAAAGAAGAATACAAAAATTCTGGAAGCATGATCTTATTTACCAAAAAAAGTAAAATTAAAACCTTGAGAAATAGAAGAAATGGGTTTTAAAGAAAGAGATGACTAGGTCAAACATATGGCTTCATTCCTGTTACTTTCTTTATAGTAAGACTCTCTCCCCTCATATCTTCCACCTCACAACTGCAGCTTCAGCTGCCTGCAGTTACAGAAATCTAAATGGCCTAGAGTCATCTTTATTTCTTATTATCTGCTGTTTGTATATTGTGGCACATTGCTGTCACACATTATGATTCTCTTATGAGCAAATGAGAAAGCAAGTACATATTATGCTATGATGATTGCGTGACTATTTTTAACTCTTACCTCTCAATTGTGGGAGTTAAGATCTAAGAGCTACTTGCCTAAGAAAAGAGGAATAAATGCTTGAACGAACCAGGTTATAGAAGGAGTAAGAGATCGCCAAGTTCCACCAAGCTTTGCTTCAATTTCATCATTTTAGGCAAGAGATGAAGTCCTACATTCACAGGCACATTATGCTCTTTCCACTTTATTATGGAAATTTTCTAACACAGCAAGTAGTAAGATCGGTGGGCAAGGCTTGAGGTAACAGTATTCACCTACTAAAGGCTTTTCATCTATCAATTGATCCTCTTAATGGTTACCATAGGCGGACTACAGCTAGCAATCTATCCTGAAAATACTGAACAAATGTCCTTGTACTTGTAAAATATGGCTACCTTGATACTAAAACTCTTCTAGAATGCGGCTCATTTAACTCTCATTCTGAGTTAAATATCCGGGAGACTAAAATGACTGTACCTGTAATGCATACCAGGATGTTAGATCAATCTAGAAATGCGCTGCCTGGAAGAGTTGTTTGGAAGTATCAGTTGGGTGACTGGGCAACCATTAGATTTGGGCCTGATGACGTCAGCCATGCTCCTCACTCTGGGGTGTAGTTGTATTTTCTGTCCACTCTTCTTCATTTCCCATCTCTCCCCAAACTCACAGTCTTTTCATTTAAAAATTATTTTTTAAATGGAATCACATTCCACACTCTCCGATGACTCTGCCTTGCTTCACTGCTCTCCCAGCTCCACACTCTGCAAGCGATACGAATGTCACATTCGAGCCTGGTCCTTCCAGCTGCTCCCTTCAGCAGTGTGGGGGCCAGTTGGCTGTGGGCAATTAGTCCGGGCTGAGTCCACTAGACTTGGACCTTGCTCCGTAAACCAGCAGGGAAGGATTTGTTCTAAGAGTTTCGAGAAAGAGAACAGATCTGTAATCAGTTTTAAACAGCCCTACCGAAGGCATTGGCAAGGGACTCATCTTTGGTAAGTTTACCAGCCTCTCCATGACTCAGGAAATGGCCAAGTCAATAGTTACTATGATCGTTATCCCTTAAAATGAGTATGTTAAAAGCAAAACCAACCCTAGTGTATGCTGCAAGCGCATCCAAATTGCTGTAGTGGCGTTTTCTATTTTGTACCCCTTCTATTTCGTGTGTCCTACCATGAGTATGCTTCAATAGAGATAAATGCTATGTAAGTTTTTAGCCTCATCCTCACTGTACATCATAAATATCTATTTTTCTTAAACATGTCAGGTGAAATAGTAGATTTAAATGTAATAGTGCTGTTTAAAAATAAGACTACTATTATTGAATTTAAATCTAAAATCTATTTTTTCTTTTGTTATATTTTTAAAAATTTTTTGAAAGTTTATTTTTTTAAAGATTTATTTAATTATGCATACAAGAGCTGGGGTACAGGCCAGAGTTGTGGGCGGTGAGAGGATTCATCAGACACAGAGTGGGGAATAGAACAGGCAGATTGATTGAAATCCACTGCTGAAGGGAGCAGCGGGAGGCAGGAGAGGTCTGCTGCGCCATGTGGGTCCCTCCCCGGCTGGGGATCAAACTCGTGCTGCTGTGCTGTGAATGCTTCACAGTGCAGCGCTCAACCCGCTGTGCCACCAGAGGTCCATATTTATTATTATTAATTTAACCTTGGTTGACAACACGGTAGAAGATTAAAAGTATAGGTCAACACCCGGGGTATTCACACCAACCCAACACAAGGCACCCCGAGTTCTCCACCACTCTCCCCTGGGCTGTCCCTGCTTCCTGAACCCCTTTAGTAGCTTCAATTTTTCCATCAGATTTTGTTTCTGTGTCCCACAAGAAGGGAAACCAGAATACACCAAACAAAATTTGATGCCTATTTGAGTTTAAATATTATGCATTTGAACACTAAATGTTCTCATTTCTGTTCATTTGTATTGAAAAATGAACAGATCTTGTGCTTGTCTAAAAGAAAGATGAGACTAAGCTGTTAAGGTTTTCATTGTTGTCTTCCTTGGTCAGCAGCTGTGTTTCTGACCCTCTGTTGAAGGATTTCACTGATTTTCTTACCCTGTGGCTTTTAGTGACTCAGACATTTGGAGTTGAGGGTGCGTGAGCACATGCGTATACACACACACACACAAACACAAACACACGCACACACACCCTTGTCCAGGTACAATCTACCCGAACACATTCTGCCCTGTGTGTTTAAAGGGAAGTTTCTGTGACCCCCAAATAATGGGGGTTTCCAGCAATAAGATTGCAAAGAAGAGAGAGCATTTCTTTCTAACCGACCTGACCGTGGTGCTGAATAGTATTTTCCTTTTGGGTTCCACATTGCATTTCACTCTGTTAGAACACACAGGGACCTTCCTATCATTTGAAAGTTTTGTCAGTGGGAGACATCTTTGGCAACTTGTGAGTTTTGAACAAGTTGTGGAGCAGCACAGCAGTGAGAGGTAGAGCTCTCAATCTCGTAGTGAGCTTGTAGTGAGGTTGTAATCTCACAATGCTAAAATGCAATGAATAAATAGTTCAAACATGCCAAGGCATCAGCCTATCTGTTGGTGTTATAAAACCATACTGTGATTGCATCAAAAAGCTTAACCAGTGGAAATGCAATATAGAATTGAAATATTACTGATTGTATTCTCCTAAATACTAATCTTTTTTTAAAAAAATAACATATAGCTCTCATTTCATATTAACATTTGACAGATTAAAAGTTTAATAAATGCTAAGTCCATTTTAAGATATAAAATGGGTTTGATCTCTGATGAGGTTTCACCATATTACTTTATTTACTCCTAAGTCAATGCTTAGAACCTGGAATTATTATTCTAGTACTGATATGTCCCTTTATTTTTTACTGATAATTTTGATACCCAAATATTGATGCAAATGTATTGAATTGTGAGTCACGACTTATTTTTGCTTGAAAAACATAGGAAAAATATGTCATGGCTTTTCTGACAACCCAACGTAATGAGAATACAAATGAGCAAAAAGAACAGGGAAAGAATCAAAGAATGAGAGAGAGAGGGAGGGAGGGAAAAAGTGAACCCTTAAAAAGTTTCCTCCTTTGCCATCATCTTGGAAATTTAACAATAAGAATTGCCTTACGTTCTGTTCTACATGCTAAGTATTTAAGGTGGAGAAAGGTGGAATTCCTGAACATTTTAACAATTGTGTTATACAATTGTTCACTAGCCGACTCAGTCAAGTGAATCCTGGAATGCAATCAATGAACCATGTAATCTATTCAGAAACGCGAAAATGAAAACAGAGACACCCTGTGGCTCATGCGGATTCCTTTGCTGACAATAAACAAGTAGACGGTTAGTTCATTCATTTGTATTATGAACAAAGTCAAGGTGATGTCAGTTGACCAGCAAGTATGTGAATTTATCCCACATCTTTCACCTCATAAAATCAATGTCATTTGAAAAGTTCATTTCAATTTTAAAATCAGGTCATGGTCTTTGCAAGCAGGAAAGCCAAAGTCCACCCCCCTCTCCATGTAATTACCTTCTCTGCTCCCCCACTCTGAGAACCACACATACTAGACCCCCCCTTTTCTTGAAAAATATAGGTTATTGATGTTTCAATCTGGGCTTTAGAGGCAGAATCCCTCAACCTAACACTCCACTCTGCTTTCTGTCCCTAATATCAGACTAATTGGGTGCTCTGTTCAGTTCTTAGTAGGATGTGGCGAGAAATCATTAGCATGATGGATGGTGAACTGTGTACTTGGGGATATCTGGTTCAGCTTAGCATGGTGTCAGTCCTCAATTTTGTGAAGTGTGTAACCCATTTTCATTACATTTAAAATACACGAGATGAGACAAACACTTTTGAATCCAAATTATTTTATCAGCTTGCTTACGCATGTCTGTCATTTTCTTCCTAGACAACTTTGCGATGACAAAAACAGGATTGCAAAGGGATTCTTTGTGTAATTATGGGAAACTAAAGAGAGATTTCCCTTATGGCTGTAATCAGATAAACCTTTGATGGTTATAAAAGGAATGATAAACTTTATCCCCCTGATACTAAGGTGAGCCTGATGATAAATTCTACCACCTGCCAGCTTCAGGGTTTGCTAATACTCACTAGATAACGTCCATCTTTGTTATTGCTCAGTTGATCATTTGTCTTGTTTTCCCTTTGTTTCTGAGCCACCTGAGGGTGTCATTAGCACAAAGTCTATGCCACAGTAAGGGAGGGATCCAGGCACATGATTAAAAAAACATAAAAGCTAAATATTCTTCGTTTCTACTACAGTGCAGAGGAAACAGAAATAGAGTGGATTTGAAAACAATAAACACATGTCTAAAAAGAGACAAAAGGAGAAAGATTAGAGATGTGAATGAAGAAAACAGACTTGAAAGTGAGAAATTTATGGATATAAATCTTTCCACTCTCACCCTGATTGAGTAATTTTATATCAACATTTTTTTGGAGGAAAAAACAACTTGTGCAAAGCTCACTCCTTAGAATAATAGAAATGTTCATCCATGCATTCATCTACCTACCCATCCACCCACCCACCCGTCCGTCCATCCATCCATCCATCCCCCCCCCCNGAATAATAGAAATGTTCATCCATGCATTCATCTACCTACCCATCCACCCACCCACCCGTCCGTCCATCCATCCATCCATCCACCCACCCACCCACCCACCCATCCACCCACCCACCCATCCACCCATCCATCCACCCACCCACCCATCCATCCATCCACTCATCCATCCATCCTCTCACCCACGCATCCATCCATGCTTCTCTTCTGTTGTCTATGTATCACCTTCCTATTATTTACTGCTCTCTCTACCATCTATCTGTCATCAAGTACGTTTGGAAAGTCTTATGATTGAGGGAAAGTTTCCTTATTGAAAGGTGCCTCAAACTTTTCAAGCTGGCCATTTACTATAAAGTTTTCCAGTACATGTTTGATTCTACACCACAAACTAATCTTCACTAGCATTCACTTGGCCGTTTTTATTTAGGAAAAAGCCTGGTCAGATCTTACTTTTCTGGAGCTTTGTAATTCCCAACACAACTTAATTTCCTGTTCAGTGGACATTTATCAGATGCTTATAGATGTACCGAGAGTGGGGCCCAGGCCTTTTACATCGTGGTGTGTCCAGGTGCATTTCATCACACGAGTTGTGCATTCTAGACACTGAACAACATGCTGAGGATTAAGAGTTACCTATTCTGAATTTACAACTGGACCTGATCTAGTGAGGACTGCAGAAACACTGAGACAGAGTGATTAGATAGAGAGTAGTGGTAGAACAGAGGCACACAAAAAATCCTGGCCCATCAAGTGGGAGAGCAGCCACTGGGCTGAGGGACTGAAATGCTTGTGTAGAACAAGCTGTGCTGGAGCTTAAAAGATTACCTGTTACATCACCAGGTGAAGACCCCAAAATATATTCTAAATTAAGAAGAAGCAAATTCAAAGACATAGAGACATGAATAAAAGACCCTACTGGCAAAAAACAAAGGGAAACTCATTAACACCAGCCAATAATTTTTCTGAAGGCAGACTTTTTGGTCACCTTTTTGTTCCATGATTAAGTGTTGTTTTATTAATCTTCTTGAAGATTGTCTTGTCTAATCTGGGTAATTTACATTTCCACCTAAACAAAGCACCTTCTTATCTACCTACAAAGATTTTAAGATTGCATTATTTGAAAAGGAAATGTCTGAAAATCGAGATTGTAATTATTGAGTCTTTCTATTTCCCAGTTCTGTTCATGGATGTAGGCACATAGGAGAATTTTGGTAAGTAAAAAGATAGAATAGTATGTGGCGAGAACAGAATTATCGAAAATACTGACCGCTGATGTCATGAAACAGTTTGATTAATCCCATTCTATTTGCTGTGTGGATTTATTGTCTGCAAACCTCCTGGATTTGGCGGGGACACCTGACCTTGGCATAAGAAAAAAACTCTGGTCTTTTATGTTTTCTAGGTTCCATTCTTACAATTAGCTCTGTTTTGTTTTGCTGTTCTTATTTATATATATTTGACATCAATTGTAATCCCCATGGACTCCCCATCACCATTTCACCAGTGCACCATCACCTCAGTCCCTTGTGCTCTTATCTGCCCTCCACCCTCTCCTTCCCCCTCCCCACCAAATTTGTCCTTGTCTTTTGTTTTTATTGTTATGTTTTTCTTCTTATTATTATTGTTATTAGTCTTTTCCTTGATCCTTATTTGGTTCCCTTACAATCCTATGAGGGAAACCATCTGGTATTTTTCTTTTGCCTTCTGACTTATTTCGCTGGGCATCATCCCTTCTAGCTCCATCCATGTTCCTATGAATGACTCTAGTTTATTTTTTTTGATTGCTGAGTAGTATTCCATCGTGTCTATGTACCACAGCTTCCCGATCCACTCATCTGTTTTTGGGCATTTAGGTTGTTTCCAGGTCTTACCTATTGTAAAGAGTGCTGCTATAAACATAGGGGTGCAGGTATTCTTTTGATTCAGTGTTTTTGTGTCTTTTGGGTATATTCCTAGGAGTAGGATTGCTGGATCTTATGGAAGTTCCATTCTTAATAGTTTGAGGAACTGCCACACTACTTTCCATAATGGTTGGACCAGCTTGCATTCCCACCAGCAGTGTAGTAGAGTTCCTTTTTCTCCACATCCTTGCCAACATTTGTTGTTGCTACAATGAGCTCTTTGATTTGCCTTTCCATTCCTCTTCTGAGGAATACCTTGATTATGTTTATTAAATACGAGTGGGTCCAAGATATCTTAACAGACCAGATGAACCTGTGAAAGTCGCTCTTCCTCTTGCCAAACCATATTTCAAGATGAGCCATGTACATTATACATGTATGCGTGTGTTTGCATGAATATGTACATGTATGTGGTATGCATTGATTGGTAACAGCTAGAAATTAGATGGCTTTTCATTTATATATATTTTTAAATTAATTAAAAACATCCAAAGTTGAGTGTTTTTGACCTTGTTCCTAGTTCTTAGGAGACTTTAGATGTCTCTGAATTAAGTGAGGTGGGTTTGAGAACTGGGTATGTATTTGCATTTTTTGTTAACCTCGCATAGCATTTTCTTAGAGGGGAATTATTCTGAGCAGTAAATACCAGGAATAGGCAGAAAACAAGCTAGACTTGACCCATAGGCCATCACTTTCCTGTGGCTTGATTGAACGGTGTGGGCGCCCATCACATTGTCCACTCGCTGACGTCACTCCAGCTCCCTCATGCTAGTGTGGCAGCACTGGACTTGCCTTGTGATGTCTTTCATGCAGGCCTGTCCAGGTGTGGCTCTACCTGGCAACTTTGTGCTTATGGGAGAGCTTCTTAGTAATTAGAGGGTGACTGTTCACTGGCATAGGTATTAGAAGAAGTACTTAGGATACTCATCAACACTGTATTAGAAGAAGTACTTAGGATACTCATCAACACTGCATTTCAGGAAAGCGTGGAGAACTTGTTTCCATAATATTAAAAGTTTTGAGGACTCTTCTGGGAAGTATATAAAGATCTAAATCCCAAAATGCCTGAAAACAAAATGGCGTATCCCCGCTCCAGTGCGCTTCCTCTTCCTGCTCCTTTTTCCTCTTCCTGCTCCTTTTTCCTCTTCCTGCTCCTTTTTCCTCTTCACCCCACTTTCCTTTATTGTAATATGTAACCCCACGCCTCCCTCCCTGTTCCCCCCACACACATAGTGGGTAACCTCCTCCTTTGTCTGCGTCTCATAATTTGAGTCTTATTCCTTAGGCGGCTCCCTTTTTATGGTCATTTATGAGAAGACACCTTAGTTACTTATAAAATATTCCACTGTGTTTTAAACATTTTAATGTATTAAATGAAGCCATGGCTTCATTTTGCCCCCAGGATAGCAGCCTGATGACAGCGGTTCATGTATGTGTCCTAATTTGAAATTTTTAGATCAAAATTAAATCAGAAAGCGATGGCAGAAAATTCACAAAGGTTTGGCGAGGAAATATGAAGATAATCTTGCCAGAGCATCACCTGGTTGATTAAAGAGAAGGGAAAATGTCTTAAAGTAGGAACGGTAGTATTTTTTAAAAAATATTTTTAAAATTTATTTATGCATACAAGAACTGGAATACAGGCCAAAAGTGTGGGGTGGTGAGAGGATTCACCAGAGACAGAGTGGGGAGCAGAACAGGCAGGTCTACTGAAACACACTGATGAGGGGAGCAGCAGGCGAGGCAGGAGAGGTCTGCTGTGCCATGTGGGTCCCCTCCCTGGCCGGGCATCGAACTCATGGTGCAGTGGCGGTGGATGCTTCATAGCACTGCGACTAGACATTCACCGTGGAAGAGCTCTGAAAATCGTATATTTAAGTTTCATGGGCTGTAATGGAACGTGTGTTGGGAGATAAGTTTAGCGTTAATAAACCTGACAGTAGGTTTCGACACAATCAGATAGGTTACATACGCCCTCCCTAGTCACACTTGTTTCAGCTGCTCTGTATTTGCAGTGGTAATTCCTTCCCCCCCCCCCCCCCCCCCCCCCCCCCCCCCCCCCCCCCNTCCTTCCCCCCCCACCCCCCCACACCTCCCCCCCCCCCCGCATCTTTGTGCCCCATTAACTGGAAAAGAGAAGGAAGCCACTTCCCAGCAGCCTGCTGTAACTGGTTTTCAGAAATTTTCTTTAGAAATACCTAAAAATTGTATTAAAAATTTAAGATTGGGAGTTTTACTCACTTTTATGCTCAGCTTCACAGATTTTGTATTGGGCCCCAGAGATAAATTTTGCACAAAGGCTTATACTATGATTATTTAGAACATCAAATTCTTTTGGTTCTAGTTACTGATTGTGATGATACGATGAATGTATATTAGTGCAGGCTTTAGGGCGATAGCCTAATATTTCATATTAAATTGAAAAAAGCCTCCAGTAACCCAATTATACTTAGAGTCATTTGCTAGTTAATCATACTGTGATAATCAGAATAATGAAGCAGAAAAAAATAATTCGGATATAAGAATGCTTTGTTTTCATTATTTGCATATACAAAAAGGAAATAATTAAAATGCAACAGATACTGTCAAAATTTAAATAAATTTAATCTATACATTAGATTTGTGACAATTAAAACTTCAGTTTTATAGACTAGATACTTAAGATGCTGATTAAAATGGAGATGTTGATAAAATGGTAGGTGTAAAAGACTGATTAAAAAGAACTCCATAGTTATTGGAAACCTGTAAATTTGGGCAATCTAAAAAATACACTAAAATATTAGGAACACTTGCTTTTGTGAAGAGATTAAATGTATTTGTAAATTTTACTTTTCTGAATTTTCAGTAATAATATATTACTTCGGAAATTAAAATGTGTTTCCTGAAAAGTGTTTGAAATAATATAATGATTACAATAAGATTATGATTATAAGCAATAATGGTACTAATGTTAATAATTTCTTGTAAACTATCATCTCAGCATGACAACAGATTCTTTAGAAGAAAAGTTAGATACTTTAGGGCCTCCCCTGGTGGCGCAGTGGGTTAAGCAACGCACTACGAAGCAGATCGCAGCCACTGCAGCACGAGTTCGATCCCTGCTGGCGGCCAGGGAGGGGACCCACATGGCGCGGCAGACCTCTCCTGCTGTGCCCGCTGCTCCCCTCAGCAGTGTACTTCCATTGATCTGCCTGTTCTGCTCCCNNCTCTCTGTGGTGAATCCTCTCACCCCCCCACACCTCTGGCCTGTACCCCAGTGCTTGTATGCATAAATAAATAAATCTTTAAAAAAAAAAAAAAAGAAAAGTTAGATACTTTAATATGATGCACTTTTGATTTTCTTATTTCTAGTTTTTAAGGAAATTTAATTATTTGTGATTATTTTATTGCACCAAATAATACTGCGTAAAAGCAAGTAGGACATTGCTAGCCTTAATTTAAAGTTGTAATAATAGTAGAATAAAACTATTTTCTTCCAGGCAGATGATATAATATTAAATATGCTTAAATCTAATTTCAATTCCCGGTGTACAAAATGGTAGCATTTGTTGCATTAAGGATTATTTATGCATTTCATAGATACTTGCAATTTTAGTTACACTCAAGATATTTCTGAAAACTCTTTAAAATTAATGCTTTACAATATTTTTATTTTTGCAGGTAGAACGAGGTTTTTCTTTTATTGTGGTAACATTGGTTTACAACACAATATGATTTAAGGGACTAGACTCACACTTCTTCACGTGTTTCTGTCCTGACACAACACCACTGCCACAGGACCCATAGCCCCCTCCTGTGTAAGCCTCACTCCCCAGCTTTCTCTTCTGATAACCTCAATTCTGCAATCAGACTCCATGTGTTGCTTTGGATTTAGTTTTGCTTGCTTCTTTATTTTCTCTATATTTCACAGGTGAATTAAAGCATCTGGTATTTGTCTTTCTCCTTCTGACTTTTTTTCATTTAGCATCATCCCCTCTGGCAGCATTCGTGCTGTCAAAAATGCTAAGAGTTTATCAGTTGATAGCTGAGCAGTATTGCATCGTGTATAGAGACCACATCTTAACCCACTCCTCTGTCGTGGGACAGTTAGGCTGCTGCCAAAATATGAACGTTTTTTAAGGACAGTGTACTGATTTATTTAAAACACTTAACTATTAATTGACCTAGTTAGAAGTCTGCACTATTAGGTTTGAATCAGGGATAATTAGTGTAAGCTGAAGTAATTAAATCATATCATTCTCTGTACAATTGTTAATATACATGAGTATTATATATGCCAAGACTTACCGTGTTTTTAAATCTTGATTTCTTTGACTCACTCATAGCTTCAGATCTCTACTTCTGTTTTAGATACCAGATAATAGGGTGAGGTCAGCTGTAAATTATTTTTTGATTCCATTCAATTCATGAGCATGAAATATACTACCCTCATCTAAAGTGTTTGGATATAATGGTTAAAAAGACAAGGTCCTTTTGGCTCCATTGTTCATGTTTTTTATGAGTAAATTATAAAAAAAATTATGAAATGTGGAATGTGTGATGGTCAGAACAAAAACGCACTGATGACTTCAGAGACATCAGCACATAATGACATCTTTACAAATCATTCCAGTAAGTTTCGATCACATATATGAGCTATCCCTGCATTTGCAAATTAATATCAGTTTTTACTTTTAAAAATTAATCTTTTTAAATCTCACCGAAATATTTATACATATCATAAAATTCCATTTAAACACCTAGAATTTGTGCAAATAAATTGTGGCTCGTGAGTCTGAGATTTTAATTTTACTACTGTATGTTTAATGTACATTTCTCTCAAGCTGCATTAGTATATATACCTTGCATTTTTTATCATTAAGGACCCTATTTTAAAATGTCAGGTGAGGGTCTCCTTAGTGGTACAGAAGGTTAAGTCTCAGCACAATGAAGCTATCAGCAGCCATCATAACATAAGTTCCATCCCAGGGAGGGGACCCACAGGGCACACCTGACCTCTCCTGCCTCACCTGCTGCTCCCCTCAGCAGTGTATTTCAGTCCATTTGCCTGTTCTGCTCTCCACTGTCTCTGTTGAATCCTCTTACCGCACCCTGCACCTCTGGCCTATACCCCAGCTCTTCTATGCATAAATAAATAAATCTTCAAAATAAATAGGTGAGATAGAGACCGAGATGAATTACATGATATTATTTGGACAATGTTTTAACATTTCTTTTAGAAACGCTACTGTGTCCAACACCTTGACGTTTATGTTTTGTTTTGTTTTTTAAAGTTTGTGAATTACTTATTTCTATGTTTGCAAAAAAGCTTCCAAAATGTAATCTTATTTAAGTGAGCTGTGTTTTAAGTCCATTTTAAATACACAGTGAGAACACTGAAGTCCAAAACTTTCTATAGAGGAATTTAGATTTGACATGTTTATTTAGTAATTATTCTAGTAGAAAAATAAGCAGAGACTTGTAAAACTAAATTACTCTTTCTAAAAGAAATATAATAACTTTTTTCCATATTGGATATTCATTAGTTAAAATAATTGTTGTACTATAAGTGTTTTATGAGCGTAACTGACTAGGTTTGAGTAAAGCTAATTCCCGTGGAAAATTTATAGATGTTATTCTACCTAACTTTTATGATATCTTCTGAGATATAGAATATTGTTCCACATTATTGAACTGTCTTGCTTTTCAAAATATACTGAATTATAGTTCAAAAATGTGACAGGAGGAACATAAATCTGTTCAATCCCTTTCTACTTTTCAAGGAGGGCAGATCATAGCAATAGAAACCTGTCTGGTTTCCTGAGCCTCATAAGGGGTGGGATCTGCATTAAGACTGGGTTAATTTTCTGCAAAAGAAGGAGAAAGGGAATGAGGAAGCTTGGAAGGGGAAATAGAGACTTGCCAAAGCAATGATGGAGAGAGAGCAAAAGTGGGACTTTTGGGTGAGCAAAAACGCATTTGTAGTTAAAGTGTATAATTGGTGGTATATGACGTAAACTTTTTTAGTCTAAATGATTTTATTGATATCATTAATATATATACTCAGAATTGCCAATAAACATTTTTTAATTATTTACATATTTTAACATAATTTTAAAAAAAATTACATATATTTAACATCAGTTGTAATCTCCATGTATTCCCCATCACCATAACACCAGTGCACCATCACCTCAGTCCCCTGTGCTCCCATCTGCCCTCCACCCCGTAAACATTTTTTATCATAGATTTTTTCGATGAAGCTGGGATTCTAGGGATGGGTCCCACAGAGCTCTGCCTAAGGGATACTAGAGGGTGAACCACAGAGCCACACATCAAGGAGAATTATTTTATCGAATGCAAGAAGGAATGAGACAAGCTCATAATAAATGGAAATGCATCACTGGAGTTTTAAAACTGATGTATTTTGACATGTGTGCTTCATGAGTACATCCCAACCAATTATTTTTAGAAATTGAAATAATAGGCATAGCATATAACTCATTTGAAAATAATGCATCGCCCCGTTTATCATCAGCACAAGTCTAAATTTAAACTCGTTAGATTGATCCAAGTTTCTCTATTTTGATTTCAAAACAAAGGCTTCATTTGATGGTTATAAATATTTTCACTTTCATGGGTTTTTTCAGACATGGTAGGTATTGATCTGCCACCAAAGAAAAACATTATTTTCTCTAGGTAAATTTTCCCCCTGCCTCTTTGGTTTTATTTGTTTTGTTTATGAATTTTTTGTAACTGAGCCAAGAAAATAATGCTTTGTCAGCAACTGTAGTGTTTATGCTGCTGACACAGCAAGGAAGCTGCTTTTCCTGACAGTGGTGTTCACAGAGAATGTGATTATGAGCTGCAAACACATTAGGCGGATGTGATGTAAAAGCACAATGTGGGCGCCTCCCTGGTGGCTCAGCAGGTTCAGCGCTGCACTGTGAAGCATCTGCAGCCACTGCAGCTGGAGTTTGATCGCTGGCGCCGACCAGGGAGGGACCCACAGGGCGCAGCAGACCTCTCCTGTCTCCCTGCTGCTCCCCTCAGCAGGGTATTTCAGGAGATCTGCCTGTTCTGCTCCCCACTCTGTCTCTGGTGGGTCCTCTCACCCTCACCTCTCCACACCTCTGTCTTATCCCCAGTTCTTGTATGCATAAATAAATCTTTAAAAAGAAATTAAAAAATAAAAATAATGAAGTAAATAATGCAGAGCTTCATTTTATGATAGGATTATATCCCGATTGCCCATGGCAAGTGGAAAACATCCTAAGTTGAAATGCACTAATACACTTCATCTGCCAATCAGATAGCTTAGCCTAACCCACCTTAACAATGCCCCAAACCACTTTAGTTAAGTCCATTGTTGGCAAAAATCATGTCACCTGCTTTTGTAATAAAGTGTTGATTTTTCCACATCATCCTTTGAATACTTCATTGAATATGAAAAGCCTAATGGTTGTATAAAATCTCATCATGGGACTTTCCTGAGAAAAGATCAAAATTCACATTTTGAAGTTTAGTTATTACCAAATACACATCACTTTCATACCACAGTACAGTCAA
This sequence comes from Galemys pyrenaicus, assembly GCA_019455555.1. NCBI lineage: Eukaryota > Metazoa > Chordata > Mammalia > Eulipotyphla > Talpidae > Galemys > Galemys pyrenaicus. The sequence goes on along the minus strand of JAGFMF010011484.1, from coordinate 831,828 downwards.
AAAATCCCAAGTTGAAGCAGTGAGTCTGGGAATGCCTGGATTTGTCAAATGCTCTGGCCGCCATAGCCCCTTAGCAGGAAGTGTATTTTGTTAAGCATTCGTGACTTTTATGTGATGCTCTGTGTAACTTGAAGCTGTTAATGGCACTTCTGCTAAGGTTCTTGTGAGACTGGAGTGTCCTTTTCTTGACACGCACACACTCTCTCCCAGGCAGAGAGGAATGTGTATTGATCATAAACCAGCGAGTGCTGATGGTGTCCTGACTAATTCTCTAGTTCTCTGGATGGTTCTCGAGATTGCTTAGCTTGGAGTATCATCATATGGGAGACAAGCTAGTTGCATAAGGTTGCGGCTGTTCAGACTACTCTGCTATTGTAGGTCTTTACATTTTTGTTTTAGAAACAACTGAAAATATTGATTTGAAATAAAAGTTGCAATGAGCAGCCATTGATTTTGAAGCAAAGAGATGATTTTATTATGTGATTTATGAAGTTTCCACTTAAGTTTTTAAAAATCAGGTGTATACTAATTCAGTTGTCTGGAACTAGCCAGCAGAGTTTTGGAAGCTGACATCCAATTATTCTGATTCTTTTGAAGTTTGTTTCTCAGTATTATTCAATGTTTTTCTTAACTTCCCAGAAAAGTCAACTTTGACATTCACTGGAGAGAAGAAAATAGTCTTAAATAAGTTGAACATGAAATGTTTTGGGGGAAAAGGAAACCTTAATTCTTATAGATTTCTTTTGTATACCTGGTATATGAAATGACTTGAATTAAATTAATTTCAGTGTTGTAATTTATAAATTTTTTAGACAGATAAATAGAGATGAAAAATTAAAGCCCTTTAAAATATAAATGTGGAAAAATATTTGGTTTTTAAAAATGTTTGCATTTAGTTTTGAGGGGGAAATAAATAATAATTCAGACTTCCTTGTTCCGTATAGTAAAATGCAGTTTATAATGGTTAATATGTCAAATTATTCGATTCTAAAAATTTAGATTTTCTTTATTGCACATTTAAGGGTTTCACCTTAAAATGCACTTAGATCTTTGTGAAGCATGTCCCGAATGATAATGGGTTTAGTTCATATTGAAGATTTGGGTCATCACCAAAGAAATGTAAGGAGAAATTTTTATAGAAAGGTGGTTCTGCCAATGGTGAGGGTTAAAGTGTGAGGAAGAGCAGAGGGCACATGTTCTGTTGTTCTGTTCACTTGAATTCAGCTCCTACTGTCCACCTTCATGTGCAAGTTCATGTATGGGTGCTGTCTTGATTTCTCCTGGGTATCTCTCTCTCTCGAAGTGGAATTGTTCATTCGTATAGAAAGCTGCCAAATTTCTTGTTAGTGATTTCCAGCTTCATTCCATTGTAGTCTTTGAATGTATTTTGTATGGTTTCAATGCCTTTATCTTTCTCCTTCTATCTTACTTCGCTCAGCATAACCTCTCCTCGCTCCATTCATATTGCCACCAGTGAATGAGTTTATCTGTTTTTATCGATGAGTAAATATGTCATGTGATTACATAGCACATTTTCTTTATCTCCTCATCTGTTTTGGACACTTGGGTTATTGCCATAAATAGCAGTGAAATAAACATAGGAGCACAGGTTTCCTTTCAAATTCGTGTTTTTGCGTTCTTTGAGTAGATATCTAGGAGTGGAATTGCTGGATAACATGGCAGGTCCACTTTTCAAATTCTGAGTTTCAGTAATGTCTTTGTGGATTTTCCCTAGCAGCAGGCAAAATAAAAGAGAATATAAGGAACTGGATGACATCAAAGCAAAAGAAACTAGACACAGAGACACCCTATTGAATGGAGAAAATATTTCCACACCATACATCTGACAGCGGACTGATAAACAAAGATCAACAGAGCTCACAGAACTCAGCAAAAAAAGAAAACAAGTACACTTAAATAACAGTCACACGAGAACTGCAAATGTGGTTATAAGTATAAAAATCATTTCCCGTACAAATGTTCCATCTTACAGATACAAAAGATAAGGTTGAGATGAATAAAGGCAATGATTGACATCACAGATTAGCACCAGGGCTCTTTTGGAAACAGTCTTTATCACAATTCTTTCTTGAGTTCTCAAAGGTACAATTATTGTCATAAGAATGATTACTATAGTCATATCCTTTTCAGAATCTAGAATTTTCTGATATACCTAGCATTAGTAGAAGGAGGAAAATATCTCTGAAACAAATAAATAGCTTCTAATAGGATTAAATAGCATGTTATAGAGTTCCCAATTGAGGTGAATTAGTGCAAGGAGAACTATGATTTCTGTATTGGTATTTATGCAGGAAATTCATTGAAGGATAGCCTGATTCTTGCTGTTGGTAAGAATACTTTTCCCAAGGAAAGCTCCGATCTTGCCCATTTTTGTGAAGCTAAGGAACTCTAAATAGTTCTTCACTCAGCTTGTATTTATTTAGACTTACTATTTAAATACAATGTTGAGTAAAACTGGATCTCCTTAATCTCAGTTTTTCTCATTCGTGTTGTAATTTTACCTGGTACTCATTAGTCTTCAGCACAGTCATGAGGAATAAACATTATTCAGCATCTCTCTGCTTTAAAAACTATTAAAAAGCATCGCTTTAGAGTAACTGATGGAGCCCATATTATGTTAGTCACTATCACCTTAATCCACTAAGGAGACAACAAAAGTGAATTTTTCTTGTCCTGATAGATCTAAAGGATAAAATTGTGGCAATCTAGCAGTATAAGAGGGCATCAGGAATTGCATTTTTAGTTCTTCTTTTGAACTAAATGAGTATGGTGCATTGATCGAATTCTCTCTCTCTAATTGAATGTGTTCATCTACGTGTTTCCTCCTTACCCTTGCAATGAAAGGGAATCATGGAATCATGAATTAAATTACATTCTTTATTGCCCAAGCTGCCAACCCTCATTATTAAGGTACCTGGCATCTATTGAAGGCACTGTGGCATGGATGTGGAAGAAGCTGAGTGCCAGCTCCTGCTTTGTGGCATGGTCCCTGCCCTGTCCTAACTCCCACCCCATGAGCCCCTGTTTTTCCACACACAGTCCTTGTATTTCCTTCTAAGTCTTTGCACCAGCTATTACTAAACAGAAAGGACTTCTTTTCCCACTCGGCTTCTTAAAATCCAACATTTTGGTCCTTTCTGTTTTAGTACTAGTGTTCTCTGCTCTATGGACTCTAGCGACAAATCAAGGGAACAAACCCCTTCATTTTGAGCCTCAGGGCTTCCCTGGGTGGCGCAGCGGGTTGAGCACTGCACTGTGAAGCACCCTCTCACCCCACCCACCGCACCTCCAGCCTGTGCCCCAGCTCTTGTATGCATAAATAATAAATCTTTAAAAAAAAAAAACACTTCATTTTAACTGTCGACAGTGCCATCTCGGTCCCTGCACTATGCCTTTCTGCAAGACCTAGTGCTTGGCGATGGTGATGGTGTTAATACCATCCCTGACACTCTGAGCACCTCTTCTGTGACTACGTGCACTATCTGATTCTACCCTTGTAGCGGCAGGAAAGGCGGCACAGGAGCAAGGTTCAGGATGGTTCTGTGCAGACGGGTCAAGGAAGGGAGTCTTGGAGCCCTCGGTGACTTTTCATGCTTTTATTAGTAGAGGTGGCATCAGGTACATGGCAGGCATGGGTGCCAGGGGGCTGGGAGGCTGCCAGGCCTCCCAGCCCCCAGTGCATCTCACCCTCTTGGCTGCTTTCTACTGCTGCTGCTGTCGTCAGTACTGTCGGTCCTGTCGGTCCTGTTGGTCGGTCCTGGCGTCCTCATGACACCGCCCATTTAAGCCTGTGTCCAACTCAGATGCGCCCACTTGCTCATGCCCACCCTGGAATGCTCACAGCACCGCAGGTGTCCATCATCACAGTGGTGGGAGGGTGCAAAGACCTGATTGTTCTCTGACCCTACAAACAGGTAAGGAAGACTTTGCGCAAGGTTATTGGAACAGGGGAAAGAGGTTAGCTCAGCTCCAACGAATGCAAGGGTGGGGGTGTTTTTCAGCTCTGGGTGGGGTTGGAGGGCCGGTGGCAGGTGTGGCTGATGGAAACAAAGACTTGGAGAGGAGATTTGTCAGTGACCTGTGGTTGTCGGACTTTGCTAATTGGTGCTTTTGAAGTCAATTCCCCCCGCTCAGAGACTGCGAAATAGAGATTCTGTCCATTTTCAATTGAAAGTGTTTATGGAGGTAACGGGGCAGTGCAACTTGTGTAAGTTCAAGTGTGTGCAAGTGTCTACACCACACGCGTTCACCCTTAACACCCAGTTCGGCTCTTCACCACATCCTGGCTCCCTTCTGCATTTCAAAGGGATGCGCCTAGGTCCTTGAGAAAGACATTTGTGGTCTTCAACTGATAAGGAAAGTCACCTGCTGGATGCCCACCCCCCCCAGCCCCCCCACCCTGCACCCCCTCGGTTCTGAGGCATAGTTTGTTCCCAGCCATGCTGCATCTGCTCACTGAGGCCCCACACTTGGAGAACTATGTCTCTAGGAGGTTGTGGGGCCTGAAGGCAGGACCACCTGCTGACCTTCTATGGATGGAGCGGCCACAGACTGACACAGGTGCTCCAAGTTAATGACAAAATGAACAGTCCAGATATGCGCAGAATATTTTCAATGGAAGGTGAGGACAGGGAGTCCTAAGAATGCTATAACTTTCCTGATGGATTGTCATCTGTAGCTCTGAATTGATGAGTACAATTTATGTATGGATGCTGAGACTTAATAGCATTTTCATCTTTATTTTGACTAAGCAGAAAATCAATATCGCATCCTACAGTAAACTTTCTGAAAGACAGAATAGCTTTTCCTTTCAAATTTTTCTAGGTGTTGTGTGTGACTGATCTTTACAGAGCAAAGATATATCCACTGCCAAGAGTTGTTTTACAAATAAAGGAGTTAAGTGCATTGGTTAATTTTCCTACTTAAATGAACAGATATGAAGAGCCATTGATAAGTGTAACCTTTTATTTATTAAGAATGCACATGAATTTTTCACTGGGTAGTGAAGGTAGAGGTGTAGTACTTTAGTAGTAAGCTACCATTATATTTAATGCTAATTTAAGCTGAGATCTTTGAATTGTATATCAAATTAACTTCTTAAATACCACTAGAAAGCTCAATAATTTTGTTCCTATCCTCGTTTGTTAAAGAAACAAAATAATTTTTCAAGATATATATATAGCCATATTTGTACATACATATATGTACACACAGAAAAATTTGTTGATTTTCTATGTGATTTTTTTTTAATCCAAGTCCAGCCATTTGTTCCAAATAGGTAAAATTGCAGCGTCACTAAGTATATTTGGTCATTAAGAATTCTATGCAAATTTATTGTGGATGATTTGAGACAAATCTGTGTAGTCTTCTCCAGTTTAGAATTTGATTCACAATAGAATAGAAACAGAGAATTGTAGAATTTTATTTTGTCTCTCCTTATCACGGTCACTTTCCTCACAGTTAGAAGACCTCATTTGTCCTTAAGATACCAAATTCAGTATTTCTTTCCATTTTGCTCTTCTCTTACCTGTTTTTAAGGCCAAATTCACCTCCCAGAGTCTGGCACGAACACATCATTTTGTTTCAAGACTGGGCTCCCCACCACCCAGCGATACTCTTGTTTTTGGTGTTACAAAGTTACATCATTCACAATGTTATGACGTCAGTCCTTGGACATCACCCATCTTGTCTCTTTCCCCCACGTCATCACTCTGGCTGTAGCGTTTTCCATCTCAATATAATATTGTCATTAGGTTGAGAACATTCAGGAGTCTCTTTGAAAGGACATCTTGTGCAGTTCTTCTTAAGTCTGCTCGTTCTTGACAGCCTCTTTTCTGTTTGAGCAAAGCTCTGGTCTTCTGTCCAGCTTTAATGCTCTGAGGAAAAAGAGCCTGATCAGGTTGTGCTGACAGAGTTCTCAGATCATTTCCAGTCCACACACAACACATTTACAATTTCACACAGGCAGTCTCTGTTCACCAAATCAAGGACATTTTCCATTTTATATATAAAAAAATACCTTGAAAATAAAAGTTTTTTCTTCCAATTCTAGTCAGGTATGTTTACCCATTCCAAAATCTAACTGCATAGGTTAGATAATTGTTTTCTTAACAAGTCAAGTAATATTTCTCCTTCAATGGGTATTTGATGTCTACAGCTTTTAGATATTTATGGGAATAAAATTGCTCTAACAGTTGAACTTTACTGGTGGTTAGTCATAAAATTATGCATTGTCTTCTCAATAAACAGCTTTGTGGTAAACCATTGATTTCCCATGTTTGCTTTTTTGCAAACAAATGCCAACATTTTGAAAAGTGACATTTATGATATCTTAAAAGAAATATGGAGATAGAAGAGTACAAGCATCTTTATTCAAAAAAAGACATCACATGTTTAGCTATGTTAAACCAATGTTTGATCCTCTTCAAGAAAAGATGATTGATTTTAGGAACAGAATACTTAGCCCTCTACTTTACGTGAAAGCTGCTTCTCATTTATTTCAGATGGTAAACTACCTATGTTTAAATTAACATACGTAATATTGTTCATCATGAACATGATTCCATTATTAATTCAAAATTAATGCCGACAACTTTCCTTTTTCCCCAATTATTTCAATTGTGTCCTCATTATCAGCTAAAAATTTATTTTTAGTATGGCCTGTCATGTTTTTTATAATACAGAATAAGGCAAGTCTGATAGGCCAACATATTTTTCTATTCAGTCAAACTGAATGAAAATAAAGTGCGCGGCATTATGTCATAGAAAAGAAGAACAATGGGGTGGTTTCCCATTGGGCCTGTGTTGTCACGACCTGGCAGCTGGAGTGGAATTCCCAAATTATTCAAATATATATAAATAAAGAAAATGAATAAATAAATGGCATTGTGAGAAGTTTGTAATAGAAAACATTCCGTATGGAGAAGATAATTTTTGCTTTCGGTATCAACAGGAAAATTTATTTTTTAAAGATTTTATGCATTCAAAAACTGGAGTGTAGGTCAGAGGTGCAGGGGATGAAAGGATTTACCAGATACGAGTGGGGAGCAGACCAAGTGGATCTACTGAAATCTACTGCTGAGGGGTCACCATGTGGGTGTCCTCCCTGGCCAGGGATCAAACTTGTGCTGTAGTGACTGCCAATAGGTTGATAGTGCTGGAACTTAACCCTTTGCTCTACCAGGAAGGCCCCCAAAAGGAAATTTGACTGAAATTCAGAAGGTGGTGAGATGGCCTGTAAATTCATATGCTAATATATCCATAGTACACATAACAATGATTTTGTGGAACTTCCTTATTTTACAGGAAGCATAACAAAGTTCAGGTGAGTCAGAAAAGGGTCCATTCTCACATGACTGGTCCATGACTGAATGAACAAGGGATCAATTTAAGATATTGTAAATTCATCAAAATTATCATGCAGGCAAAAGAAATGTGCACATTAACATATAAGACAAAGGTGGTATTTCAATCCAGTAATGACAGATGAAATGATTCACGAGGAGTATTTTAATTTTATCTTTCTTTGAATGTGGGACTTACATCTGCTCTCTGCTTCTGATATTCCGTGGTTAACTCACCCCACTCTCCCCAGCACCCCTTCATTCAGTCTTTCCTCCCTTGTACTGTCATGGGTCCTTCTGTCTCAGTTCACCCTGACCTGAGAATACCACTAAGATGGCATTTTCTTCAGCTATTTGAAATCATTTGCCTGCTGCTCTTCAACTCAGGGCCCAGTCATTATTGTGTCCCCCAGAACCTAGAATGGTGATCTGTGTTATGAAGGGTTCTGTGAACATTTTTTTAAAAAGATTTATTTATTTCTGCACACAAGAGCTGGGATACATGCCAGAGGCGCCAGGGTGAGTGGATTCACCAGAGACAGAGTGGAGAGCAGAACAGGCAGATGGACTGAAGTACACTGCTGAGGGGAGCAGCAAGCGAAGTCTGCTGCGCCATGTAGGTCAAACTTGGGGATTTGGCTGGAGATCAAACTTGTGTTGCAGTGGCTGAGGAAGCCCCACAGTACGTCACTAAACACCTGTGAACATTTCTTGAAGTGACTGAAGCATTTAGGAATCGAAACACTCACTAATTACCTGCTATGAGGAAGATGTATTGATATGATCTGGAATCTTCCTTTATGTCTAGATGAGTGTGTGTGAGTGTTGCACACTTGTGCAACCCAGTACTCCTGTTCTGATATTATACTTTTCAACAAAGAATAATTTATGACCCCAATCTGGCAAATACATTTCAAAGATATCATCAATAGTTACCTGGTTAAGATCCCAGTAAAGTCTCTTGTGGGGTGAATTCTCTCTGCTTTTATATGACTTTTTATTTTTTAACAGTATGTCTTAAAAGTGCATTGACGGTATACCCTGTGTGTCCAAGATATATCAGAGATAGGTTTCCTGTAAAAATAAGCTCCTCAGAAAGCTTTCTGTGTTGTTATTTCTTCTAGAGGAATGATTGAAGGATTTTTAAAAAGGGCTTGTACCTAAGCAGAGATTTTAAAATAAAAATGTCATGTTCAATTTGATGTTTTATGATTGTGACATATGAAAAACGCTGGAAAGTCGCAGGGCTATCATTATTTTATTGAAATACAAGGTAAATAGGCTCTTTTCACATGTATCTTCTTGGTCAGAAAAATACATTTGGAGAATAAGAAATGCAATCTTGATAGATGAGCACCTACATGGGAGATAAATCTGAAAAGAGTGAAGAATAACATAATCTTGCCGCAGGTCTTGGAAGTTCATGGACCGAGTCCCTAATTTTTAGTTCATTTCTATAAAGCAGGCTACACTACCCCAAATAGTTACTATGGGCACCTGCTGGAAGGTGAGAAGTTCTGGGTCAGCTGCTGTGGACCGATGGGGGTGACCTCATGAACCCCCCACCCCATACCGTTTCATTTAGATCTTACCATTTTCTTTTACCCTTGATTTTAAAAATGTGTTATTGTTGCATAAGATTTGTTTTCTCAAAGTGATTAGATTCAAAGTTTTCCCTAAAGGGTATTTTTATGACAGTCTGGTGGCCAAAAAAATTGTTTTTATTATTAAGTATAAGGACAAAAGAGTTCTTCATTCATTGAATCACAAACAAATAGAGTTTTAGCCTTAGGTGCCCTATGTTTAAGGAGAAAGAAAGTGAGTTTCAAACCCTTTCTTTTTTCACTCTTGTCAGTCATCTTTTGTGTCCTTTCTCATCACCTGAGTTTTTAGACATGAAATGTAATTTGACTGAAATTTTCGTGTATCGTAAAAAACGGGTGATTCTTCATTACTGACTTATTCCCAAGTAAAGGGTTTTCTTCTAGATGTTTACAAATCAATTTTCTATGGTTTAGGTTAACAGCACAGATGGGAAGGGCTAAGTTTCAGGGAAGATGGAGAGAGAGGCATTGTTCCCACATCGCTAACTGCAAAAGAATGGAGAAGATATATACTATTCCTTGTTTCAGCCCCATTTCTTTGCTTTTAGCATAATTTTCCCCCTAGACCCAGAGTTTCACCCTTGGAGAAAGCCACTCTCCCTTCCTAACTTGGAGTATGTTTTCTTCACTTTCTATCAATACATTAGTATCTTGCTTGCTTAAAACTCAAGGAACATAGGCAAAAAGAGGTAGTGTCTTTTTTCTTTTTTAATATTTCTGAGCTTCACTTTTGTCATGTAGAACACAATAGAAATAGTGTAGCCTATTTTGTGGATGAAATGAGTTAATTCATTTCAAATATTGAGATCAATGTGTCGCTTAGAGTATGTGCCCGACTTGAAAAATTATGAGTCTGCACCAGTAGATACTAATTGATTCACCCAACACTTTGCTATGAATGATTTTAGCATTTAGGGTTGCAGAGTAATAAAGTGACAGCAAAGGTACAGTTCCTTCTCTGAAGGAGATTGCTACCCAGTTAGGGAAATTTATTGTCAGGAGACAGCAAAAGACAAAGGGTACGAGAAAACAGGCTTGAAAGAAGCGCCTTTCAACCGGTGAGTTCTAGCAAAGCTTTAGGAGAGAAGACTTAAGTTAGAATTTTAAAGTAGCTAGGAGAGCAAAGACTGAATTGCTAAATAAAGAAATTTCAGGTAGAGGATGTGATGTAAACAAAGAAAGGCAAGCAGATGTATTCAAAGGGGTGATGGTGAGTAAACCCATCCAATTTGAGAAGGGGATTTCTTTCTTTTCTTTTTTTAATTATATAGTTATTGCATCATCCTTCCTATTTGCACAATGTATGGTTTCCCCATGAAATTCCTACTGCCAGGTCACCAGTGAGTGCACCACCACCAAGTCCCCTGTGCTCTCTTCACCCTTGCCCTAATCTTTCTTCCTCCTCCTCCCCTACAGAAGTCTCTGATCTATAGTACCCTGACAATTTTGGTTTTTGCTTTATTATAGTTATTCTCCCCCCAGTACTTTTTTTAAACTATACTTTTTTTTTTACCCCTGATACTTTTTTTTTTTTTAATTATCCTTCTTTCTTTTTTTTCCCCCCTGTTGGTTCTTGAGGAGGGGATTTAATGGGAAGAGTGGCAGCCTGGGTAAGACCTGGGAATTGGTTCATGGAGCTTATTGAATGACAAGCTTCAGAACTGAAATTCGTTTTATAAGCAATGGGCAGTGGTGAGGCAATGATAGGTTTGTTATGGCTGTTTGTTCACTTGGTTTGTGGTCCCAAGAGCTAACTCACCAGAGCTTGCTTGATGATATTGAATCCGTTAATAGTTTGTAAACTACACTGGAGTAAAACAGGAAGGCAGATCAGCTGGGAGATTGCTAGACCAGCATTTCTTAACATGAGATCCCATTAGATTTTAGTAGTGAAATGCAAAGAAAGAGAGCCTGTTATGCATGGGTGATTAAATGTATTTGTCAACTAAATGGATATTTTTATGGGGTGGAATGAAAAAAAAAATATCCAAAGGCTGCTGAGGGAAAAAAGGAAGGCTATCTAAAAAATTTTATTAATCCATCACAAAGAAAGAAAAGAGTAAAGTATATTAAAAGTGTATAAAACAAAAAGTGAGGCGGTGAAATGTTCAAACATATCTCTAACCATATAAATGAATCAGATTATGCATTTCTATTAACACACAAATCATAAACACACAGCCATAAAGGAAATAATTGACAAATGTAACTAAGTCAAACTTTAACATTTCCGCATGAAAAATTAAATTATAATGAAAAGTCAAGCTAGGAGATGGTATTTCAAACTTACGTACCTAATAAAAGATTTAAAACTGAAACATTTTAAAATTCTTGCAAAGCAAAAAAAAAAAGTACCAGTAGTACATATCAACGTGGATAAAACTCAATCAGATAACTGGAAGGGAAAATTAGGTTTAGTAATATTTTATACATGCTGCTTTATAACATTAATACAAAATTTAAAATGAAAAAACAGTAATAAAATTGCTTGTAAAGGTATACAATATAGTAGGTATATTAATGTAGAGTGGAAGGATGTTCCACTTGTTAACTTTAAGATAATATGTGTCGTGTGGTACATATATAAAAAAGAGTTTAACCATTAGTGACTGCAAGCTCTGGAATTCCTTCAAGATCATTATAAAACTTCACTTATAATTTACAATTTAGTAATTCCTTCAATTCATTACCAAATCTGGCAGCCCTTCACGGCCAATTGAAATAAAACTGGTAACTTTAGTATAGTTAAGTTTATTACCTTAACAAATCAATATTAAGTCCCTAAAATCTCAATATTATGATTCTATTTAAAGAACAATCTACTAGCAGCAGTAATAATTCTAATTTCATTCATTCAAGATAGTTCCAAAGGTATGTAGACATAAATCAAATTGGTTCACTTATTTGAAACATTAGTAATGAAAACATACTTGCTGAGTGGATATTTTATTTTCATGTTATTGAGGGAATATTGCTTTTTAGTACTGTAGGTGATTCAGAGGTATCACATCTCTTCAGAAGTATGTCACCAGTCAATACCATTGCCAAGTCACCCTTTGTCCTCCATCATGATTCATTGGGATCCCAGTTCACATCACCCTCAACCCTCCCCACTCCATCTAGTTAGTCTTAATTTTACGCACAGATTTGCTATGGTTTGGTTTGGACTGACACTTTGTTTTGTTTTTTTTGTATTCCACATATAAGTAAAAGCATGTAATACCTTTCTCCTTCTAACTTATTTCATTTAGCAGAAAACATCCATATTGTCACAAATTGCAGGAGTCCCATCTTTTTCTTTGCTGTGTAATATTTCATCATGTATATATACAACATTTGCAATCTACCCATGTGTCCTTGGGAACTTAGGTTATTTCCATAATGTCACTATTGTATAGTGCTGCAGTGATCACAGGATTGCATATATTCTTTTGAATTAATATTTTTATATTCTTTTGATAGAGACTTAGAAATGGGACTGTTAGGTTGTATGGTAAATTGGTTGAATTTTAACAGTTTAAAGAGAGAGAAAAGACACATAAAATTTTGAGTAGTGGGGGAGGAATAAACATTGGATGAGACTAAATTTATATAAAGAAACTGAAGTAACATAATGTTTCACAAGGAGGATGGGGATAATAATGAGAAATTACCATGATAGGTAGTCTGGAATCCATCCATATTTATAGGAAGGCTGCAGTTTATAACTTTGTCAAGAGCAGTTTTGGTCTCTCAAATGTTTAAATTTCATCTCAAACTCAATGTACATAAAACTAAACTCCTTATTTCTTAGTTTCTCTGACAGACGCATAAATGCCATTTTTCCAGTTAGTTATGAAAGTGTGAAACCTTACATCTGGAATTCCTCTCTCTATCACTCACTTTGAGTTTATTATGAAGTTCTAGACTTTTCCCATGTTACTCATCTTGAGTTCTTCTCTTTCTTACTATTTCTCAACACTGGCTATCCTATTCTTCTCTGATAGAAAAGTATTAATTACCATATGATCTATCTCTATGTTCATTATTATTGTTAACCTTGCTAATGGTTAATATTCTTTAAATATTATTTCTATCATATCATTCCCTTAATAAAACTGATTATTGACTCCCATTTTCTGCTGCCACAAATGAAACTCTCTTGGATTTGTAAGTTCCTTTGCCATTTTTATTCTACATTCTACTTTATTTTTTCCTAGGTGAGGTTCCCCCCCCCCCCCAAACCAAGCCATTCTCACTATTCCACTGGGACAGCTCCCTTTCTGATTTTGCCTATAGATTTTGGGATGGTTTTGGCAAAGGAAAGGAAAAATCAATGTTCAAATCAAGATTTGAAACTTGAGAGCCTGAAAATATGACCAAAAAATGAAGAAGATAAAAGCCCAAGAAGGGAAGTAAACTGAGGAGGAAATACCTTCAGTGCTTATTTGGATATTTGACTTTTATTTTTATTTTTTTTGGTACAAATATTTTATTGATGGAGAAACAAGACATTCAGCTTTTGACTTCTGTCTCTTGACCATAATGTTAGTTTGAATCCGTGATCGTGAACTTCTCAGGAATTGGTCTTAGTGTGGTCAAACCCTGAATAAACTGGGTCCGAAAAATGATAATGAATTAGGTGTACTTGGGAATACAATTCTCACTGACTGTTGACTTCCTCCTTTGCAACTGATTGAAAATCAGATAGCATGAATTTCAAGAAGCATACGTGGATATTGGCACCAAAGACTATTCTGATTTTATGGAAATGGAAGCCAGAAGATATGACTCATGGCTGGAAATCTTGAGCAAAGAGAAGGGATTTTTATTCTGTGTCTTGCCAGTACATCTTGAAGCAGGGTGGTGGAAGAATGTGGTTGTAGGCAACCATCCAACCTCAAGGCTGCAATTGTTTCTAGAAATTGCCACCTGCTTGGGGTTCTGTACAGCAGGTCTACTTTATAGCTAGTTTCCATTCTCATGATAATGATGACAATTACACACTTTCCACCTAAAACTCCCTGCTACCATGAGGCATTTCCTTGCTGGCACCGACTCTGAATTAAGTGTGTCTTCTTGCCCCGCATTTCACTGGAAGTCTGGCAGAGAGGTGTGGAGCGAACTCTCGATGCCTAAAACACTGGCCTCTTCAAAAATTGCCCCCTGGTGAGGATTTAGGAATTGTTGATTGCCATTTATGAATTTTACATTTGTTTTGCTGGATTACTAAAATAAAGAGAAAGCAAGATAATGGAAACAGAAAAAGACACATTGATTTTGGTCTTTCCTACTACACAAAATAAAAACTGAAATATATACTACTCTTTGAGCATTTTCTTAGTGTTACTGGATAGGTATATTTATGTTTTGAATTGAAATGGTGAGCAATGCAAAACTCTTGAGTTATAAAGTTGGTGAGAACTAGCTTATAAAAATGAATCTGAATTGAATTATACTCTAAAGAGAAATGAAGTTTTAATTTTTTGGTCTTGTGATTATATTTAAATAGTGGGGTGTTTGTACAGGGGTAAATGTAAAACACACAAACCCAATGAAAATTTAAAACTCAAAGAGCTATGAGACATAGGCGTGTATATATAAAAACAAATGGATAGCCATGTATTCATAGTGATAAAGTGAGAGCCTCGGCTTCCTTTCATACTTAATGGCTCAATTCCTACCTCTGTTTTCCTCAGTTGCAGATTACAAAACCTATAACAGAAATGACCAGCTGAAATGTTTTTAAAACACTAAAAGCAACCGTTGCATTAGTGATATGAATCTTTATACCTGTGAGGTGCTCATGTGTTTTATGCTAAGCTATGAACTAAAATATATTTAAACTTGTGGGTATTTAAGAAAATACATTTACATTCCACATCCCCAGCAATATTTTATGCATCTTTTCACTGCAAACTCCTTGCTTCATTTTCTAACACTTTAGAGCTTCTTATCTCTGGCTCAGCTTTTTCTGTTGCCCTTGTATTTAAAGTATTTCTAACATGCAAAAATGGGTCATCTATGAATGAAGAATAGAGACTGAGTCTGCTGTTGCCTTCACTGTGGGCAAGAATTTTCTGTGATTGAAATCCAGAGTGAGAGAGAGAGCAAGAGAGAGAAAATATATTTCCCAGAAAGAAACAAACATATACTCTAACATTTGAAATGTATTGTTGAAAGACATTATAAAAAGATGTTTAAAAAAATGGAAAAACAGGGCCCTCCCTGGTGGCACAGTGGGTTAAGCAACACACTATGAGGCAAACTGCAGCCACTGCAGCACGAGTTCAATCCCTTCTGCCAGCCAGGAAGGGGACCCACATGGCACAGCAGACCTCTCCTGCCTCGCCCGCTGCTCCCCTCAGCAGTGTGTTTCAGTGGTTCTGCCTGTTCTGCTTCCTGCTCTGTCTCTGGTGGATCCTCTCACCCCTGGCACCTCTGGCCTGTACCCCAGTGCTTGTATGCATAAATAAATAAATCTTTTTAAAAAATGGAAAAACATCCTGTGTTTATGCATCAGAAAAGTCCATATTGTCAAGCTGGCAACCCTTCCTCAAGTGATCTACAGTTCCAGGGCAGTTTCTACTAGAAAAACTTCGTGGAAAATAGACAGGCTGATCCTAAAACTCGTATGGAATTGCAGCACTCGGAGAAGACTCACACGCATCTTGAAAAAGAACAGACTTGACTCACGCTTGCTGATTTCAGACTCATTGTCAGTGCCACTGACCAGTGCAGAACAGACTGACCGAGGCAGGAGCCAGTGCGAGGAGCGTCTCTGACCCCCATGGGACTGTGTGAAGTGAGGCCAGCAAAGGGCGCGGTGACCGTTCCAAGGGGAGAAATCATCTTCCCAATGGATGGCGGTTGAAAGAAGAGAAAAACATCTTGGGTTTCACGCTGGTCTAGAGCCACTGCATTTATTTCAGAGAATTCAGCAGGTCGGGAACGGTGTCAAGTTCAAGTACGGATAAAGGAGTTCACAATTGTTCGATTCTCCGAATCTGCACTCTGGGTTTGTCTGGGGCTACGGCTGCCTCGGGACTGTGCGGTGTGCAAGGACAGTTGCACACCTTACAGTTTTGTGAAGACATGTAGCTTGCGGAATACAGACAGTTAATGGAAGGATCAAGTACCTGCCACTGGTTTGGCACATTCCTGGTCCTTTATGTCCATTTTTTACAGGTTCATTTATATTTATTTTCTTTATGTATATTTGACATCAGTTGTGGTCCCCATGATTTCACCAGTGCACTGTCACCTCAGTCCTTTGTGCTCTTTCTGCCTTCATCCCATCCCCCTCCACCTCCACAAGGCGTTTCTGATTTTTCTTGTCTTTTAAAATTATTATTATTGTTCTTATTCTTTTCCTTGGTCCCTTATTCGGTTCCCTTATAGTCCTCTTAGAAGTGAAACCATCTGATATTTCTCTTTTGCCTTCTGACTTATTTCACTGAGCATCATAGCTCCATGTCCATTTTTTAAAAGTTGACTTCATTTTTTAACTTTGGTTTCATCAGAGAATGAGTTCAGTTTACTTAAGAACATCTGCCTTAGCGTGCAGAAAGGGTAGCAGCCGTTTGGAGTTCTGAATCTGATTTAACTCTTAATGAATGATTTGCCAAAATGCAAGAGACTTTTGGGAAGAAAAATGGTACATAATGTGAAACATCACTATGTATTTGCAGTAAACCCTAAGAAAGCTGTAATGTTTAAAAGCCATCGAACGAGAAGCCCTTGCAAATTACAGACATGCATTATTTTATTGATCTAATAATTGCAGGACAGGACAACCTCACTTCCATACTGATAGCATAGAAATCCAAGAAAATGATGCTACAGTTTCTATGCTCCCTCTACACATTCTTCTAAAAAAGATTTTTTTATTTTTATTAAAATAATTTTAATTAAATAAATTAATTTTTTATTAGTTATATTTGACATCATTTGTAGTCCCCAGGGGGTACCCACCACCATTTCACCCGTGCACCATCACCTCAGTCCCTTGTGCACCC
>JAGFMF010011484.1:767698-811848 GCA_019455555.1 Galemys pyrenaicus | reverse complement strand
AGAGGGAGGAGGGAGGAGAGGGAGAGAGGAAGGAGGGAGGAGAGGGAAAGAGGGAGGAGGGAGGAGAGGGAGAGAGGGAGGAGGGAGAAAGGGAAAGAAGGAGGAGGGAGGAGGGAAAAAGGCAGAGAGGAAGGGAGGGAGGAGTGGGAAGAAGAGGGGAGATGGAGGAGGGAAGAGGGGGAGAGGGAGGGGCGGGGCCTGTGTCTTAGAAGGCTGTTCATCAGAACTTTAGCACATTTTTTTCTCTGGAATGTGTTGACAATTTTAGTGATATTTAAATGTGCCCTAATGTGCTTTATGATATTGCATAATTTTATACGCTTGTATTTCACATGTATGATAGACACGCGTCATTTGAACAAAAGAGAAAATAAAACTTCATTTTTTAACGTTTTCTGACCTTAAAATAGCAGCACACCTACATATTTACCCAAACTGTACTTTTCAATGTCTATTTTGCTGCAAGAAAAATATTGCTGATGCTTCGCATAAATCAGCTCACCAGAAAGATGGTAAAGTGTCTGGTCAGCCGCGATGAATCCGCGTTAGTTGCGTGAAGTGTAAGGAGTGCGCTGTAAAGGTCAATCACTGAAAATATGCTCGTTATTTCACTCCAGGCTGACGAAGCGGGAGTCATGGTCTCGTCTCTTGTCCATCGCTTTTGCGTCATTTTTGCTTCGCGCCTTTGCACCCCACCGCATGGCCTGCGGCCCAGGCCAAGGGCCCCTAGGGCCGGGAGAGCCCATGGTGGGCACGAAACAGGTGCGGGGGCCACTGAACGCGTGGAGCTAACGCTGGGGACTGGTCCTGAGATGCTCCGGTACCCAGCATCCTTTCCAGGTGGAGCCCCACCTGCCGCCCAGCCACTGAACACCCTTACATAGCCAACTCTGACTCAAGGTCAACATCCAGTCACTGGTCACGTGTGTAAGAAACTCAACCTGTTTCTTACCTTTTTAGGAAATTGAGAGAGTTGATGTAAGCTGTGAAAGACGCATCTTAGGGCCTCCCTGGTGGCGCAGTGGGTTAAGCAATGTCCAATGAAGCAAACCACAGCCACTGCAGCACGAGTTCGATCCCTGCCGCCGGCCAGGGAGGGGACTCACAGGGCGCAGCAGACCTCTCCTGCCTCCCCGCTGCTCCCCTCAGCAGTGTGTTTCAGTCCATCTGCCTGTTCTGCTCCCCATTCTGTCTCTGGGGAATCCTGTCGCGACCTGCGTCTGTACCCCAGCTATTGTATAATAAATAAATATTAAATAAATAAAGTTACACATTTAAAAAAAATTAAGAGGGGATCAATTCCTCTCTAGCTATTGCTCAATCAGTTCTCCGTTGTAATAGGCATAAACATCCAGAGAAATAGGAAGCGGGTTTGTGTGGACCTTGGACACAACCTTTAAAAATTATAATTTAAAACACCCATGGACCCGGCGTAAACTCTAAATGAGTAATTTAAAGCCACTTCTGGTGTCTCTGCCCCAGATCACGAAGTGGAGTGTGGTCTGTGTCCTCTTCCTCCCCATTCACCCGCCTTCCCGCCATGTAGCCGCTGGGATGCCGGACCATGCTCTTTGGGCTCTTAGCACCTAAGGAAGCGGGCTGCACCGAGAGGGAGGGTCACCTCAAGGAGCTGCTCCTTCTCGCCGCCTGTGTCCTAACGCATCGTTTTAGAGTTTCAGCTGTTTGGGTCTGGGTAGCCAGAGTGCTTTGTTCGTTGTTGCCGGGCGTTCAGCTGGGTTCATCCATGGCAGTCTGCTTTGGAGACGTGTGTGAGAAATACTGTTGGGAACGTTCCTTTCCGCCACTTCTTTTTTTTTTTAACATTTATTGATGCACACAGGAACTGGGGTACAGGCCAAAGGTGGAGGGGGTGGGAGGATTCACCAGAGACAAAGTGGGGAGCAGAACAGGCAGATGGACTAAAACACACTGCTGAGGGGAGCAGTGGGAAGACAGGAGAGGTCTGCCGCACCATGTGGGTCCCCTCCCTGGCCTGCGGCAGGGATCGAACTTGTACTGCAGGGGCTGCAGATGCTTCGTAGTGCAGCGACCCAACCCCTGAGCCACCAGGGAGGTACCAACCACCACTTCTTAACCAAGACAAGCCTCACTCTCCTTTCCTTTGGATTCCCGAGCACCAGTGAGATGAGACACTTTTCTCAAGTCTATTGCCTTTTTGCACTTCCCCCTAATAGGTTTAGTAAGCGCCTACTGAGGTGTCTCTGCATGTTTCACTGCACAGTTGCCTTTCCTTTGCACTTCTTGGAGGTCTGCCCAAGCTGGAGAGACTCTCTTTGTCTGCTGCGTGTATGGCAAACATCTTCTAATCTGTGGTTGATTTTCAATTCCCTGGCTGATTCCTGCTACAAAAGAAATTTCAGTTATATGATTTCCTGTTACATTTATGTTTTGTATTCTATTTCCCCCTTACTTTGAGGTCAGTGAAGTAGCATCCGCCTATTCCTAAACCTTTAACGAGTGAGCTTTTACTTTTATATCTAGAATCCGCCTGACACTGATTTGGGGAGCCCATGCAAGGGAGTGGTCTCTTCTATCTTGCTTTCGATATGGACAAAGGTATCGGTTTTAACTGACTTATAAATGAAAGACACAGATTCTCCAGGCACCCCAAAAAAAGATAAATGACATCATGTGTCTTGTTTTTCTTTTGGTTTCCTGGGTGGACCTTAAACGTGAGCTTCCTTGGCAGCACACAGCCATTGCTTAGTTCTCCAAGGGCTTAGAAAGATACAGAGACCATCATCTTAACCAGACACTGAGCCTGCCAAGCTCAGTCTCCTCCCTCTCCTGTCCAGGGATCCAGGCTGTCCCACTTGCACATCTCTTTTCTTTCTGTCTCTTTTTTCCCCTATACACAACAATTAACTTTATTGATTGGTCTTAACTCACTTAAAATGATCCATTTATGGCTAATTTTTCATAGGTTGATCATACATACAGTTTCCTGGAATGGGCCTACTTTAGATCAATGAGCTGGCATAACTAAAACCAATACTGGGCCTCCCTGGTGGTGCAGTGGCTTGAGTGTCGCACTGTGAAGCATTCATGGCACAGCAAAGCAAGTTCGATCCCCAGCCAGGGAGGGGACCCACATGGCACAGCAGACCTCTCCTGCCTCGCCCGCTGCTCCCCTCAGCAGTGTGTTTCAGTAGATCTGCCCGTTCTGCTCCCCACTCTGTCTCTGGTGACTCCTCTCACCTCCTGCGCCTCTGGCCTGCACTCCAGCTCTTGCATGCATAAATAAATAAATCTTTAAAAAAATATAGGTTGACGAAAATAATGTTTTAAAAAGATAAATAAAAACAATACTCTTTAACTTGAAAAGTACAATGTTTCAATGGCAAATGATAGCTCACACTAGTTATTCAGCATATTCTGGTCAAATGAGTTGAAAACCCACCAAAATGAGCCCCAAATCCACCCCGCACTCTCCATTGTATATCTTCTTATTATCTACATAAGATTTTTAATACCAACTTAATTATGATAAAGTATAGGAGAAAAAGGGAATACAGTCTGCTTAAATATTCTTCAAATACTGGTAGCAAAATTCCTCCCATGTTATTTGGTAATATATACTAGTCCAATTTTTATTAATAAATCACTGTATATAGGATATTACGTTTGTTCTACTAGATTGCTAGACAGGTGCCTTAACCAGCTAAGCCACTGAGCCAAGCTTTGTTCTACTAAATTGCAAGAAGATATGAGTGTGTGAACATTTAGCCACTTGGTCTTGCTGCTAAATGTTCCATTTGTAGGATCCAGGCTTTTGCCCTATAATTGGTAAAGTCCATTTTATGTTGTTTTTTTTTTTCTTCAAGATTTGTTTATTTATGCATATAAGACCTGGGGTATAGGCCAGAGTCACGGGAGGTGAGAGGAGTCACCAGAGACAGGGTGGGGAGCAGAACAGTCACATCGACTGAAGTACACTGCTGAGGGGAGCAGCAGACAAGGCAGGAGAGGTCTGCTGCGCCATGTGGGTCCCCTCCCTGGCCAGGGATCGAACTCATACTGCTGTGCCGTGGATGCTTCATAGTGCGGCGCTCAACCCGCTGCGCCATCAGGGAGGCCCCCCCCTTTTATGTTTTTTTTAAGATATTAATTTTATGTTTTTATAAATATTTGATATCAAACGTAATCCCCACCACCATTTCAACAGTGCACCAGCACCTCAGTCCCTTGTGCTCTTTCTGCCCATCTCTGTTCCAGGCTCAGCTTCCCTCCACTAACGCACTCACATTCTCATTTAGGTGATATCTTAAGCCTGCCAGATGTCTCGCCAATCAGGCTCCTGGGTACCCTTCAGGTTTTCTTTCTAGAAAATAGCATGTGTTGCCAGGATTCCAAAATTCCCCAGTATCTCAGCTGCTCCACAGCATTAGTGAGTCAGCCAACTCGCCGTTATTAAGTAGCTTCTTAATTCCCTTCCATCTGATGAAAGCCCTTTTACCTCAAAGCAATCCCTTTTCCTTAGTGTTTTTTCTCTTTCAAGGTGATTTTACACAAAGGATATCCTTTTTGCCTGTAAGACTTGCTGTGAAGTAGATGGCAGATTTCTTGGCTTTAGTTCACAGCCATAATTATGTTATTTAGCTAAGACCCTTTCACAAGCTTTCACTTAACCAAAAGTCAGATTTAAAGGGCCGGTTCCATTACAAGACACTGACCTCATGGACTTTGCATGTCAAGTAGGATTTGGGTTAGAAAGTTAGTGGAATTTCTGATTATAAGAGTTGTCAAACCCAGAGATCCACTGAGTTAAAGAGAGTCTGGAAACTTCATCTCCATAAACTTTAGACACAATAGAAGTAAATGTATCCAAAATTAGAAAGTAATAACTGAAGGGCCTCAGCTTGGCACACAGTCTGTTCTGTCCTGTCTTTAGCAGTCGGTTTTATCTGTAGGTGGTTGCCTCTGTTAATGTAGTAACAAAGAGATAAGTTTCTATGGGAAATGTCACATCTATTTGTCCCTATTATCTGTCATCAAGTTTATTTTGTAGGAATGTTGAGTGCCAAATGGGAACCCCCATGCTTTCTGACCCATGACCAACTATACTCTGGAATAGAAAATAACTTCAGCTGTGCAAGATGGGTTGTTGCAGGCAGTGAGAGTGTGGAATGGTGTGTTTCCATGAATGTGACAAGAGTCTGCTTGACATCATCATGGTTCCCAAGCTATAAGCAGCCAGTTTAGAGGGTACAGGGGAAATTGTTTCTTTGTGAGAAAAGTCAGAAGCTGATTACCAGGACTTGGCACCCTGCTTCCATATTCTTTCGTCAATGAGAATTTGAAACCCGTTTGTAAATAATGAGGAAGTAAATATTGATCATCTGTGTACATCCTGCTTTGCAAATGATATTTTAAAAATATATCTGCCAGGCCTCTCTGGTAGTGAGGGGATTAAGTCTCAGCACTATCAAGCTATGCCTAGCTACTGAAGCCCGAGTTTGATCCCCGGCCAGGGAGGGGACCCACTTGGCGCAGCAGATCTCTCCTGCCTTGCTCGCTGCTCCCCTCAGCAGTGTGTTTCAGTCCATCTGCCTGTTCTGCTCCCTACTCTGTCTCTGGTGAATCCTCTCACCCCCTACACCTCTGGCCTGTACTCAGTTCCTGTATGCATAAATAATCTTTTTTTTTAAATCTGCATCTGATCTCTCACATTTCTACTCAGGTTCATGTAACTGTTTTTCATTCTCATGGATTGACTATTACAATAACTATCTCCACTACCGCAACCACAACCACCATTTCTGCTACTAAAATAATATCAAAAGTACCTGTTGTACGAGGGAATACTATTCAGCAATCAAAAAAGAAAAACTAGATGCATTCATAGGAACATGAATGGAACTGGAAGGGATGATGCTCAGCGAAGTAAGTCAGAAGGCAAAAGAAAAATGCCAGATGGTTCCTCCCCTAGGAGGAATATAAGGAAACCAAATAAGGATCAAGGAAAGGAAGAAGAAGAACAACAACAATAATAATAACA
The DNA here is from genome assembly GCA_019455555.1 of Galemys pyrenaicus. NCBI lineage: Eukaryota > Metazoa > Chordata > Mammalia > Eulipotyphla > Talpidae > Galemys > Galemys pyrenaicus. Next base: position 805,829 of record JAGFMF010011484.1, on the reverse strand, counting down.
ATAAAGACAAAAAAACAAAAATGAAAAGACAAGGACAAATTGGGGACACTTGGTGGGGAGGGAGGAGGGCAAGGTTTGAGGGCAGATGGGAGCACAGGGGACTGAGGTGATAGTGCACTGGTGATATGGTGATGGGGAATACATGGGGATTACAATTGATGTCAAATATATATAAATTAAAGGGAAAATAGAATAAAATAGAATAAAAAGAAAAAAAGTGCCTTTTGTAATCTGCTTGGGTGGCCTTTACAAAACACCATAGACAAAGTGTCTTGAACAACACAGTTATTGTCTCACAGTTCTGGAGATTACAGGTCAAAGCTCCAGGTGCCAGCGTGGTGGGGTGCTCTGGTCAAAGCTCCAGGTGCCAGCGTGGTGGGGTGCTCTTCCCAGCTTGCCAGAAGCACCATCTCTGGCCTGTGCACATGACCTCGTTCTTGTGAGAATTCACAGAGCAAGAGCAAACCTTCTGAATTCCCCACTTATGAGGGCACCGATCCCTTCATGGGGATCCCCCCATGACCTCATCTGACCTGACTCCCAAAGGCCCCATCTCTATTTCCCATCCCACTGGGGGCAAGGAATCAAACTCTGACTTAGTGCAGGATGCAGGCAGGCCAAGCCAGTATTCACAGCAAGAAGTTTCATATCAGGCTGTCAAATATGCTTCTAACATATATGCTTTTGCAGTGCATCTTACTAAATCCTCAAGTAGCAACTTCCTAAGGCACGTTGACCTTAATTTCTAGATGCCGGAGTTAGATGTTAGAGAAGTTAAAACTTCAGTGAGACAAGACATTTAATAAATAACAGAACCTATGCTCAAAATAAAATTGTTCTGACTGAAAAGCTGTCTTCTTAGATTCTATAATGCAGTGCCCTTATCCTCAAATACACATCTATGATTGATATTAAAGATTGAGTGAAATGATATATCTTGTGTAAAAATGAATTTATGTTATATAGTGAGAAGAATAATTTTAGGAAGAGAGTGAATTTGATGTAATTTGTTCCAGCTATGTATTGATAAATGGAAATAGCCATATTGATTAACAATATTCAAACCACTGTGAATTAGCAGAAGCTAAATTGTGCTCAACGGAATATTTAGGCATTTTTGTCTATTGACATGTATATGTCTGTATTCATATCACCATTCCCATAATTATTGGGATTATTTGAAGCCTTTAAATTTATATTGATAGGGCCTCCTTGGTGGCTTAGCAGGTTGAGCACCCCACTGTGAAGCATCTGCAGCACATCAGTGTGAGTTAGATCCCTAGCCAGGGAGGGGACGCACATGGCGCAGCAGACCTCTCCTGCCTTGCCCGCTGCTCCCCTCAGCAGTGGGTTTCAGTCCATCTGCCTGTTCTGCTTCCTACTCTGTCTCTGGTGAATCCTCTTACCTCCTGCAACTCTGCCTGTACCACAGTTCTTGTATGCACAAATAAATAAATCTTAAAAAAATAAATTTATGTTGCTAGATGAACGATTTTTACAGTATTTGTAAATGTCACTAATGGCCGTGGTAGTGCTGAACACAGTTAGAGCACTTTATCTACCTTGAATTGTCTGTTGGCAGCACTTCTGTGAGAAACTGGCCGGAGCTTTGTGTATTTCATTTCTTTTCACAGTCGCAATAATCCTATAATACAGGCATTATTTTCCCCAAGCTAGGATAAGATATGGGCTCAGACGTTTCAGTGACTTGCCCCCAATCACATAGTTTCATGGGAGGCTGAGCTGGAATTCCAAGTCCAATCTTTCCAGCTCCATTGTCTGTGTTTAATAGAGCATGAATATATTTGCAATTAAAAAAATTTTGCATGGTACTCTAACTGCTCTGGCTGCAGAATATTCCAGATCTGAACATTTGGGAAAATCACATGTCATGAGATAAAATAGGTCCCAATAGGGGCCTCCTTGTGGCGAAAGAGGTTAAGACCCAGCATTGCGGGGCCGTCTGCAGCATGAGTTCGATCCCCGGCCAGGGAGCTGACCCACTGGCACAGCAGACCTCTCCTACCTCTCCCGCTGCTCCCCTCAGCAGTGTATTTTAGTCGTTCTGCCTGTTCTGCTCCCCACTCTGTCTCTGGTGAATCCTCTCACCCCCCCCCTGCACCTCTGGCCTGTACCCCAGCTCTTGTGTGCATAAATAAATTTTAAAAAATCTTAAAAATAAAAAGTACTTTTATGTTTAAAAGGCACAGGTGTTCAGTGCTAGAGAAACTCAGATAGAACTGAGTTAAAGCTACATTATCTACTGATATAATCAGTATCCGCGCTCTTGTTTTACTTGGTGGTGATCAGGAAGGGGACTGTAGGGTAAATGGAAAATTTATCAGGCTTTTCTGCCCTCCCGCCATCGGTGTGATGACGGACACCTGCGTCCTGCACGCGCGCCTGAGTGGGCATGCGCAGGTGGGCGCAAGTGGGCATGCGCAGGTGGGCGCACCTGGGCTTAGACACCGGCGTATAAGGGCTGCGTCACGAGGTCGCCAGTGGAAGAGAAGCAGAGGGGAAGGTGAGAGCGAAAGCAGCAGAGAAGAAGAGAACAAGGCAGCAGCAGAAGCAGCCCAGAGAGAGAAGATGCACTGGGGTCTAGGAACTGCCAGCCTCCTGGCACCCCCGGCCCCTGCCTGCCGTGGACCTGGTCGCCTCTGATATAAAGAGTAATAAAAGCCTGAAAAAGCCCCTGAGGGCTCCAGGCCTCCCCTTTGACCCGTCTGCCGGAATCATTGAGAACCTGCTCTGTGCCCTGCTGGCATTACTGGGATGAGCACAGAAACGACGCGCTCAGGACAGGTGCAGGAAGAGAGCCAGGGCCCTGTCGCCCGTGCCCAGGGGCCTGGTCAGGAGGCCCGCGGCAGCCGAGCGTCTGCTCCGTGTGCGGCTGGACCCACTGTGCGGGAGGCCCAGGTCATGCTCCCAAGATTTGCAGAGCAGCCAGGACAGAGCTGAGGAAGGTAGCGAGGGTAGAGCAAAAGCCGTGTTTGCTTTGTTACTCTACTTATTTCTGCTTTTATGAGAAGGCTTTATGTGAAGTTAGTGAAAGTACCAGTTAGCATGAGAAGCATTGTCTGCTAGCGAATAACAAGCAGCACACACGCCAGAGGAATTCCATCATCGGCTTCTGTTGGCAAAAGACATAGGTTAGCAGCTCTGAATTTTTTTTAAAGATTTATTTATTTATGCACACAAGAGCTGGGGTACAGGTCAGAAGTGTGAGGGGTGAGATGATTCCCCAGAGATAGAGTGGGGAACAGAACAGGCAGATGGACTGAAACACACTGCTGAGGGGAGCAGCATGGAGAAGGAGAGGTCTGCTGCGCCATGCGGGTCACTTCCCTGGCCAGGGATTGAATTCCTGCTACAGTGGCTGCAGATCCTTCTAGTGCTGTGCCTTAAAACCTTGTGCCACCAGGGAGGCCCAGCTCTGAAATTTAAATACGGAAAGAGGAGAAATGCAGGGATCGAAGTTCCTGAAGTTACTATGAATTTCTTTATGGTTATAGAGGTTGCACAGGCAGCAAACATGAGGCAGATGTTGCAGATAAGAAGTTGGTGCCACTTTGCATTGCTAGACTTCTTAACTACTGGAAAGGAGATTCGTTATTAATTACCTTAAAGCATCCCTTTAAAGGAAGGGATGAGACAGGGTGGTGTCAGATGCCAGTCCATCTGTTAGCTGGTGCTGAGTCCCATACAGAGACATGTGATAAAACAGGATGGTGTGTGTTTGTGTGGGTCGTGCCAAGCTGATTTTGCTGCTTTGTCTCCAAAGCTGCAGGACCCAGACATCTATCAGTGGAGATAATTTACCACTAAGATTAGGTATGAGGATTAGATGTCATACATTTTAAAATAAGTACTAGTTTTTGTAAAAAGATAAAAGTTCCTTATTTGGTTCCAAATAAGGATCAAGGAAAGGAATAATAATAATAATGAAGACACAAAAACCAAAAATGAAAAGACAAGGACAAATTGGAGACACTTGGTGGGGAGGGAAGAGGGTAAGGGTTGAGGGCAGACGGGAGCACAGGGGACTGAGGTGATGGTGCACGGGTGATATGGTGATGGAGAATACATGGGGATTACCATGGATGTCAAATGTATATAAATTTAAAAAGTTAATAAAAAAATAAAAATTCACTTGTCCTTTCAAATCTAGCTAAAAAAAAAATAAAAGGTGAAGCAGATGTGTCATTTCAAATATATTTTTGTATTCTAAATGAATAGGTGAACACCGTTTTTAATTCTGCAAGGTACTATTTTAATTTAACCTACTTTAAAATTGAATACTTCTCAATTTGCAATGTTTTTTAAAAGAAAGGAAATTGACCATTATGAAGGTGATTCATCTTAGTAAATTGTGACTGCATTCTCATGGAAAATAAGAACTATTTCCATGAGAAAAAATTCATGAAATTCTTCTCTAGGGTGAGAATAAATATTTTACATGACATTGACACTCAGATAATTTAGTTAGCTTTAATTAGAGAGGATGGAGCCCAGCACTTGGAAAACTTCCTACCATAAAATATTTTCACAGGCAATCTATACCGAATAGTGTCTTTTTAAAACTTGCTGTGATTTTAAAGAATAACATCCTGTGACCCAAAAAATACTATGTGTAAGAGAAGCACATTTACAAAGATCAATTCCCAGTGTATCAGTTGCATTGATAAGTTCAAGTCATGTGAAATGAGAGATAATAGGATGTTTTATTTGCTTCCAGATTTTCAGACGATGCTGGTTGGTTTTCAAGAAGGCTTCCAGTAAAGGACCTAGAAGGCTAGAGAAATTTCCAGATGAGAAGGCTGCATATTTCAGAAACTTCCATAAGGTAAGGCCGTCTTTGGACTCCCTGGGAAATAGCAGGCCCCTGCAACAGCCTGTGCAGGTGATTCTTTTGATAGATGAAATCAGCAGAGGCAAAAATACCAGACCAGGATGAAATGTCCCTGTTTTGACAAAATGTAAGTTATTTTTCCCCTTTATCTTAATCATCGGCTGCAATTGCTAGCAGTACCTCTGCAAAATGACTCATTTTTTATTGCTACTTTGCAAAATGAAATGACTCATAACTCAACCGGATCATATTCCAAGGTGCTGAGTAGGCATTTTTGCCCTGTTGAGGTTAATTGTGCATTTGTTACTTTGATTTAAACTGGGGGGTGATCTTGGGGAGATAAACCTGGACGCTGCCCTTTGTGGAGCTGGTGACATGGAGTTGCTCGGGCGGCTTCTTCCTGACAGTCTGTGTGTAGAGCAGGAGCAGAGACGCTACAGCTGAAATAGCAGGTTCCTAAGAACTGAGTGTAGGTTAAAAAAAAAATAGTAACCCCAGAATGATATAAATGGAGGGCCTAAAGTTATTTTTGGTGAAACGGCAAAGCCCAGTGAAACATTTTTAGTAACTTGGAGAATTAAGGATCTGCAGAATTACTTGGTAGAATACCTGAACATGATTCTCTTTCAAGACTTCTCATGGTGACGACATAGAGAATGGTACCCTGAATCGTGCTTGTCGTGGATTTGGGGAATTTATTGTATGTGATATATAGTATAGATTTTTTCAAATTAGTCCTTTTTGTTTTAAAATAGAATGCGTGCCAGGCTCTGGCTTAGAGGGATGACTACACAGAGCGCAGGGATGGGGAGGAAAGCGGGTCCTCTGTGTGATGCTACAATGGTGGACACGTGTCAGTATCCATTTGTCCAGCCGACAGCAGGCACAACATCGAGAGTGAGCTTTAATGGAAACTGTGAACTCTGGGTGATTATGATGTGTCAAAGCAGGTTCATCAGTCGTGACAAGCGCACCACTCTGGTGGAGGATGATGGTAATAGGGAGGCCTGTGTGTGCGGGGACAGGGGATCTGTAGGAAGTCTCTATCTTCTGCTCGGCCTGCTGTGAGCCCAACACGCTCTAAAAGTGAAAGTGTATTTTCAAGATAGATTATCATACAATAATGTGCTAAGCCCTCTTATTACACAAGGACCCTGCAATCATTTGATTATATTGGAACCTGTACCATCAGAGAGCTTAAACCTTGAGTTTCATAACTCTACGAGGTACGCTCTAGGTTAATGTAGATTTACTGTCAGAGAACTTGCAAGTTCAAGTGCTGGTCCGGCTACTTATTAGCTCATAGAATATGTGGATTTTTTTTTTAAGATTTTATTTATTTGTGCATACAAGAGCTGGGGTACAGGCCAGAGTCGCGGAAGGTGAGAGGACTCACCAGAGACAGAGTGGGGAGCAGAACAGGCAGATGGACTGAAATACACTGCTGAGGGCAGCAGTGGGCAAGATAGGAGAGGTCTGCTGTGCCATGTGGGTCCCCTCCCTGGCCGGGGGTCAAACTCATGCTGCCCAAATGCTTCACAGTGGAGCACTCAACCTGCTGTGCCCCCCAGGGAGGCCCGGAATATATGGATTTGAAAATTATTCTATACATGTCTCTTTTGAAGATTACTTGAGATTGGTTATCAGTGAGCAAGCTTGTTCTAACTATAGGGAAAAGTATTTGAAACCTAATGTCTTACTGATGGTGATTATGATTTGGGAGGCAGTTTTAAACCTGATTGAATGAGAGACTGAGAGGTTGTGAAACATGAGTGTGTGACCTTTAGTTTCAGAGTGAAATTTTGAAAGAAGAGTGCATGTTGTGTCCCAGGGGTCCCTGATCAGAGGCCCTGCCTGCAGGTTAGCCTGGGCACCCACTGGACACTCCCTGACATGCACTTTGTCTTTGTATCCTCTTTTGTAAACAGACACCAGCCCCAAGGGAGGTGGAGGTGGTTGTATCTTACTTTTATTCTCAGATTTGTAGCTAGAGTTTGGCTAAGTGAAAATACTCCAGTATTCTAACCGCCTCCAAGGACCAGGATTAGAGTTTGGCAAGATTCTGGTGTCCACACTGTGCATGGACTGAGTCTGCAGCAGGCTGCAAGGAGGCCTGTGGCACAGCCTTGCCCTGCAAGAACTGGAATTGCAGTGGGGGAAAAACATACATATGCAGATAACTTCAATCCCCCAAGAACAAGTGACAGCAAATGAATACTTAATTAAGTGTTAATGAGTGTTATTAAATGTTAATAAGTGTTACGAAAGGTATTAAATGCTGATTAAGTGTTAATAAATTAACGTGTAAATAAATGGAAAAGGAGTGCAAATTATGCAGAGTATGTTCTTTAAGCATAAATGATTTGCGTTGGAAATCAATAGGCATATCACCTAGAAATCTGAATATTTGGGAATCAAATTATGCCAAAGGACAACCGTGAGAACCTAATGTTAAAGTCACAAAGGCTAAGCACAGATATTCTGAACCAAAAGTTGAAAAAATACAAGTATCAATGTGTGTGGAAGACAGTTGAGAACACACAGTATAAGGAGACCTGTAGTTTAAATTCTTACATTAGACAGAAACAAGAAAAGGAGAAAATATCAATGAAACAGAGAACAAAATAACCCTAGAGAAATTTTGCAAAGTCAAAAGCTGTTTCTTTGAAGAAAAAAAAAAAATCAATGGAAAAACCTTTAGCCCAACAAATAATGGGAAAAAAATAAAACAAATCAAAGATTCGGAAGTGTGGAGAATCATCACTACAGATTCTTTGGACTTTAAAAGAGAGTGTTGTGAACAAATATAATTCAAAACATTTGACAATGAATACTCAGTTTACTTAAGGAGGAAAAAAGAATTCTTTCCAGACCAGCGGTGTCTGAAAACCGGGACTAGAATGTCTATGAATGCCTATTGCCAGGAAATGTGGACCAGTACGCCTACCCACAATTTCTTAATGAAACAGTAGAGATCTAATTTAACAATATATTAAATTGATAAAAGGTCTTCTTGACATTTGAGAATCAATCAAGATAATAATATAGAATAAAAGAGGAAGTATATTAAAGGAGACTTTGAATAGATACAGAAAAAGGATTTTATAAAATGTGGCTTTCATTTGTGATTTAAAGCACTCTCAGAGAATGAAGAATGGAGTGAATTCTCTGAAACAAAGAAAGAACAGCTAACAAAATCCTGTAGAAAAGAATAAGGAAAGCTGTTCCTGTTCTCAATAACATGAGATTTTGTTGAAAATGCTTGTTATCTTCAAAGCAAGTTACCAGGAAAAAAAAATGAATGAATTTCATGAATTATATGTTTCTATTCAAGTGCATTTTAAATAGTAGCAGCTAACACTTGGTAATTTCATTTAAACAACTTATAGTGTCAACAAATAATTATGAATAAATTTATCAAAGCGTATATAAAACCTGTACACTGAAAAGAAAAGAACAGGACCTACTTAAAACAATTAAGGAGGGAGGAGGCAAATAAATGGTGACATATAAAATATTCTTAGCTTGGCAGATTCAATATTAGGATGTCAACTCTCCCCAAATCTACTTATATTTGGCATAATTCCAATAAAATTTTCTAATAACCTATTTTTTATAGATACTGACAATATCATTCTATATGAATATTTGTATGCCCTGTATCAACTAATGTGATTTTAATAGAGAAGAACAAGATTGGAATTGTTGGGGACCTCTCTGGTGGTGCAAGGGGTTACATCTCAGCACTACGAAGCATCTGCAGCCACTGCAGCACCAGTTCCATACCTGGCCAGGGAGGGGAACCACATGGTGCAGAAGACCTCTCCTGTCTCCCCACTGCTCCGCTGAGCAGTGTATTTCAGTCGTTCTGCCTGTTCTGTTCCCCACTCTGTCTCTAGTGACTGCTCTCACCCCCCACACCTCTGACCTTTCCTCAGTTCTTATGTGCATAAATAGATAAAATCTTTAAAAAAAAAGTTTAAAAGTGTTCCACTATAAGATATCAAGTCTTATATAAAGTTACAGAAATCATGATAGTGTGATTTAGCAAGATAATATGCAGATAGATCAATGGAAAGGAAGTTAGAGGTTAGAAATGAACTCACATAGATATGGTCCATTTTACTTTTAAAGTTATTCTAAAAATGCCATACTTCAGTTATGGGTAGCGTAGTGTTCCCACCACCAAGTGCCCACAGTCCTCTAGTCCTCCACCACACTCTACCTGCTCTCTTCCCAACCCGATCTCTACTCTCCTTCCTCCTCCGCCTCACCTCTGAATGTCTCTGACTTTTCAGGTAACTCTGTTCTGAATGTAAGTTGGAAGGGTGCCTCTTTTTTCTTTTCCTTAAGAATTCTCTTTTTCTCCTTAAATTCGATGAGTCATCACCATGAAAGTGGGATCTATGGGTTTCTTGATGGGAAGGTATAAACTGAGCATTTTTGTTCAGCATTGAGCTGTGGGATGAGTTTGGGTAGACGGTCATTCAAGGTCAATCTCACCATTTGTTTTGCCTGATTCTTTGGTGTCTCAACTCCACATTTAAGTGAAACCATCTGGTATTTATCTTTCTCCTCTGGCTCACTTGAGTTGGAATAACCCCTTCCAGTTGCATCCATATTTCTGCAAATGGCATGACTTTATCTTTCTTGATTGTTGAGTAGTAGTCTATTGTGTGTATAGAACACACTTTGAGCCACTCATCTGCTCTGAGGCATTTAGGTCGTTTTCATATTTTGGCTACTGTAAATAGTTCTGCTAAAACTTAGGAGTGCAGGTTTCCCTTCAAATTACTGTTATTGTACTCTTTGGTTCGCTATCAAGATAACCAGATTCAGATACCTGGAAATGAAATTACTGGGTCATATGGTAGACCCATTTTTAGCCTTTTGAAGAATTGCCAGACTTCTTTCCATAGGGATTATGGAAAAATTAAAAGCTTCTGTACAAGGAAGGAGACAGCGATCATTGCTTTTTGACAAAGATAAAAAGACAACTCGATGGAATAGAAATTCTTTCCTACAAATGGTACCAGAATAAGTGGTTGTCGCCACATAAGCAAGTAAATATTGCTCTTACCTCACACATACAAATAAAAACCTCAAACCATATCATCAGTCTAAATTTAAATGCTAAAGCTATAAAACTCCTAGCAATAAATTGATAAACTTTTTCATATTGTGACAGTTATTTCTCAGGACACAAAAAGTATGAGCAATATTGAAATTTAGAACTTTTTCTCTTCAAAAGATCCAGTGAACAAAATAAAAAGGCAAGGGAAAATTATGCAAGCATATATCTAACAAAGAACATGCATCCAGAATGCTGAAAGGCTTCTTACAACTCAATAATAATTATAACAACCTTCTATTAAAAATGGACAAGGGCCTCCCTGGTGGTGCAAGGGGTTGAGCGCCTGCACTGTGGAGCTTCTGCAGTCACAGCAGCACGAGGTCGATCCCCAGCCAGGGAGGGGACCCACATGATGCAGCAGACTTCTCCTGCCTTACCAGCTGATCTCTGAGCAGTGTATATCAGTCGTTCTGCCTGTTCTGCTCCCCACTCTGTCTCTGGTGAATCCTCTCACCTCCCACGACTCTTGTGTGCATAAATAAAAAAAAATCTTTAAGAGATAAATAAAAATGGACAAATGTTGTGAACAGCCGTTTCCCTAAATACATTGATGAAAAGCAAATAATAAAAAGATATTCAACATCATTAGTTATCTGTCCAATTTAAATTTAGAGCAAAGGAGCTAACATGATCTACCAATTAAATGGTCCAAATTGTGAAGATGGAAATTAACTAGAATGGTTGAAAATGGGGAGTAACTAGACTCATATTGGTCACAGAAAGTAAAATCAGACCAGCATTTTGTAAAACTGAAACTGTTAGTTTCATTTAAAAGTTCTACATCTGTTTAACTTCTAGGAATTTATCCCCCGGCAAATGAATAGCCACATTCAGATGAAGACATGTACAGAAATGTTCACAGCTGTAGCTTTATTCAAAATAGCCAAAACATGGAAACAACCCAGACGGGGAAATGAATGAACTAATTGAAGTACATCCGTCAATGGACTATGACTGAACTATGGGAAGGAAAGACCCACCAATACACATAATAGCAGATGAATCTCATAATCATTATGCTGATTGAAAGACTTCAGACCCCAAATAATGCATGCTGTATGAATTGACCTATTTGTAGTAACAGAAGTCACATCATGGGTACCCTAGCTGAGGAAGGAGTGGATGTAGAGGTGGAGGCAAAAGGACATGAAGCCTGGGACGGGGGTAAAAGAATTTTTTTTAAAGAGTTATTTATTTATACATACAAGGACTGGGTTACAGGCCAGAGGTGTAGAAGGTGAGAGGAGTCACCAGAGATAGAGTGGGGAGCAAAACAGGTTGAACTACTGAAATATACTGCTAAGGGGAGCAGCGGGTGAGGCAGGAGAGGTCTGCCACGCCATGTGGGTCCCTCCCTGGCTGGTGGCAGGGATTGAACTCGTGCTGCTGTGGCTGCAGAGGCTTCACAGTGAGGTGCTTAACCCCTTGCGCTGCCTGGGAGGCCTGGTGGAAGCATTCTTTATCTCTTTTGTGGTCATACTTTAAAAGTCCCAGTCAACTGCCAAAACTCATTTGGTTGTTCATTTTAATGACACTTATTTCTAAATTATTTTTCAATATAGTTAATATAATAAAAAAGATCATCAGGGGAAATAGACTATTGAAGAAGACCAAGAAACTCATCAGTTTTGTTTGTGTGGGTGGGTCAGATTTAAGATATTTAAGATCTATTCTTTTACCACTTCGAGGTATAGAATAGGATACTGTTAATTAGAGTCCCCAAGTTGTACATGCGAGCTCCAGAACTTAATCAGCTTATAACTGGTCATGGAAAGCCTTTGCCCAAAGTGTTGTGTTTGCTAACCTTATTGTGGTCATCATTTCATATTATAAACAAGCATCAAATCACCCCACTGTACAACTTAAACTTATGCAGCATTTTATGTCGGTCATATCTCAGTGGAGCGTGGGGGAAAAAGAGAATCTTAACCACATAACCACATTGACCAGTGGGTAGCATAGTGCACTCTGGGATATAATGGCCATATTAACTGCTGTGCAGATATGGATAAGCTGTTTAACCTCGGTGTTATCTAATTATTCACCTCGCCAAGTTCCATTATAGCAGTGTCTACATAGAAAGTGGCTGTAAGGAGTGAATAGTCCTGAGATGTTATTGACACATGAACGTTTAGAACTATGCATGTAGCCACCTCCTTGACATGTGAGTTGCAGCAAATGATACCTGTTATTAGTCTAGGTTAGAGATGATGGGGACTTGGATGAAACTGAGTATTTTGATTGAGGGGGAAGGATAAGTCTTGGATATGGTTTGCAAATATTGGTGGGACTTCCTTACGCACTAGTTGTGGGGGGTTACAGGAGGGCCAGGACTTGTGGGTGATTTGCAAGTCTGGACTTGAGCAACAGCGATGAGGATGGTGCAGTTCATAAATAGTGGGAGAAGAGGAGGAAAGCTCTGACTAGTAATCACAAGTTTTCACTTCGTGTGTGTTAAATATATAAACATATGTTGAATTTGAAATATCTATTAGGAATTTGAGCTGAAACGTCAAGTAGGCAGTTAAACGAATGTGGACTGGAATGGGATGATGGGATGATGTCATTGATCAAGTTATTCCTTTGGCTGTCACTGGCAAATTGATAGTGCCCAACGTTATAGATCTGGAGGATGAAAATAAAGGAGGTGGTCAACATGCCAACATTCAAAGGATTTGCAGAGCCAGGAAGCTAGAATAGGACCTGAAAAAGCAGTCCTAACATGAGAAGAATAACTTTAAGAGTAAACACTGGATACCAAGAGAAAACTATGTTTTAAAAAAATGAACAAATAGTCCTCTAGTTTGAGTGAAAATGGTGGAAGTGGGACGCGTGGGTTGGCGCCCCCTGGAGGTCGTAGGTGGCTTAGCCAACAGCCTTATCTGAATCTGGAAGCTGGTTCTGGTGTAACTGAGAAGAGGAAGAGACAGAGATTCAGACAGTTTTCTTAAGAAGTTTAGCTGTAGGGGCCTCCCTGGTGGTGCAGTGGGTTCAGCAACACACTAAGAAGTAAAGCGCAGCCACTGCAGCACGAGTTCGATCCCTGCCGCAGGCCAGGGAGGGGACCCACATGGTGTAGCAGACCTCTCCTGCCTTGCCCACAGCTCCCCTCAGCAGTGTGTTTCAGTGAATCTACCTGTTCTGCTCCCCACTCTGTCTCTGGTGAATCCTCTCACCTCCTGCGACTCTGACCTGGACCCCAACTCTTGTATGTATAAATAAATAAATCTTTTTTTTTTTAAATGTTTAGCTGTAAAAGTGAGCCAAGATATCTTTTCAAGCCTCATAGATGCTGTAACACACCTGTGGGCCAGTAGGGACTATGCAGCAGCTGAAAATGTGTTGGTGAGAAGGTTCTTGTGTATAATTAGAAGGTCTGGGCATTCACGGAACAGGAGACACCATGCCTTTCAACAGGAAAGAAGGATGAGAGAAAGGCTGCAGATTTAGGTTGGATAACATTTGTATTAGAAAACCACATGGCAAACACTTCAAACACACACAGGTTGTGTGCGTGAGCTTTACCTGTCTTCTGAAAATTAAGTAGCAAAGGATCTTGAGGAGCAGAGAGAGAGTAGGAATCGTTAATCTTCTAATAAATAACTAAACAAATGTCCTTGTAACTCACAGGTCCCTAAAGCTCTTTAATAACTAGATTCAGAATCGTGACAGCTGAAATTTACCCCTCTGGTGCCAGTGTTATGGAGATTAAAGTTTTCATTATTACAACTTACTCTTCATAACGTTGGGGAGGCTAATTCAATTTATTAGTGATTTAAGGCTCCTGTCTAGAATTTCTTTCTTTTTTTCCCCAGTGATGGTGAGCTAAATTGGTGACATTAGACCAATCCTACTATGGAAGAATACTTTGCGTCTGATTTGTCAGGAATAAGGAACCCTAAGTGTCGTTTTCAAGAAAGTATATAAATGGTCTCTTCTCTCATCTTGATTCTTTGTAAGCAAGTTTTGCCTGATATTCTAATTGGCTCCCTTATTATAGTCTTTGGAAAAAATCACATGCTTTCTTCTTGGTGTATGTTAAATTTGGAATGTCTATTTGGCACTCACACTAAATTGTATGTGTCAACCTCACTATTTTTCTGCTTCCTACAGTTTTAACTAGCTCCACGACACTGATTTTTGCTTCTTTTTTCCCTTAGAATGTACATCAAGTGTTATTCAAATTCTTTTTTATCATCTCTTCAATTGGCTTCTAATACCACACAATTTTGGTGGTATTTTCCAGCTACAGCCAAGCAGAATTAAAGACTTAGTAATTGATTGGACTTAGGGGAAGTGAAAGCGATGGGAGCTGGAGGTGTTATCTTTGAAAGACTGGGTAACAGAGGTGAACAGTCATGCTGTTCACAGAGATATGTAAGAATCAGTTTTCAGTGGGAAAGAAAAGAAGCGATTCTCAGCCTGTTAGATTTCAAGGTATTTATGGTATAACAAGGTGGATAGTGCATGAAACATTCAAAGTCCAGCTGGATGGTAGTGAAATTTCCCAGGAAACCTACAGTATGTAATGGATGGTAAGGTAGGTGTATATCAGCTCCACCAGGGAGGGCCTGGTCAGAACCAAATGAAACTGTTTTCTCTAAAAGACAAAGGATTGAGCACCGGCCTTATGCTGGCATTCGGGATACTTACAGGCATTTCAATTCTAACTTCATCGAGTTACATATCTAAAAGCTTGACACTTCCTCATAAAAATAAGAATATAAATTCCATGTGACAGTCATCCCACTTCTGGGTATTTACTCAAAAATACAAAAGCATTAATTCAGAGATATAGGCACTGCTATGTTTATGACAGCATCATTTACACTATTAGAAACTAGAGATTACCTAAGTGCTAACCAAAGGATGAATGGATTAAGATGATGTACATATACAAAATGGAATATTACTTGGCTATAAAAAAGATGAACCCTGCCATTTGCAATAGCATGGATGAACTAGAGAATATAATGCTGAGTGAAATAAATGAATGAGCTAAAAAACAAAACATCTTTTGGACTATTAGATCATTTCCTGGCTGCCACAGAGAAAGGGGAACGGGGCTGGATAAATTGAGAGAAGGGAGATAATGGTATGTTGAAGGATAGAATTGGACTTTTCATAGTGAAATGCATGTTGATTTTTTTAATGATACACACCTGAAACTTACATAATGTCATAATGCAAATCTACTTGATAAAAATGACAGTGGGAAAAGTGAACTTAGAATCACAGGCAGAACAAAGGTTTGACATGACTATAGGAAAACGTAAGTTAAAACCACACCAAGGTAGCCTCTCATGGCTGTCAGAATGACTTGTCGTTAAGAAGACGGACACAAATGCTGGCGAGGATATGGAGAGAAGGGAACTCTTGTATACCGTTGGTGGGATTGTCAGCTGGCTCAGTCCCTGAGGAAATAGTTTGGAGGATAATCAAAAAGTTAAAAATAGAGCTACCACCTGATCGAGCAATCTCATTGCTGGGAATAGGTACAAAGAAAATGAAGACACTGACTGAAAAGATATTTGCCTTCCTGTGTTCACAGCAGCATTATTTACACATGTGCTTCCTCTTGTATCAAGACATAGAACAAACCTAGATGTCAGCTGATGCTGTAGAAGTTGGGGTATGTGTATAATGTATAACATATACTGATGTTTATATAATGCATACACAGATAGGAATATTGTTCAGCCATTAAAATTATAAAAAGGAAGTCTTTCCATTTGCAATGACATGGAGGGACTGTCAGGCATTCTGTTAAGTGAATCAATTAGAATTAGAGAAGGACGAATACTATATGCTGTCACTTATATGTGGAATCTCAAGAAATGTTTGCGGAAAGAGGACCAAATTTAATGTCTGTTGTAATGTATTAGTATTTCTTTAATTGCAAGTACATCAGGAAATCCTGAATTTTTTTTAATGTTGACATGACTGGAAAAAGCAGCTAATTCAAGATAAGATAGAAAATTAAGAAAAGTGCCATTTAAATGAAGAACTGCTAGTAGAATAAGTGTTAAAATACTTCACAGTAGTGTATCAAAGTTATTGAGACTCTTTAAATGTCTCCTAAGTGAATAGCCTGATATTTTTAGAGAGAGAGAATTATTGATACTACTGAAAATGCAATTATTAAAATGTTGACATTTTTAATAATGAGAATGCCACCCAGTTATAGGTGTTAATTTTCCCAAGAAGAAAGCAATCATAAATATGAGTGATATTTTTTATCATGAAATATACTCCTGTTCCTGCAAAATTAAAGACTGAAGCAACATTTCCCATGGTTTTGTCCATTCACAGAAGTCAGAATCACTTTATTTTCAGAATTCAGCATTGGCAAAACTTAAATTTTTCAGTTTCCTCTGATGGCCAGGTTAAAAAAAAAAAAAGAAAATCTCTTTATGAAAATGACAGGTGTATTTAAAATCTTCATTTTCCCTTGGACAATTAATGATCAATCTAAATACTGGATTCCGGAATAGTAAAAAATAATTCTTCATTTTCAAGAATGCTTTAATAATGGAGAATAATAGGGGTTTCCCAAATTGTACTATTGTTTAATGTTTAAATCCTCTAAACTTTGTGATTAGTCAGTTATTTTGTTAAACCCTAACATCTATCATGTTCAATAGCAACAAATCAAAATAATCAATCCAGTGAATGGAATACTTCCAGTCTAAATGAGAGACTTCTGAAAAATAAGCTAAAGACACAATTATTTCTTCACCAACTTTAACTTCGTGCTTTGTTGTATCTGGAACATACATATTATAAAGCTTATGAGTATTAATGGTCTCATTTAGACATTTGATATGTTTACTGTGAGAGATCTTGCTGCATAGATCAATTTTTAAATGAAACTGCCATAAAATGGTATATACTTTTTTTAAAGATCTTGGTAGAAAGAAATTTGAAATTCAAATCACTAGCTGCTGAAGGAAGTTATTAAAAATGCATTAGGGTTGAAAATGTAGCCGTATATAATTGTCATAACAGATATTCAAAACAAATTTATCCTCAATGAAAACTGAACTAAAGCAATTTACATAGAATCAGCTAATAAATTTTCCTTAATTTCTAAACAGATGAAAAACAGTTTATAGAAATTTTAATAAAATAAATATGCATGCTGTCTGTAGGGAGGATAATATAAATAAAGTCTTTAGAAGGATGAATGAAGAGTGAAATCTCTGAAGTTCCAGTAATGACAACTTTGTGGCCCCAGAATAGCCATATTATTAGCTCCAGTCCAGTCTCTAATCTCTTATCACCAGACATAGAAACTTCACTTTATTCTATGTGCTGTACATGTTTTTGGACTTGTCTGTAATTATCCTTGTGTAAAGCAGCATCTCAGAGAGTTGGGGAAAGCATGAACCTGTCCTTAAGGAAAGTACCCACCTATGTAAAGTGTGTCCTTAAAGCTAGAAGCAAGATCGTCAAGTGTGGAAACAAAGCTTGTACTTGAGTGTCTTCTGTTGAACATTTCACGTCAAGCATCCGGGACTGGATGTCTCTTGAAATACTTGATGGAAGGTCCCAGAGTGATAACCACTTATTCAAATCTTTCATTCAACTGCTGTCATCTCTTATTTTGAAAAGGTCTCAGTTTAAGAACATAAATACTTATTGACAAGCACAGCTGTTTCTGATCAGTTACATATCAATCCATGGTCATTTATTGATTGCTTCACTCATATGATCACAATCCAGTCAATTGAGGGAGCCTCATAGCAGTGGATAGGTCAAATTGATGTCTCTTATAAAGAAGCAGTCAATGCACAAGACGTGGTGTGCCTCAGTTGGGCAGGTTGTGAGTGGATCACCTAAGCCAGAGGTGAGTGGGGAGCCCATGGGGAGGTCTGCAGACAGAGGTGACCTCAAAACAGTGGGGAACGGCAGGTTAAACTTGACCTTTGTGATACTTTAATCAAGGTCAGTTAAAATGTTACAACTTTTTTGTATGTGGTAGACCAGTTTTCCCAGCACCATTTATTAAATACGCTCTCCTCGTTCCATTGCATATTGTTTGCTCCTTTGCAAAGATCAGGTGTCCATAAATGAGTGGTTTTACTTCTGGGCTTTCTACACGGTTCCACTGGTCCATGCTGTCTTTGTTCCGGTACCATGCTCTTTTAATTACTATGGCTTTGTAGTGAGGTTTGAAGTCTGGGAGTGTGATACCTCCATTCCCCTTCTTTTTAGTCAGGAGAGCTTTGGCTGATGGAGGATTTTTGTGGCTCCATATAAATTTCATCAATATTTGTTCTATTTCCTTGAAGAATGCCATTGAGATTTTTATTGGAATAGCATTGAATCTGTAAACTGCTTTGGGTAGGATGGCCATTTTGGTAATGGTGATTCTTCCAATTCATGAACAGCGATGTTTTTCCATTTTTTTAATGTCTTCTTCTATTTCTTTTAAGTGTTTTATAGTTTTCTCTAAATAGGTCTTTCACTTCTTTTGTTACGTTTATTCCCAAGTATTTGATTTTTTTGTTGTTGTTTCAATTGTAAAAGGGATAGTTTTGGACCACAATTGATATCAAGTATATATAAATAAAGAAAAAAAACACAAATAAACTGTTACATCTGCACTTTTTCCAATATGGGTAATTCTCTGTTGTTTACAGTTGCCACAGAACCCAGATCTCTCAGTCATCAGGATTTATGTGTTTGGGTTTTTTTTAAAGATTTATTTATGCATACAAGAGTTGGGGTACAGGCCAGAGGCACGCGAGGTGAGAGGATTCACCAGAGACAGAGTGGGAAACAGAACAGGTGGATCTACTGCAACACACTGTCGAGGGGAGCATTGGGCAAGGCAGGAGAGGTCTGCTGCGCCATGTGGGTCCCCCTCACCCCACTGGGATCGAACTCACGCTGCTGTGCCGGGGATGCTTCACGGTGCGGCACTTAAACCACTGCTCCACCAAGGAGGGCCAGGATTGATGTTTATAAACTAAAGCCGCCCAACACGTATGTGTCCACTGAGAAGGGTGGAACCAGACTGAGCTCGGCTTTGGAACGTGAAGTAGTCTCATTCACATTAGCCAATTTACTGTCTTTATTTCACTTTCTGTAGTTATCTGTTTGTGTGCGCACGTGCACGTGGGTGGCGGTCACTCATCGTGGTACCTGGTCAGAAAAAGCAATGTTTAAAACAAGTCTTCCACTCACTCATCTGTAAAATGCAAATGATATAATTCACAAAGCAGGATGATAACTGAACCCTAACATAAAGCAAAATATCTGGGCCTCCCTGGTGACGCAAGGGGTTGAGCGCCACACTGTAGGGCTTCCACAGCCACTGCAGCACGAGTTCGATCCCCTGCCAGGGAGGGATCCACGTGGCGCAGCAGACCTCTCATCTTGCCCGCTGCTCCCCTCAGCAGTGTGTTTCAGTCCATCTGCCTGTTCTGCTCCCCACTGTCTCTGGGGAGTCCTCTCACCACTGCAACTCTGGGCTGTACCCCAGCTCTTGTGTGCAGAAATAAATATATTTAAAAAAAAAAAAAGGAACCAGCGTGGCAGCCGGAAGCTCCAGGTCTTGGCTCCGGAAAGCCTGGGTCTGATTCGAGCTACTTTATAGTCACCCCAAAGTCGTCTCCAGGGGCCTCCCTGGTGGCGCAGTGGGTTAAACAATGTACTATGAAGCAAAACGCAGCCACTGCAGCACGAGTTTGATCCCCAGCCAGGGAGGGACCCACAGGGCGCAGCAGACCTCTCCTGCCTCCCCGCTGCTCCCCTCAGCAGAGTGTTTCAGTCCATCTGCCTGTTCTGCTCCCCACTCTAGCTCTAGGGAATCCTCTCACCACCCCCATACCTCTGCACTGTACCCCAGCTCTTGTATGCATGCATAAAGTAAAATATCTGTGGCTGTAGAAATCATTTCTGCCTCAGATTTTGCATCTTTGAAACCAGGAAATAATTTAAACGAACTTAAGAAAACCATTGAGACCAATTTCGATAATAAAGTAACTTGTAGTTTCAAACAGGTAGTTTTCTATGTTGAATCAGCCAGTCGTCAAAGAATTCTTAATAACACAAAACTGATAGGACATTACTTCCAACTTCTCCAAAGCATTTTTTAATGTACGAAAGTGATTTTAAGTTCGATGACCTTCATTATTTCAGTATACCATGAAAGCATTTCTGTTTTTTTCCAAAAATTCTCATTTTTGCCCATTGACAAAACCTACCTGATTGTTCAGTGTCTGTGGGAAAAATGTTTATTTTATAATGTTCACCGAATATAAATTGTTTTTCTGCCACAAATGGAAAGTTCTCTATGATGATACCTCCAGTCATGAATCGCAGTTGTTCATGTGCAATTGACAGTTCGAAAAATATTTCAGTGTGAAGTTGTTCTTGAATACGTGTAACTCACTTAACCTCTATTTCATTTTACAAATGATGATGTTAGTTCATATTTATTTGAAATATACAATAGCTTAATGTTTTTATTGAAGTAACACTAATAAACGGTGTTGCTTGTGATGTAGGGGTTTTGGGTGTCCCTCCACAAGTGTTGCTACCACACCCCACCCACCAGCAAAGCACCCAGTGTCCTCTCAGCCCACTGGACCATCTCCACTATGCTCTTGGTTTTTTCCCCCTATTTTTCTTTATTTACACATATTTGAGATCAATTGTGGTCCCCATGGATCTCCCACCACCATTTCACCAGTGCACCATCACCTCAGTCCCTTGTGCTCTTTCTGCCCTCATCCCAGTCCCTCCCCCACCCATATAAAGTGTTTCTGATTTGTCCTTGTCCTTTTGTTTTTTTTTTGTTGTTATTATTCTTTTCCTTGGTCCTGTATTTGGTTCACTTATATTCGCCCTAGTAGTGAAACTGTCCAGTATTTTTC
Source organism: Galemys pyrenaicus (assembly GCA_019455555.1). NCBI lineage: Eukaryota > Metazoa > Chordata > Mammalia > Eulipotyphla > Talpidae > Galemys > Galemys pyrenaicus. Next base: position 784,957 of record JAGFMF010011484.1, on the reverse strand, counting down.
TTTTGCCTTCTGACTTATTCCACTGAGCATCATCCCTTCTAGCTCCATCCATGTTTCTACGAATGACTCTAGTTTATCTTTTTTGATGGCCAAGTAGTATTCCATCCTGTATATGTACCATATCTTCTTGATCCAGTCATCTGTTTTGGGGCATTTAGGTTGTTTCCAGGTCATTCCTGCACCCCTATGTTTATTGCAGTAGTATTTACTTATTGTTTTTTTCAGTCTGACCAGTTATTTTGTTTCTCTATAGTTCATACATGAATGAGATACCAGTGTTTATTTGTTTTCCTCTTCTAATTTTTTTCCTTAGCATAATCCCCAGCAGGCTGGGTTTTGAATCCCTGATTTTCTCTTCTGTGACCAGCTGGAGAATACCCTCTGCTTTTAAAAAGCCTCTGCTAGGCCTCCCTGGTGGTGCAGGGGTTAAAGTCTCAGTGCTTTCATGCTAACAGCAGCCACTCACTGCAGCCTGAGTTCGATCCCCAGCCAGGGAGGGACACACAGGGCGCAGCAGACCTCTCCTGTCTCCCTGCTGCTCCCCTTAGCAATGTATTTCTAATCTGCCTGTTATGCTCCTCTGGTAACTCCTCTCACTCCCACACCTCTGGCCGGTACCCAGTTTTTGTATGCATAAATAAATAAAAATAAGTCTTCATAAATAAATAAAAAGCTCCTGTGACTAGGTCAGGTGCCCTTGGCTCTGTGTGTGTGTGTGTGTGTGTGTGTGTGTGACTCTCACATGAACTCTGCCAGGGGGACATCTGACAGTTTCACCTCTAATACCCATCTGACAACCTTGTGGGCCCACTGGGTGGTCCCAATGTTTGTTACCTCGGTCACTGCAAATATTGATTAATCATATTAATGGATGATGGGTGGTAAAACCGTCAGTTTCTACAGTACTTGATTTGGCTACTTTATTCTCCTTCCTTAATCCTTTCCATCTCTTCTCCTCCACAGATAATCATTATAATGAGTTTCATGGGAAACTGTCTAATTCTTATAAATGTGTACTGTTGATTTCTTGAACATGTACTGCATTGCTAATTCACTTAGACACTACTACATTGAAAGCTTTAGTGTTTCTTACTTTTATCCAGGCTGCGTTATGGCTTTTGAGGTCAGTTTCCATTCCTGTGTCCATTTTGCTGTTGCTTCTAGGTATTACCTGGTAGTTTGCTTTCATTATATCATTCTATTTGGCTTATTCTCCTAATCATAAGCACTTTGTTATCCCCGCAAACAATTCTGTAATTAAGATTTTGGTGCTGTATCTTTATGACCCAATATATAAAAGGAATGAGACTGTTGTGTTAGGCTATGTGACTATTTAGTTTGTTTATTTTTAAGATTTATTTATGCATACAAGAGCTGGAGTACAGGCCAGAGTAGTGGGAGGTGAGAGGATTCACCAGAGACAGAGTGGGGAGCAGAACAGGCAGATCCACTGAAACACTCTGCTGAGGGGAGCAGCGGATGAGGCAGGAGAGGTCTGCTGCGCCCTATGGGTCCCCTTCCTGGCCGGGGATCGAACTTGCACTGCTGTGGCACAGAGGCTTCACAGTGTAGCACTCAAACAGTTGCACCATCAGGGAGGCCCAACTATTTAATTTAAAGATGCGCTACCAGTCGACTCCTTGACCAGGAAGTGAGGGGCTCTATGTTCTTGCTTTCTCCATATTTCCCATTGTCCCTTAGCTTTCCAAATCTGACTTAAAAGTGTAAAGTGATATTCCATTATGTTTTCACATGCATCTTTCTATTGCCAATGCATTTGAGAAATTCTTTCTATCCATGTCTGCTTACCCGATCACTTGTCTGTTTTCCTACTGTGGAGTTTTATACTTTTCTTACTGTTGTCTGATGTTCCTTTTGCCTATTTTAAATACTAGTCTTACTAAAATTTCAGACTTTATGGTAATTTCTCTCCTCTACCATCTGTCTCTTAGCTTAATGGAGTCCTGCATTAGATAGAGAATCTGCAGCGTGGACACACCTAAACTGATAGGGAATTAGGTGTTAATAACTTTTTTAGAAAATACTCAAAAAGACCAAAAGATCAAAGATGAACCAACGGGACCATGGGGTGGGGGAGGAGAAAGAAGGGAGGGCAAAGAATGGGATGAGGGCAAAAAGAGCACAAGAGACTGAGGTGATGGCACACAAGTGGAATGGTGGTGGGAACTCTCTGGGGAATACAAATGATGTCAAATATACTTAAATAAAAAAAAGAAAATACTTCCCATCCCACACATCACAAAGATTTTATCCTACACTTTATTCAATGATCATTAGAGTTTATTTAGCCTTTAGTTTTTCTAATTTTTTATCTCTCTGATGTTTAGATTAGTATACAAGGTTAGGAATTCTAATTTGTTAATACTCAGGGAGCTAGTTTCCATACATTTATTTATTTATTGAGTGCTTTTTTTTAAAAATTTATTTTATTTTTTAATTGATCTATATATATTTGACATCCGTTGTGATCCCCATTTTCCCACCACCATTCCACCCGTGCACCATCACCTCAGTCTCTTGTGCTCTTTCTGCCTTCATCCCATTCCCTCCCCATGCCCCCCACACACAGTGTTTCTGATTTGTCCTTGTCTTTTTGTTTTTGTGTTTTTTTATTGTTATTATTCTTTTCCTTGGTTCCTTATTTGGTTCCCTTATATTTCTCCTAGAAGTGAAACACTCCGGTATTTTTCTTTTGCCTTCTGACTTATTTCACTGAGCATCATCCCTTCTGACTCCAACTTAAGTTTATTTATTAAACCTTCTATCACTTCAAATATCATTGTATACATTTCACGACACACTAGCTTCTCCGAGTTCTCTGTTACACAGTGTCTACTTGTGTTTGTTTTTACACCACTAACTTGCCCTCACACTGTGTTGTCACATCCGATCTGGTAGAGCAACTGTTCCCCAAACTCAGTTGTTTTCCAAAGTGACCTGAACAGTTTATTTACAAACAGGAAATGGGCGCTCTCTACTCAGAGTCTCTATTATGGTTAAATCTTTCTCCAGTGAAATATCTGGATTTTTTGTAGTTATTCTCATGATGAGTGAAGATATTGTTTTTATTTTATAATTAATAATTGCAGGTGTAGAGAAATACTATTGATTTTTTGTCTTAATTGCATTTAACAATATTGATGAAAACTTTCAGTGTCTCTAAGAGCTTGTTCTAACTTTGTTAGAATTTATGTCTGTGATCCTGTTACCTCCAATTATTGATGCTTTTCTTTTTCTTCCTGCCTTAGTTTTTTTTTTTTTTTCTTCTTCTTCATCACCCCTGTCACAGCATGGCACTAATACACAGATATCCCTGGCATGTTTCCAATTATAAATAAAATGTGCCTAATGACTGTACATACAATAAAATAAGCTTTGGTATAGAATCACTATTGCAGGGAAAATTACTCTTTTTTTATTGAGGTAACATTGGTTTATAACATTGTATGAGATTTAGAGGAGTAGGTTCATACCCCTTTAGTTCAATAACACTCACCACCAAGGCTCCCCAAATCTTCCACCAGAGCTCATTGTGTTCCCTCCCTGGTCTCAACCCTCCCCCTCTAGTAGTCTTTGTTCTCTAGTGACATGTAATTGTTACTAGTTTAGTTTTGCCTGATCTATTTTTTGTTTTATTATATTCCACATAGGAATGAAACTCTCTGATACTTCTCTTTCTTCTTCTGACTTGTTTTGTTAAGGGTCATCTACTCCAGTTCAATCCATGTTGTTGCAAATGGCAAGAGCGCATCTTTTTTACAGCTGCATAATATTCCAATATGTCTCTATATGTCACATCTTCGTAATCCACTTCACTGTCCTCAGGCACTTAGGTTGTTTGCATAACTTGGTTATTGTAAACAGTGCTGCAGTGAACACAGGAGGGCACATATTCCTTCAAGTTATTGTCTATTCTTAATATATTAGATTTTTCTCATAAGAAAACCTCTCATAAGAGGTTTTGAAGTTTACCAGTGATATTATTTGTTTGATCTGCTGAGGCCATCCATCATGATTTCTTGTACAATATCAACTTTGAGAAATATATTCAAAGACTCATTAATTTCAAATATATCTGTATCTGGGGGCTTGAGGGGGGATGGGAGCCCTACTTGTGTGATAATAAGTTTTTCTTTATTAATAAGTGTAGCCAGTGAGTATTTTGTGTTTTTCATTTCTTATTTTGGAGTCAATATTTGATAAGACAGAAATCTCAGTAGGTTTTGCTTAATATAGAAGAGTCTAGAAATGAGCGTTTGGGAGATGAGTTTGTTTTGTTTGTGTTTTCTTTTTTTCCTGTCATGAATGTCGGCACTTTGTATTTTTTTTAGATACATATCATTTTCATTTATTTTTTAAATTAATAAAATTTCAGTTCTTTCCAATCTTTCCAGTCATCATTAGAAATTATTGTTTGTTCAGCTTTTCCTTTTATATTCTGTGCTCGATTTCCAGCTTCCTTTTTTTTTCCTCTCATCTAACTTGCCAGCAGCGTTTTATTAATCCTTTCAAACGGAGCTTGTTGCTTTGTTAAACTTCTCATTTTTTCTTCATTTTATTGATTTCTGTCCTTATCTTTATTATGCCTTTATTTCTGGAGATGCTCTCAAGTCATTTTTTTTTTCTTTGCTTCATCAATTGAGTTCTTTGTTTTCAATCTTTTTTGTTCATGAAACATTTTTAAAGCCATATTTTTACGCCCAACTTTATCAGTGTCTCTCAAACAACATATACTATGTCATTTCCATGAAGTTGTATTTTCTATTTATAGCTTCCTTCTTAACGCTCATGTTCTTGGAAGTGTGTAATTCACTTCTTCTCTACGTGGAATATGTACTTATCCCTTTGTTAGAAAAGTTTATATTATATTATGGATATAGCACAGAAGATAACTTATATAATTTGATTCTTTGTAATTTATAAAGCTGTTTTATCACCTCATACCTGTTCACTGTTCATAAATAATCCAAATGGCTCTAACACAAGGATCTCTTTGGTTTGTAGCTGATTGCAGAGTGCATGTACAGATGAGCACTATGATGTAACACAAATTAACCTGTTGCTTCTGCTTGGCACAACTTCTAATCTTGGCCTGGGAGAGGCACAGGCATATTATTATTATTATTATTAAAATTTATTGAAATATATTTGACATCAGCTGCGGTCCCCATGGATTTCCCACCACCATTTCACCCGTGCACCATCACCTCAGTCCCTTGTGCTCTTTCTGCCTTCATCCCATTCCCTCCCCCCTCCCCAGAAGATTCCTTTGGTTTGTCTTTTTGTTTTTGTTTGTTTGTTTGATTGATTGTAATTGTTCTTTTCCTTGAAACATGGATGGAGCTAGAAGGAATTATGCTCAGTGAAATAAGTCAGAAGGCAAGAGAAAAATATCATCTGCTTTCACTCTTAGGAGGAATGCAAAAGAATGGACATAGTATTATTATTTCACTTTCTCGGAATCATCAGACAATTTGGCCATGTGTGACTGGACCGCCGTTTGTCCTCTTCTTCCATTGGGTTCTCTCATGTACTGGGGAAGTGAGTGAGCTTCCAGAGTCATCCAGCCGTGGGGTGCACCCAAGCATCCCGCTGACAACCACGTAGGTGCCGTAGCCCCTGCAGACATGCGGTGAGCGGGTTCCCCCCACGTAGCGCCTGAGCAGCCACGAGGTCTCTCTCTGGCTTTTCTTGTTTGCAGCAGGCACCAGCCAGCAGCACTTGAGCGTGAGCTGCCTGGAAGCTGCAGAGTTGTTTTCCAGCAAAAGCCTGAAGCTAGTGTCATTTTCCCCTGCTGCCAGCAGAGCTCAATCTTCTCTCTAGACCCTTCTCTTGCTCTTGTACTGGTGCCCGCAGTCCTGGCCCAGCTGTGGTTGTTCTCCCCCGCCCCCCAGCAGTGTGGGACATCACCCTACTTCTGTCTTTAACGCATCTCTGCCTGTGTTTTGACCTGGGCGTGCCAGCGACAAGCAGAGGTCCAGAAAGCACAGTTAGTGTAACGATTTATTTAAATATTAGCCAAGAATGCCCTGCTTCTAGCGAAGATTGCCGATAGGTCTGTGATTATAGACCATAGACGGTTTGAGGGCTGAGGGCAGACGGGAGCAGGGGGGACTGAGGTGATGGTGCACTGGTGAGATGGTGATGGGATTACATGGGGATTACAATTGATGGCAAATATATATAAATTAAAGGGGAAAAAAAAGAGATGATGGAGCCACTGGAACAGGTGGGAAGGGAGACTCTGAATTCTACATGGAGACGAGACTGGGTTGCACTAATGGTCTTCTCCAGGCTTCTTTGGCCATTTGGGGCTGAAGATGGGTCCTGCATGGTGCTGCTTCTCCATCTCTGTAGATGTGCCATAACCACCCAAGACAAGGCATCATTGTCCCACCTAGACAAGAAACAGAGCAACGAATGGAGCAGAACCCTCTAGACTTTCCAGGACCCTTATCGGCTCTATCAGTTGCCTCTGTGGTCATGGATTCCTTGCTAGAAGAAGAGGTGCAGAGCCCTGATTGGGGAGCTAGGTTAGTATCAGGTCAGCCCTGTGGAGCCCTATCAGATGTCAGGATCTTGCTCGTAGCCTTATCTCTGCATTTGTTCAGGTCCCCTCCACCTCCCACACCACTGTCATTATCCAGCTGCGCCCCTGCGGGAGCCACGATACAAACTCATAGACTGGACTCATCGAAACGAAAAGGAAAAGCATGTGCAATGCATGCTAGAGGCTTCAGAAAGATGCCAATGTGTCCCTTGCCTTTTAAGAGATTAATATCTTGTTAGAGCGTGGGGCGGTGGACAAGATGTTCGTGGTTTTCTTTCTGTCCTTTTCTTTCATTGGAGACTATTCAGTTTCCATAATACAGATTGTCCTGCTGATCTTCAGGTAATTTTCTGTAATTGTATTAGTTTCCTAGGACTGGCCTAATGAACCTTCACACACTTGGGAGCTTAAAATCATGCAGCTTCACTCTGTCTCAGTTCTGGAAGCTAATGGGACTTGGAAACTAGACAGTGGACAGGGCCCTGTCTCTACCAGGCCTTGTCTAGCTTTGGGTGGCTCCAGCTGCCTCTTACCTGTGACACTGTAACTCCAGTCTCTGCCGCTACCTTGCCCTAGTCACTTCTCTGCGTCTTTGTCCCTTGTTCTCGGAAAAGGGCCTTTGTCCTTGGGCATAGGAGTCACAGCAAACACAGCAGAGTCTCCTCAAGCTCCTTGTTGTCACTACATCTGCAAAAACTTTGTCCCAGATATAGCCCCATCACAGGTTTGGGGGGCTGGGCTTGGAAATACTAGGGGGCAGTCTTGAATCCATTAAAGTCACTTCAAGATTTCATTTTCCACATCTGCTACGGAATGCCACAGGGGCTACGTGGTCCCTGCTGTATCAGGTAAGAAAGCTGGTTCGCTGAGATGGGGCTGTGGTTGACTGAGCTGACTCATGCATCGTGGTGGCAGAGTTAGTGAAACATGCTATTAGACCCTAAATTTACACCTGATGGGGTTGGGGAGAGCGACAGGAGGAGAGGGAGGGAGGAGCATGGAAGAGAAAAAAATATATGCCTAGATTTTCTACTTGAGCGCATCTTTTCTCCTATGTACTAATTTTCTGCATGTGTTACACCTGAAAATAGACCTACTGTTTTGTAGTAGACAGCCTTAAAATCATTTAGGTGTAATTAGGTAATACATTTTCCTGGGATCCCATCCATCAGCCCCACAATTTGAGGGTCTTTTGTACTTGAATTCTCTTTCCTGTAATAATTTCTTGATTACGCTTTGTTTGCCATTAATCTCATGACTTTCAGAGAATTGCTTTTGCGTAAATCGGTAGAAAAAGCTGTGGGTGGAGACACAGGCCTGAGTGTTGTTCTCACGGTTGCTGCCGGGTGGCAGCCACCGAAGGGGGCCATCATTTCCCACTGGTGAAGGGAGGAGCACCTCCCTGCGTTTACACAATCAGTTCCAATGCTTTGGACTGCAGGGAACCGAAGCCCCAACTCCGCTTACAAGAGCATCTTGTCCTGAAACAGGACCTGTCTTCCAGCTGGGCGATTCAGGAACTCTTGCTCGAGAATGAAAAGGCTGGGTCTTTTTGGCTATCTCCTCTTCATTTTCAGTAGGGTTTTCTTCTAGAATGATTGCCCTAGCACTTCTGATTTATGACCTCAAGACAGGACAAAATCCACTGGAGAAGAAGACTGCTTTTATCCTGCGCTTCCTCGGGGGCAGAAAACACAGGGCAGAAGCTGCCCAGAGACTTGCGGTCGCATCTCATCAGCCATAGTCAGGTGTTATCCCCTTCCCTATAGTCATCGCCATCCAGAAGAGGGTTAGCCTTCGACTCTGCCTGATGCTGGAGTGATTCCCATCATGCACTTGGGCTGCGTGATCTAGAGTTGGATAATGGAGAGAAATTAGGTTCTGGAAGAACAAAGGAACTGACACTGGAATAGAGAACCAAGTCACTATTATCAATAATTCTTGTGCGACGGTGACTTTCGCCACAATTACTCTTTTCTAAGATGATGCATTTTTTAATGCGATTTAATATTTGAGAGACCTTGAAACTTTCAAAGACATGAAAGACTAAGCTTGTAATAACTGGTAATTTGGGGCCAGTCACAGAGTAAACAGAATGACTATATCACAGCACATGCCACAAACCCTTTAAGAATGAATTATATTGATTTTTGGATGGTGCACATTCTTATTTTTCAGCAACAGAGGGCAAATGTGTATGCAAATATTATCAAAATGTTGAAACATACACTATATAGGGTAATTTAAATGTTTAAATTATTATTATGACAGGCTAGGATTCAAGCATAGATAGATTGACATGTACTCATTGTAATGATAAAAATATTCATTAAACTTCCCATCTTCTTAGTGGAAAATCAATATCCTCTATCCTAATAAAGTGAAGAAATTTCATTAAACTCGTCCCTAAAATGTATCATATTATCCCCGAAAATAAGAACTCTGACTTAATTAAAGCAGTCAGAGAAGATATTAAAATACCAAGATTAATAAGAATTATTAGTAAGATTAATAAGAAGAGGGAAAGTATGTTCTAATACATTTTAATCTACTTGAAAACAAATCTGAAAGTTAATTTTCTTCTACTTTTCCAAATGTAAATGGATTTAAAGAAAGAAATTGAGCACTTAACAGGTGGATTTCTAATCTCATTTGTCATGACAGTAAACGGAAAACAAATGCAATTTTGTACCAATGACTAAGATCTGTGTGGAGCTTAATTTGCACATTTAGGCGAAGGGAAAAGATACATAACATAAATAGGATGATAATCCTTAAATGGTATCTTCAGCCTTAATTTGTTTGCACACAGCGCTGCTCACAATGCAAATAAAGTCCCTGTGAACATCTGCGTGCAGCTGGAGAAGGTACCACTTGTCCATCAGTCCTTAGCAGACCCGCGTGACACTGCTGGGGTTATGTCAGCGTGGACCCAGCTAAGGCTGGCCGACCACTTCCATCTGCAAGGGACACCCTGTTTATCATCCCTCCTTTTAGGACATGAACTCAGGGAGCTGGGTCCTGGTCTTGTCTGTATAGCCTCATGGCATGTAAAAGAAAGAATCATATAGCAGGTGCAAACTGAGCTACACTGTGAAAAGCACATAGTCACAAAGAAAATGAAAAACCTATATTGAAGTCCCATTACTTAAAGACTTAAGAAGTGGGCGTCCCTGGTGGTGCAGGGGTTAAGTCTCAGCGCTATCAAACGATCACCAGCTGCTGCAGCACAAGTTCGATCCCCCAGCCAGGGAGGGTACCCACATGGTACAGCAGACCTCTCGTGCCTTGCCCACTGCTCCCCTCAGCAGTGTGTTTAGTTGATCTGCCTGTTCTGCTCTCCACTCTGTCTCTGGTGAGTCCGCTTACCCTCACACATCTGGCGTGCAGCTCCAGTTCTTGTATGCATAAATAAATAAAATAAATCTTCAAAAAAATTAAGAAGTGAATGACATGACCTAATGAATCTATCATTCACTTTCTGAGTCCAGGCGAAGGACAAGCCAGGTTTCAGGAGAAGTCAGAAGCCATCTGAATTCAGATGAAAATATCAGCGTCTTGAGAAAAGCGAACCCACCCACCTACACTCAGAACACGTCCCAGTTGCTGTGCTGGCTGCAATTACCTTTCCTCCTTGGGTTGCAGGATGTCACTGAGGACGGGTGAAGGGGGGCAGGGGGTGACTGCCAGATGCAGCAAATGAAAATACAAGGCACCTGAATACATTTGCATTTTATATGAACAATAACTACTATTTTGTATAAAAGGAGAATAGTTTGAAAGGTAGAGAAGCTCCTCAGAACGTGTACTGGTGAGATTTTGTGACCTTTATGAGCTAGTGTAACACCTGCCCCGCCACCCCAGGCATCTGAGAGCAGGACTCAGCTCTCCCTGAATGCTCCTCCCTGCCCCGGCCCCACAGCCCATGCCAACCCCACCTTGGCCAGGTCACGGAGGCTTCGCTCGGCTGATCGGCAACAATAGACCCACTCTGTTCTGGAAGCCACTGGAACAATGTCTGCTTGAAGAGGCTGTCTGCATTTCTAGATGTAAATTTTACAGAAGAGCAAGCACTTTGTTTGAACTACATCATTTGCCAGGTTGCCTGAGGCGGTGGAGTTAGACAATCCCCAGCGTTTGCTGCATTTTGCAGGGTTATCCATTAGCTCGTTTTGATTTCTGCTCTGAGAGGGCGAAGAAAAGATGGACTCCACAATATCTGTTCTAATACTTTTATGTTTGTAAATAAAATCTTCGGGACAGGTCCTTGAGAAGAATAACCAATGGTTTTATGATACTGTGGGATACAACTAGACTTTTTACATTATGTCTCTCACGTTTGCAGCACACACTTTTATACACCCTGGATGGACACAGAACCTATGTGAGTTCTTGAGCAGCACATAACCTTGTTTTTAAACTCTCCTTTGTTTGGTAAAATTCTTTGCTTAGTTGAAATGAATGGCATTTTCAAATAAGCTTTTCAAATAGAGCTTCAATTTGCTATGTTAAAAGTTGGCTTGCGTATTACTTGAGTCAATTATCAAATCATTTAAAAATTTAAGAGTTTAATTTTATTTCAGAACTCGATTTACTGCACTTAAAATATAATAAGTGAATCACTGTTTCAAAAAGAGAAGTCTTATTTTCTCCCTAGGGTATTAACCCTCAGAGACTGTAGGTATTGGTGTTTTGCTTTTCTCCACTGAAGAGCAAATGAGTATTTTCAGACAGATGGACAGACAGGCAGACAGATAGATACTAAAAGAATGTATGTATGGTTACGTATGAAAGACATTATAAATGCATTTTAAAAAATTTTTAAGTTATTAAAAAGCAAATACATCAAACAATGCATGTAATATAACACTGAACCTATCACATATATAATTCTAATGTATTCCCCAGTAACAGCACCAAGGAATTGGGTGGGCTAAGGAAACTACCTGATATCTAACTTGAACCTACAGGAACAGATGAATAGATCCAGAAATGATCAAGAAAGTGTTTAATGTGAAAAACAATAAAATTTTAATTGCTGTCATTTCTCTTCTGGAGTTTCTCAAAAAGACATAACTTTGAATCAATAATTATAATTTTGGCTTTCTACGTTTATAGATATAATATGTAGATAAGATCACCAAAAAGGCATAGGAGAGCTACGCAGACTCTGTACCTCACTGGGATTAATGTAGTATCAGACAGAGTTCGCTTCTGGCGAGTGGAGTTAGATGGAGACCTCAGGACAGGCTGTGAGGGTGTGGTCAAGTCCTGTGGTCCAGAGCGATTGTGTTCTGTGGGTTGGGTGGAGGCTGGATTAGTGGACACAGGTCCTCACCTCCGAGGAGACCTTCCTTATCAGGTGTGGTATCTGCTCACTGCACCTCATCCCCTGTTGAGAGACGTCTGACCTCGTGTACATTGTTGAGGCCCCACCACTGCAGTCACTGTAAATGAATAGCTCTGTAAGTCACGTCGGAGAGAAGTTTATTTATTTTCACTTCTTGTGCATAGAGGGCACTTGAGCAATCGATTCAGAGGCTGTTTTAAGTTTTCTTTATTTTACATATATATTTATTACATCATCCTTCGTATTAGAACACTGTATGCTTTTCCCGTGAAATTCCATCACCCATTCACCCATGCACCACCGCCATAATCCCTGTGCTCTTCCCACCCCTGTCCTGACCCTTCCCCTCCTCCCCTGCCCCCTGCAGAATATCTCTGGTCTATAGTTGCCTGGTGATTTTGATTGTTACTTTATTATAGTTACTTTTCCCCCTTCTCATCCCCCTCTCATCCTTGGTTTCTCTACATTCCTCAGAGGCTGCCATGTTAAACACTGACTTACCCACTAGCACAGCACCCTACCAAAATCGTGTCCCTAAATAGACCATAGAAAGGACATTGTTTACAGTATGATTGCTGAAGTTACAAGAATGGACTCTTTTTTTTTAAGATTTTATTTATTTATGCATACAAAAGCTGGGGTACAGGCCCGAGTTGCCAGAGGTGAGAGAAGTCACCAGAGACAGAGCAGGGAGCAGAACAGGCAGATGGACTGAAACACACTGCTGAGGGGAGCAGCGGGTGAGACAGGAGAGGTCTGCTTCGCCCTGTGGGTCCCCTCCCTGGCCAGTGGTCGAACTCACATGCTGCTGTGCTGTGGATGCTTCACAGTGCGGTGCTCAACCCACTACGCCATCAGGGAGACCCCAAGAATGGCCTCTTGTTGCAACTTCACTGGACAAATACACTTCAGTAGATTTAACACCCCCACCTTCCTGCATACGGAGGTCCATCTCTGTAAACTACCGAAAAAGTGCCCTGGCTATTGATTTTAGGTTAGAGATACATTTTTGCAAGTGCATGAATTTACAAACAGGGAAGTATGACTAATGCGGATCAGCTCTGACTCAGGCAGTCCCGCTGGGTTGGGAGACTCCCTTTGACAAATGTCATTTAACAGCTCTCCTTAGTCACCAGCCAACACGCCTGCCCACGTCTTCAAACACAGCAGAGTTTTGCTTGTCCTTGTCTGGAATGTTTGAGTTTTTGTGTCTTATGAAGACTCAGTCTGATTCATGTAATGTGAGGCAGGATATTGATATATATGCACATCTCTTCTCCACATAAAATGTTAGAAATCACAAAGCGTGATGTTCTCATGATATATCCATGTTCATGCATGGATGGATGTGTTTTGTGTGTGCAGGTAGATTATGTGGTCATCAAAGTTGGAATTCAGTATTTGTTTCATTCTCATCTTTATCAAAATATCAAGCCCCACAATAGTTTTGAGATGTATTAATGAAAATTCTGCATTTGGGGAGGCGAAATTAAAACAAACAGCAATGAGTTACTTTTAGAATTTACGATGTAATGTCAAATGATCCATCTAGTTATTCTTTCGCTCAAAACAACACCTTTCTCAGTATCCAGTGTAAAATTTATTTTAAGTTTATATAGTAACATTTAGAGTATTTATTTCAGCTATTTCCTCATACATGTTATAGAAAAGGACCGTGAATGTGGTAGCTGTTATCTTAGCTAATTCTGTCTGCCTCTTTTAACAATATCGATCCAGAAATAAGCCTTTTCTATTAGAAGAAACAATGAAATTGGGTGTCTTGAAAAGTGAGCTTAGAAGTCACTCGTGTGCCTCCCTGGTGATGTGAGCGCAGCGCTGTGAAGCAGCCGTGGCCGAGGCCGGCCAGGGAGGAGACCCACATGGCGTAGCAGACCTCTCCTGCCTTGCCCGCTGCTCCCCTCAGCAGTGTGCTTCAGTCCATCTGCCTGTTCTGCTCCCCACTCTGTCTCTGGTGAACTTCTCACCCCCGTGCTTCTGGCCTGCCTGTACCCCAGTTCTTGTATGCATAAATATATAAATCTTAAAAAAATAAAATAGAACTCAAATCATAGCACTGTTGTGGTCACATCGTGTTTGCAGAGAAGTAGAGGAACTGTATCCATTTCTGTGAACTATGGAGAGAAATGAGATGGACTCCGTGTAGCAGAACTTGCCTCCACAAAGAGCTGGCAGCTGGAACACACACTTTATTAAAAACGATTCCTTGCTGGGTGACTAAAGAGTGCTAACAGGTCCATTGGTACTGGACAGACAGCTTGTGAGATATGCCCATTTTTCTGGGAAGTGTGTATTTCCATGTCATGACCCCAAATTTTTAGTGTCATCTGTTGACCGACAGGGGTCAGCTGTGTCCCATGGGGATCCCAAGTGTGAGCTTCCATGATGGGTGGGAGTTAGGTGACAGGTGAGATCTTAAATCCAACCAGCATTTAGCCAACTGCACTGAGCCTCTTCTGTGGGTTCCGTATGCCATACTTGGCAGAAGATAGAATGTTAATAAAAACTGGCGCCTGGCTTCTGTAGACTTATTCTGCTGCTACATCTCTTTTAGACTCTTAAAATTCTACAAACAATATCGACTGTGACCAAAATTTTGGGTCGCACAGAAGACATTTTGTTTTGGTGGGTATTGTTTTGAGCGAGAGCTGATGAGACAGGCGCATGGCTACCCATTGGAGGGTGATTTGAGACTATAATGGATCCTTTTGTAAACATCCTGGGTAGGATGTAGACTGTGCATCTAGTGAAAGACATTTTTCTTTCCAGGTAACCGAACTGCACAACATCAAGAACATAACCAGGCTGCCTCGGGAGACGAAGAAGCACGCAGTGGCCATTATCTTCCATGACGAGACGTCAAAGACATTTGCCTGTGAGTCAGGTAAGCAATTATGGGCCCGTCTAGAGCTGGAGGAAATTGAGCTGCTTCCGAGACAATGGCCCAGATGGATTAAGATGCAGCACTGAATGGGATACGCATTGTGATGAGAATGTGCTGGAGACGGCTTGCGTTAGACGCGCAACATGCTGATTCCTACAGATGTTTTGGGTGCTTGTTTATTATCCGTCTGTGTCTGGAGTTGGCTCCCAGGTGGTCTGAGAACTCTTGAGGTTCCCATTCAAGCTTTGGGAATGAAGCAGACAATTCAGGGGGGTGATGCTAGGGCAAGCTGTGGCCTGGATCCGGCTCTCAGAGTGCAGCTGGAGGCACTGGGTTGGCAGTAATAACGGCCGTGCAGGGGCGCCCCAAGCATAGCCCAAGCCCCCCCTACCCCGATACACACACATTTCACACCAGAACTTTGAGCAATGGTTGCTTTCATGGATTCTCAGTCCTACAAGTAAGTACATTTCAGATTGCATTTCAGCATCTCAGGCCATAAAGCACTCTGAAATTATTGAGACCCAAAGCAGTTTTATAGTTTGAACTTGCAGTGCTTTTCATTTTGGAATCCCTGTGCTAGGTCATATATTAGTGGGCTTATTATAGCTTTTAAAGATTTTGCTCAATGAAATGGTGCATTCATTTTATAATGGATGGAAACAAAAACTATGGAGAGTTTGAAAGATGGGGAGGTGGTATAATGGTTTGGTCTTTCGGAGGAGTTTTATTGAGTACCTTTAAAAAGGACTTTAACAAAGGCAGAAATTGGAAGGGTCTTCTATTTCTTGGTGCCTGTAAGATTTTTGAGTAATGAAGGGCTCTTTATTAAAGGAAAATGGACTTCATTTGCAGGAGAACAATTTTTCTCATGGTGTGGTTGAAGCTAGATCCAAGGGTAAAAATAGAAGTATGTTTTTGTTTAAATTCCATCAAAAAGTTTTCAACTCATTTAAATCATGATGTATTTGAAAGTATTATTTGTTGTTTTTTTTTTTAATCACTTTCTATGTGTTAACATAAGAGTCTGTTTGAAGCTGCTGGTAAGCATGTTTAAGAAATTGTGGAAACTGAAGGTGATGATGAAATAGATAGAGTGAAATAGAAGGAGGAAGACAAATTCTGGCTGGTCCCACTTCTATGGGGAATAGAGAGAAACAGAAAGAAAGAAGCAAAAACAAATCCTAGAAATCTGACTATAGAAGTGGGGCCACCAGAGTTGGTGATGGAGGAGGGAGAACAAAATGGACAGGGAGTGCAGTGGACTGTGGTGGCGGATTGTGGGGTGTCGTGGGGGGTGCAGTGTGGAAACACTGCCGGCCGTGGCCCTCCCCCTCTAGCTCATATACAGAGCTATAAACC
Organism: Galemys pyrenaicus; assembly: GCA_019455555.1. Taxonomy (NCBI): domain Eukaryota; kingdom Metazoa; phylum Chordata; class Mammalia; order Eulipotyphla; family Talpidae; genus Galemys; species Galemys pyrenaicus. The sequence goes on along the minus strand of JAGFMF010011484.1, from coordinate 768,772 downwards.
GATGTTACCCCGATAAAATAGAAACGTCATAGCTTTACTGTTTTTTCTTAAAGATTTATTTATGCATACAAGAACTGGGGTACAAGCTAGAGGTGTGGGGGTGAAAGGAGTCAGAGTGGGGAACAGAACAGGCAGATCAACAGAAGTACACTGCTGAGGGGAGCAGTGGGCACAGCAGGAGAGGTCTGCTGCGCCATGTGGGTCCCCTCCCTGGCCGGCAGCAGGGATCGAACTCGTGCTGCAGTGGCTGCGGTTTGCTTCACAGTGCGTTGCTTAACCCACTGCGCCACCAGGGAGGCCCCAACATCATAGCTTTAAACCCTTTTTACTTCCTGTCATATCTGGATGGCTGATGGGAAGAAAAGAAAGTTCTTGAAACTCATCAATAAGGAATTTACAGCCATTTTCTTGCAAATTATACTTTTTAAATATAAGCTGGCATCCATATCTGTTGATAAAATGGCAAATTTACATAGAAAATAGGATGCAGGCTGCAAAGCCGTCAGGGATGTGACAGTCAAAATAGCAATGAGATCAAAGCAGAGACAAGAAGAAACTTACATTTATTTCTAATGGAAACGGGGAAAAGTGTATTCTCAGGATGACGACTGGGGATGTGAATTGTTTCAATTATATTCTTTTAAGAAAACTGGCGACTACTGTTCACTGCTCTGAATACCCTTGACTGGACGAGCCTCTGTGGGGACTCTCCCAATTACAAGCAGAAGCACCAAGACCTGAACATGTAGGTTTAAGCACATTATATGTAATGACAACAAAATTGGAGTCAAATGAATGTCTACCAAGAAAACAGGTGGACAAATTATGGCATGTCCTTATCTTGAAGTATTATGCATCCACTCGAGAGGATTCTAATTCAACTGATTAACTTAAAGGCATGTCTGTGACGTCCAGTTCTTCAGACCAAGCAATCAGTAGAGAAGTACCTACGGAGTAACCACATTTTGTTTTTTTTTTCTTTTTTTTTTATTATTAAAATATTTTAAAATTTACATATACTTGCCATTAATTGTAATCCCCATGTATTCCCCATCACCATCTCACCAGTGCACC
>JAGFMF010011484.1:747307-767228 GCA_019455555.1 Galemys pyrenaicus | reverse complement strand
ATTTGTTGTTGCTACTTTTTTTGATATGTGCCATTCTCACTGGGGTGAGGTGGTATCTCATAGTGGTTTTGATTTGCATTTCTCTGATGACAACAGAAGCTGAGCATATATTCATATGCCTGTTGGCCATTTGCATTTCCTCTTTGGAGAATTGCCTTTTTAGCTCTTTTGCCCATTTTTTGACTAGGTTGTTTCCTTTTTTTCTGTTTAGTCTGAGTAACCACATTTTGTAGCAGAAAAAAGTCAAGAGAAAGTGTGTTTTAGCAAGTGGTACCTGGGTTGAGGTGGGGGGGTGATAATGAGGTGTGGAGAATGAAAAGATGGGTAGACATAGAGGGGAAGGAAGTGGAAAGGGAAGAGAAAATGGATAGGGGCCTCTCTGGTGGTGCAGGAGTTAAGGCACCACAGGGTGATGCATCCACAGCCACTGCAGCTCAAGTTCGATCCCCGGCCAGGGAGGGGACCCACAGGGCACAGCAGACCTCTCCTGTCTCCCTGCTGCTCCCCTCAGCAGTGTATCTCAGTAGATCCACCTGTTCTGTTTCCCACTCTGTCTCTGGTGGCTTCTCTCACGCCCATGCACCTCTGGGCTATACTCCAGTTCTTGTATGCATAAATAAATACATCTTTAAAACAAAAATAAACACAAGAGAGTACCCAGCACATAAACAGCTTCGTTTATGTGAAATGATGCATATGTGAATGCAGGAATGATTGTATTGAGAAGTATTTTTTAAGTTTTGTAGGGAAATGCAAATTCACATGGCGTACATCAATAGAATGGCTAAACCTGGAAGAATTAATAACAGTAACAGCATTGCACACTTGTGCATTGGCAAGGAGTTGAATCACACATGTGGCTGGTAGTGTGAAGTGAGACAGCTACTCTGTAAAGGCTTTCATACTTTTTTTTTTATGAAATTGTCATGCAGTCCAGAAATTGCACTCTTGGACATGTAGCTCAGGGGGAAATGCATGTGCACACATGTACACACACACACACACACACCTGGACAGCCTTGCTCATTTGAATGTGATTCCTCATGGCCCCAAGCTGGGACAAACTCAACTGTCCTTCCACAAACTGTGGTTCATTCACAGCAGGTAATAATCCTCAGCGAAGGAAAGGAACAAACTATTGAATAAGCATCACCCAGGCAAACACTGAGTGAAATAAGCTGTGTGAGAATAAGCCCATCCCCAGAGGTGGCAGACTTGGGATTCCATCTATAGGACATCTGGGAAATACCAGCATTCAGGAGTGGAGGGCAGATTGTTTGCCAGGGGTACGGGGTTGGGGTCTGGAGCCAGGGCTGGGGGCACTGGAACCAGGTGGTTATCTGAAGGCCGTAGATGCTCATGCCCCAACAAGTGTGAGGGACACAGGGAGTCTGCGTGGGTCCCGTGGGCTGTCACCTCGATGTCCTGCTTGTGACACGGTGTGATGGCTTTGCACAGCAATCTCCTGGGGGCCGGCAGGTCACAGGAAGGCATCTCCTGTCCTGATGACCCCACGGGACTCAGTTATCCCAGGAAAACCTGCAATAATATCAAGTCTGTATCTATTACCTAGAAAGTTATTAATTGAAAAACAGGGAAGAGAGGGAGCTGCCGGGAAGAGGGGGTGTATTCCAGTATGGTGAGAAGCCACTGGCATCAGCAGGGATGGACCCCAAAATGATCCTGAATGGGTGGCCCGTGTTTGTCCTTAGGACACAAGGACACACGTGTGTCTCGCTCCTATGAGGAGCCTGGCGGGAGCCCTCCCCAGCCGCCTCTGTCTCGAGCCCAGATGCCCCGCCTCCTTCCATCACCCTGCCCCTGCCCTCTGCCTCTGTCCTCCCTCCCCTTGGCCCCTCGGCCCCTCGGCCCCTCCCCTCGTATAATCGGTCAGCTCTTTCAGATTTGAAGCTCCATGGGGCAGGACGTCTGGTCTTTCCGAGCCGCAGTGCTAATAAAAATTTGTCGAGTGAATGAATGATTCAAATTTATATTTAAGTTTTCTTTTAATGACATAGTTGTCACTCTCCTTTTTCAGAGATAATGGATTTTCGAAGCAAATATTAGAAATGAATTTGGCCTCGCGGTGAGGGAAGAACAGCATTCTGTATGTTTATGATGAGGAGGGTGTGGTCAGTGTGTGTGTGTGTGTGTGTGTCTGTCTGTCTGTCTGTCTTCATGGCCCACCATTTCTGCTTTATATTAACTGTGAGTTAGCTGTTGTTGGTAACAAATGAGAATTTCTGCATTTTGCCTTTTTCTTGAAAAGAGAACTCTTATTTCTTGTCTTGTGCATGTTTAATCTCAAACCAACTCCTAGAAAATGAAGGAGCAGATGGTTTAGATATTGGAAACCAGGAGTTTAGGTAATAGAATCTGTCTACCTTGATTAAAGAAAAGGGGGAAATACAGCTCAACTATGTCTGTCTTTGTCAGTGTATGCAGCCTGGAAACTGACCTGCAGATCATTTCCGGCAGTTGGTATTTAAAGTCTGAACAACCTGGTTAATTTCCTAAATAATTATCAGAAGTATTGAATTTATTTGTAATATAATACATTTATTTTTGTTATATGGAACACGATATTCATAAGCTAAATAAATGCCCCACATTAAAAATAAGAAATAACTTGATAAATCCTAAATGACAATATATCCATATATTTACTATTCATTTTTTAAAGGTTTGCAGAAGTATTATTTTGTAACTGAAATAACTGGATATCAAGTTATCACCTTTCATTTTATTCACTTTGTATTTCCCCAGTGCTATTTGTGTTTCTATGAGAACATTATTTTCTAAAAGAACTGCTTTTCACCATAATTGTACTAGTCAATAAGATATATTCATATCTTACAATAGGATTACTGATAGTTTTAAGAAATCATTTGTTCATAGGATTTTCTGGTTTTCTGCTTCTCAAGCTGCATATAATCTTTCCTACCACAGTAAGTCCAAAAAGTGCTGTCAAAAGCCATTCTTGAATTCAAAATGAAAGGTCACAGGCATGCATCTAAGACTTTATTTCGATTAGCATTTTTATTACACATGCAAGTGCAGATACTGTGTTGGCTCCATGTGGTGGTGAACTTGTGAACATTTGGGGTGAATTTGTTATGTATCTGTGTTAAAGCTGTAGACACAGACAATCTGTTTTTGGACTTAGGTGACGGAACTGAATATAAAGTTCAATCTCTATTCATTAATATTACGAGGAATATGTCTGTGTGTGTTATTTTATGAAAAGTGCTTTTATTTGATCTTTGAAAATCTTATTTCTTAACGAGAAATCCTTTGAGCCACATTGATCATTTTATTTTTAAAAGATTCAGTTTCTCATTAAGAATAAGGGGAGGGGGAGGGTCACCCTGGTGGCGTAAGAGTTAAAATCTCAGCTATCAAGCTATCTCCAGCCACTGCCCCATTTGATCCTGGACAGGCAGTGGACTCACATGGCACAGCAGACCTCTCCTGTCTCATACCACCGCTCCCCTCAGCAGTGTATTTCAGTCAGTCTGCCTGTTATGCTTCCCACTCTGGTGAATCCTCTACCCCCCATATCTCTGTCTTACACCCCAGTTCTTCTATGCAAAAGTATTTAAATAAATCTTTAAAAATAGTAATAAAGGGAGGCTCATCTTATACAGTTTCTATTTTTCAGGTATTCACAGCAGATTATAGAACTTTCCACGTTTGTGGTAATAAAGCTCATTTGATAGGAGTCAGTTTAAACAAACACTGGGCTTATGATTGTTTACACTAATAGTCAAATATGATTTTAAAGTGTAAAAATATAGCTGATATAAAAGTTGATATACTATAGTATTATATAGATTATATGTGTAATCTTTAGTGCAAAAGGCTAGGTCAATTTTCTTTGCATTTAAAAAAGTCACATCAGGGTGAGACATTAGAAAAAATGATTCCTTCTGCTGCTGAGTTGTATGGTGTGTGGGTAAACAGAATATTTGAGTCTCATGTGATGACTGTCTGTCCAGCTTTCTATGAACAGTCCATTCCTTTGGGGATAATGGGGAGCGTTTCTGTGTATTGATTGCTCAATACAAAGGACAAGTTAAATGAAGTTGGAGCAACTTGTATTTCTTGCTGAATCAGTTGCTGTGGAGCAGAATTGCTGGTTTATAACCATCTGGTCCTTCCCCATCCTGCTAAGAGATTTGGAAGAAATCATTAAAAAACAGAATCTAGTGGCCTTATGTGATCTGAAATGTGTTGGGATTTGGAAGTTATTTCTTTAGAGAACATGAAGAGCTGCGGAGCAGTGACAGTGTAATGGGAATTTGGATTTTCAATGCTCTTCACAGACTCACATTGAAACAAAATACCAAGCCTTCAGTTGCAGCCTCTCTTTAAAATGATGCAATTAATTTGGTAAAATTTGGGCATGGTTTTTAAGGTTAACATGATCAAAAAACCAGACTCAGATACCACCAAAGCAAAACAGGTCAACTTAGCTGTCCTGCATTGCAATGTCTAGGCACTGACAAATAGAATTATAGGTGGAGCAGTGGACTCAGATGAGAGCAATTCCCCCCAGACCCCAAAATCACCTCCAAGGTGACTCCACATAGGCTGGATGAGGCTGTTTCACCACACCTGAAGGGTTGTGTGATTTGCAACACTGGAAACCCAGAAGAAGTAGCTCATGGTAAGTTCATCCTATTGATTAACTTCAGCACGTGCAGTTAGGTGTAGCACCTACACCCCACTTTCTTCACTCGCTAGAGACAGATCAAATGGAATGGCCTCAGGAACACAAATAGGACACATTCTGAGAGTCTTCTCTTTTTGTCCCACTTCCAGTGGTTTACTTTCCAGTTCCTGGTCCTGCCTTTGAACTCTGAGAACAGTCAAAACAGCTACCGGGCATCTCACCTGCTGTCTTAGCTCCATGCCCTCCCGCCCCCCAGCCCTCATGTCCAGCCCACTGCCTTTCCTGCTGGGCCTTTTCTACCGCTGTTCCACCCTCATTCCATGCCATTCCACACCAGAAAGCACTAGCTAATTCTTGTGCCCTTTCTCTCAGCCACAATGCAGACTCCCCAAAGCTCAATCAAAATCTTCAAAAGTACTTTTAGATCTAACTGCTCTGTACAAGAATTGACAAAACGTTCTTCAAGGTGAACGTTCTTCAACTAACATACATGGTCACCTGGGAAATGGTCAGATAGGCCGGTGTCATTTTCATTGTTATTTCTGTGCATTAAGAAAATGTACTTTTGCTTTATTTTCAGAGTTTACATAAAGAGTATTACCTTTGATGTGTCACTCTAAAAGTGTACCATATGTTACTCTGCTATACAGAAACTGTTCTTTTCTAAGAAATCAAGCCATCTATAATTGGGTGCCAGATTTTTCGAAATCTTTGAAGCAGAAAAATGATTTGAATATGTAGGGGGAAAAAAAGCCCTTTCATCTGAAATGTTGAATGAGGACTTAAAAATTGAGCTGTTTCTTAAACTGGCAACTCATCTCAATAAACAAACTTTCATTTTCATTTGAACTTTCTAGAAAATATTCTAAACAACTATTAGTCAATAGTGTGATAAGCTCAAGAGTGATTTTGTTTTCTTGCCAACATATCCCTTATGTCTCCCATGCATTTGGAAAAGATTCACTATAAATAGTTTAGGAGGTGCTGTTAATACAAAATATCACAATAAAGGGTGATATTAAAAGAAAAAAGCAACAACTGTGTGCCCCCAAAAGATGTTCAAGTCCCAACCTTGCAACCTTGGTTACTTTCATAAAAAGTGGGACATTTGAAGACCAAATCAAGTAGAGATGCGATCATAGTCAAGTAGAGTAGACCCTAAATCTATTGACTAGTGACTCCAAAAGAGAAAGGAGGATGTTTGGACACAAAAATAGAGAGGAAGCAGAGATAGAAGCCACGTGAAGATGAAAGTAAACATGGGGAAGATGAAGCTTGCAATCAAGGAAAGCAGAGAATGGCCAGAGACCCCAGAATCCTGGCAACTCCAGAATAAGCTTAATTGGCTCATGGCTGGATTTTTGAGCTTCCACACTCACTGTGAGCAAATTAATTTCTATTGTTTGAAGCCACAGTTTGTAATAAGGCATTGTCACTGCCCAGTACTAATAGTATTTCCAAATTAAGCTTAAAAGATGTTGTTAGTGGAGGACATTGAATGGGTCAATGGGTGGGTAGAAAGAAAAAGACTTTCTGTGTGTATTTATAAATAAGAAACAGGAAATTATGAAATTGCATCATGTTTTTTTAAGAAGAATTTGGGGAGCAGGGGACAAAGAGGGAGGACAGCTAATGGGGTCAAGGATTTGGACTTTGGTTTGAACACAAATGGAGGAGATAAAAGATCTTTCATTATAAACTACAAATTAATTTTTTGTTCTGATTGTCAGATATGGGCTTCCTTTCTCTAAAAATCAGAGTGGCTCTTTGCACTGAAAATATCTTAAAATAAGTACTTAAAATATAACAAACACTGTTAGGGTTTACAAGAAGGAAAGTGGTGTCGGAAAAAGCTAGATTGGGGAGTAAATTTTTAAGAGGGTCTAACTGGAATTAAATCCAGTGAGACTAAGATGAGTGAAGGCCGGGGCCTACGTTGATCTACTCAAGGAAGATGGCGCCCATGCGCGTCTATATGGAGGAGACGCAATGAACAAGGAAGCTCATGTGCCCTTACACCACCATCATGAGCTTGGCATTGCAAGCCCAGGAATTTATGTGAAATGACCGGGAATGGCAACTCTCCTTCAAAATCCCCTTACACTCTCAGATTCTCTTGTACAAAACTCGAAATAGGGATAGAATGACAACGATGACCAAAATAATAGGCAGACAAACATGATTGCAAAAGGTGATAGACAAACTTACATACAAGGTTCATTACCACAGTGCTTTTGCTATTAAAATATCAAGTCTTAATATTTAAATTATTTTAAATTTCTCTAAGAAAAATTAATAAATTTTCCTTCATGATTATTTTCTAATGATTTTAAAAACAAAGTAGTCCTTAGGAATTAAAATTGATAGATGTAAATTTGCATTTATGAACAGATAAGATGCATGTTAAATCTTAAGTGAAAAATGCAGTTTGCCAAATGTCCATAAAGTGATCACCATTTTTAAAAATATGTAAACATATGCACACAGAAATGTATGTGGGGACCTCCCTGGTAGTGCAAGGGTTAAGTATCAGCACCATGAAGCTATCCCCAGCCACTGCAGCACAAGTTCCATCCCTGGCCAGGGAGCTGACCCAAATGGTGCAGCAGACCTCTCCTATGTCCCCGCTGCTCTCCTCAGAAGGGTATTTCAGTGGATCTACCTGCTCTGTTCCCAACTCTGTCTCTGGTGAATCCTGTTACTCCCCCCGACCTCTCACCTGTACCCCAGTTCTTATATGTCTAAATGAATAAATCTTTTAAAAAGAAAAACTATATATGTCATAAAATATAGAGTACTAAAAATTTACATCATTGACTTTGCTTGATAAAAGAATATTAGTGATGGTCCCTTTGTGTTTAACTCTAAAAATGACTTAATTACTATGTTTTGACTTTGAAAGAGCAGGTGACCTTGACTATGTTTAAACTAGCAATACATGTCTTACAGGAATCACAGCCCAGACTTCAAAAACAGGGAGTTGCCAGCAAAGATGGCCAAACTCATAAGTAAACAAACACCATGGGCAAGAGAGCTGAAACAGATAAATGTGTGTGCAAGGATGAGCATAACTTAAAATATAATTAAGAATATTCTGAAGATCACTTAAAGTAATGAAATGTCCATCCTAATATGCTTTTGTGCTAGCTTCTTGGGAGGATTTAATTTTTAGAAAGTAATATATTAATGTAATTTTATGACTTAAAACTTCTCTGAGTACAATAATAGACTGGTTAATTTTCTCTTTGAATTTTTCACTTTCAGCAGCTTTAGAAGCCAAAAACATGTAACATGTACAAGAAAGATCACACAGGAAATCCCATTTAACTTTCCAAAGCAGCCTTTTCTGTTTATTGTGCTTTGTAGGCACGCATGTACTTATTAGCTTATAAACCCATTGCCTTATTTTATGACCTTTGTCAGCTCTAGAAGGAGAGGAAATAGAGACTAGAGAATTATATTTAAGTCCATAGTTTCATAACCTTTTTCTCCTGTGAGTTCTAGTTTCACATTATGCAACCACAACCCATTGACACCTGCAGGATTTATTTGTTTTGATAACTATAATTTCTCTGGCAGAATAGATCATAACGCTGCCTCTTAATGTCTGTGGCCAACAGCATTTTTCCTCAGTGTGTTAGTAGAAAAGCTATGAAATAAGCAATAGGATTTTGTATTTAAGTTCCCTGTTGCCATTTGCTTCAAGCTGTATTTTCCTGTCTTTAAATGTACTACTTCTAACAACATAGCTGTGGTTCACTGAATTGCACTGAATTTGTTTATAAATGGTGAAGCAGATGTCAGCAACAAATTAGATTTAATGCCGGTCACTGTAGTCTCCTTAGATAAAAAGCTTGCAGGCACTGGATGGGAATAGCAGAATGACACAAAGAAAATTGAGGTTCAGAGATTTGAACAACTGGTAAGCACAACTATTATTACTGTTTAAGGGATACAAATGTAAAAACTGGGAGAAAAAAGTATTAACCTTGAGTCCAGGTTCCTCTGGAGAATTTCAGGAAAGTAAGAATTTATGGGCATGGACCTGACTGGGAAGAAAACAAATAATTACCAATGCCCACCGCTACTGATACCAGAATTGCTGGCCATGGTTCCTCTTTGCCAGGAAGAACAGAGTTTGAAGAGAAGGAATGTGGTTTCTTTTATGTGTTGATAGATGAGGAGGATAGCAGACCAGAGTGTGAACGGGTCACGTCCTGCTTAGCAGTACAGAGCAGGGGCACAAGGATGTGGTAGTGACTGTTTTTGTGACATGGTTGACATCAGGTGACATAGACGAGGACAGCCAGTTAGGGTCAACTTGACTGTTCTTGTGACATGGTTGACATTGGAGACATCAGGTTGACATCTGGTGAGTTAGTTGACATCAACTTGTTCTCATCACCATCTGCTGGTCGGCCATTTTGACGTGGTCTTTGCAAGGTTCTGTCTTTGGCTTTATTTTGAAGTTTCTTTGCAAAAGCCCCTTTGTCCTCAGAAGGCAAGGGAAGAGCAAGCTGTGAGCTAACCGTATGAATGAAGGTTTGTTAAACTGAGCAAGGAAGGGAGGGTACCTGTCCCAGCTAGGAGAGGCATCTCTGTACCATACCCATTTCTGACTCAAGTGAGGGAGGAATGAGCCCATTTGAGCTGGACCTGCCATTTTTCTTTTTCCACAACTTTTTTTCTAAACGCTTTGAGAGTTATTGACACACCATGTGTCACACTCATGGAAGTTTTCCAGTTTATGGAAAAGGTAACACAGTCTACCTTGAACATAACTGGGAAAATAAAATTAAAGTTTGGTCTAAATAATATACTAAACATCAGTGTTGTCCAGGTAATACTGGTTCATAACGTTCATAATCACATTTCCAAGAAAAGTGCTTTGTCTTCTAAGAGCGTAAAGAAGGTCGGGCAGGTGAAGCAGGTGAATCCAGATCAGCTCATTGCTGGTGCTGTGACTCAGTGAGGGCCTCACCCTCCAGTCAGGCTGAAAACATTTTCTAAGACAATTGTGTGTCTGGCATGGTGCTCCATGCCAAAATTCATTCAAACCTCCTAATAGTTTTCACCAGACCCTGGGAAGGTTATCTGATTGTAGAGGAGAACTGGAGGCAAACAGGCTGTGATGCCATAATTAGAAAGTGCCAGAACAGGACCTCCCTGGTGGCACAAGGGATGAAGCACCACACTATGAAGTCTCCACAGTCACCGCAGCACAAGTTCGATCCCCAACCAGGAGGCGACCCGCTGCTCCCCTCAGCAGTGTATTTCAGGCAACCTGCCTGTTCTTCTCCCCACTCTGTCTCTGGTGACTCCTCTTATCTGCATACCTCTGGCCTGTACCCCAGTTCTTGTCTGCATAAATAAATAAAATCTTTAAAAAAGTAGGTTCAGAAAAGGATACACATTCAGAATTTCTTCTCCTGGTACCATATGATACATGGTTTAATCTTTGTGTTTTCATTGTGAATGGGAATAATTTATGGTGCTACTGACCCTTCACTTGATAGCTACAAAGCTTCTGGCACAGAGGAAACCCATAGTGAGGGGCAGACACCATTATTTTGCCAACTGTGGCTGCCTCTTCTATTAACTGTTAATGGGGAGCAAGGTGAAAAACCATGTTATTATTTGAAAAAGCCTAATATCAAGTGAATCCAAGAACAGTTCAGAAATTAATTTGTTTTATTTGTTGATACCTGAAGGCCTCTCTTCCTTTCTTGGACCTAGCCCTAGTTAGAGAGCTTAAAGTCACTTTATCATCACCATCACCATCCACAGACCCATCACCTAATCAACCTGTGTCAAAATATTTAGTAAATCAGACTTGGTACTTCTATCTCCTACTCACTGAGAAAAGCATCCAACTGACCAGGGTATTTTAAAAACATAGCAAGTTTTTTGTAGCCACTTTTACAGGAAATACTTGCATCAAAGAAGTAAAACCTTGAACATTCTATCTCTTGATCATCAAAAACCAGATAGAAACCCAGCATTTTCTGCAGTCAGAGGAAACATAAAAGTAACCATAATCTCTTGGCAAAACCTTGTTTGATGTGACTTTTCATGCAAACAGGATCTCTCATTTTATTCTAGTAGATCTGTACTGTAAAACAATTACCCTCCCCCCCAAAAAAGCTGGCTCAACAATGATTCAATAAGAGCACGATACTCTCACTTTTTTTCAAGCCATGTTTTCAGTGAAATATCTGATTCCCAAGTGTGTTTTCCCCCTTACCAATAGTTTTACATTTGTCATTCAATTTATAAGGATTCTTGGCTTCCAAATTACTTTATCATCTTTTCTAGAAACCAGTCTCTTCCCAAGTTACATACATAAAACTGTGTTTTTGTGCTTTTCTTCACTTTATGCTGCAGGAATTATATTTAATCTAATTAAATATGGTCTTCCCCCATCTGCTTTGAAGATCAGTGCCATTTCCTTCTACAAGACATCACATCTAAGTCTCTGTATAAGTGCTGCTGTCAACATCGTTATTAAATTATACTGAAGGCTAAAATATATTCTAGACTGTCTCATCGAAGCATCTAGAGAAGATTTGAGGTTTTTCTTCAATTTCTTCTAGCACTTTCTGTGTCCTTATCACATTGGTAAATGACAAAATGCCATTTAAAAGGTGATACAGCAGTGCTGTAGGTGACCTAAGAATGCTATAAACTCTTTATTAGTGTCAAGACCAAATTAGAATTCATTTTAAGGTCACAAGTTGGAGCTGTTTTATTACATTTTCATGAGTTCTAATCCTAAGAGGCACATGTTTTATGGGCAGAGAGTAAGTTTGTTTTATAATTTGTCAGGGACATAAAATCTATGGCTTGAGCAAGTTCTCAGACAGTACATCTCCAGAGGTGACTCACCTTAAATGCCTTGGTTGAGACTTCTGCTTTTAAGAATCATTTCACTGTGGCCTATACACGTGATGAACCCTGCCCTCAGACTCACCAAGTCTTTTACTGGTAATGAAGATCTCCCCAAAATGTTCAGAATAGACCTTCCCAGGATGAGTCACTGTGGGCTATTTCAAGCTGAGGTCCGTGGAGGTTGTATAGGCTCATAAGAAAAATTCACCACTCTCTTACCTCCCTAGGAGAACAAAAATTGGGGGTCTGACCCAGAATTAGGGTTGTCACCAGAATAACCTTTCTATCAGAGAAACCTGTTTTTATGGCAGGACAAACATATAATTACAGAGCATTTGGTCTCTAATTCGTAAGTCACCTCTTCTTCACGTGCGGTCCTTTCCTTTCCCCCAAGTCCCAAGCCTCCATCCCATTCCTTAGTTCAGGATCCATAACTCTATATTGCTTCATTGTCTTTGGAAGTCACATGTCTCCATAAATTCTCCTTAAATGCTTAATCAGGTTGGGTTTTTTTTTCTCCTACTAATCTGTCTGCTGTTAACTTCATTACCAGCCTAAGAACCTAGTGGGGTAAGGGGAAATTTCCTTTTCTTCCAGACAATAACACATTTTTTTGTCGGTATCCATAAGGTCAAATGAGCATGTGTACAGTGAGTGAAGTGCAAATCCCAAAGATAGGAAGGAAGTTCTGCAAGCTTCTGACATATTTTCAAACACATAATAGCTTCAGGAATGAGACAAAGCAAGCAGGTAACTGACTATTTAGATGAGCCACTTGAGTTACACCTGCACAGGTAGTTTCCTGGGGTGACAACAGCATGTCAGCCATTTCTTGTTTGTTTTCTGTGAGCCCAACACAGGGCTCATTATGCACATAAAACAGTTGTACCATTCCATATGAGCAAGTGTTTAGATGCAGACCGAGTTACTTTGAAATCCCTTTAGTTTTCAAACCTGTTTCATTGTGGTTTCAAAGCTTTAACTAATAAATATTATCTCTATGAGAAGCATGCCATTAAAAGGGTAGATGACATGTCATCTTTTCATGGAGTCAGACAGACATGGATTAGGTAAGTGTGGCCCATGGATTAGTTAAGGCTCCTTATAGGCTGGAGCAAAATGAAGATCAACCCTATATTAAGATTAACTTCAAAGACTAACTCACTTGACTTCAGAGACCCATTCTACTGCTCACGTGTGACCAGGAAGATGTTACTGTTACAAGAGCCCTTATCGCTTTAGCCCGTGCTCAACATTTACTTTACTGACAGCGGCTACCAGAAAAGGATCTGTTCATCTCTCTACATTTACGCCTTTATTCATTATTTCGAAAAATGTTGATGCATAGCCACACATCTAGATCCAAGATATTAAGTGTACAGCTGTGAACAAGCAGAGAATTAGCTATGTTCTCAAAGCATTTCATCGGAGGAGACTTAGAGTAAGCCCAGCAGACAAGCACAGTGTTTAATAGCTCGGTAATCAGTGGTACCAAGAAAATTAGGAAGCACTTGATAGTTGACTAATCTAAAGGAAAAGGTATATCTGTCTCTGTCTCCATGGCAGGTGGTAACTGTACAACTCAGAGCAAGACACCCATGGGGTTCAGGCTCCTCCCGTCCCATAGAGACCGGGAGCCTGGAAACTGCTGCCAGGTGACCCCGAGGCAGAGGATGGCTCCTCAGTCAGTCCTGGCTGGCAAGAGCACCGCTGGACTCTTGGAAAGTTTCACTCGTTAAAGAGCAAAGTAAGCGCTCCTGCTAGTCTCAGGTCAGCCTTCTAGAGCCTGTGAGGTCAGGTGTGATCTAGCAGTGAGAGACCCAGACTGGGACCATGCTGTCTGAGGCTCGATCCAGTTGACAGAAGGCAAAGACCTTGGTGGCCTGGTTGACCTGCGGAAGATGCTGGCCCGCTGAGCTGGGCAGCAGTCAAGGGCGGGAGCCCAAGCGCCACCCTCCGATTCATAACTCAGCAAAGTCAGCACAGGAGCAAAAGGTAGCCAGGGAACCAGGGATAAGACAAGGGGAGAGCTTGGATGTGTTGGCAGACAAATGGCTACAGCCTTGATGACAGCGCAGCAGAGCCAACAGGGATTCTGGAGTATTCTGCAGATGCTTAAACCAGGAGTTGGAAAACATGCCTGGTGCATTCAAGGGCGCTGGACACCGCTCTGTGAGAAGCTCGTGTGATATTCCCTAAACTCTCCCAAGGCCTTCTAGCACAAATCTCCTACGTATTAAATCAGTCGAGTCTGACCTCTTTCACCCATTCTGCCCCACCACCCCCAGCGTCTGCCGACCACTCATCTGTGTCTATGGTCTTGGTTCTTGTTTGTATTGAAATTCCAGTGTGAGATTTTATAGGACTTCTCTTTCTCTGATTTATTTCATTTAGTGGAATATCTCAAGGTGCATACATGTCACAAGTGGCAGTTTCATTCTCTTCTATCAATGAATAGTTAGATCTAGAGATAGAGAGTGAGAAAGAGGAATAGAGGTGATGGCACAATTTCTCTATCCTTCCTCCACCGATGGGATTTAGGTTGTTGCCATATATTGGCTGATGTTAATAATGCTGCAGTGAATATGGAAGATAAATATATTTTAAATTAAAGGTTTTATTTCCTCCGCTCTTTCTAAGTCTCTACTTGTATCTCTGAACTGGAGTTATGTAGAAATTCAAAATAATCATTGCCTGTACGGATTGACAGGAGAATGGCTTAACTGCCATGTAGAAGTTTCTTGGATGGGATGGAAGAGATGGTGTGCACCGAGAGGTTAACATGAGGTAGAGGTGAGCCGGGGCTGGTGGGGGGTAGTCTCCCGGCCATGAACACCCAGATTCGGTGCTCACCCTCAATACCCAAGGACACCCCGCCCCTGGTGATGATCCTCTGATAGTAAAATCTGCTCCCGTTTATTCAGAAGGCTGGACTGTTCTAAGGTCTCCTCGCCAATTCAAGGAGAAGTTGGGGCTCTGCCAGCATGTAGATCATGGCTCTTGCCAAATGAATCCGGCAGCTGGTCTGAGCGAATTCAGGCAGCTCCAAATCTATGCAGTAGCTTGATTTTTATGGTCTTTATAGCCTCACTTCCCTGGAGCAGTACATATAAGAGAGTTGTGGCCTTTTGAGACGCAGCAAGTGGCAACATTTCTGTAATTTGCTCTATGTGCCAGGGCTCAGAGGAAGGCGTGCTGAAGTTGGGCATAAGACATCAGAGATGATGGCCGCATCTCATCCCTCGCCATTGGACGGCTATCTACGCCACTGCCGCTGACATGTCTCACCTCCCACGCTCTGTACTGAATTAAAAGAGCAACAGTATGAGAAGCCCTTTTCCTGAATCTCTCCCCTCTCGCATCTGTCATTCTTTGTGAAAGAGGAATCGGAGCTATAAATTTATTTTAATATTTACTTATTTAGAAGAGCAATGAGAACCCATCAGCACTTGACATTCAGAAATTAGGTTCTTTTATGTCGCCACCCCAGCAAACTCAGGGCCTGATGCAACTTTCCACTTTGGATGGTTAAGGAGGATGATCCAAGCTTCTTCCCGTCACCCTTGGGCCCAGAATTGAGAACTTCCCTAGAGGTAGTTGAATCACATCAGGGCAGAAAGAAGACAGAGGGATCCATCAGAAGGAGGTAATGGGCACCCAGCTCCCCAACTCTCCTGCTGGCTCAGACAACTGGCCTCAGACTGCACATTCTGGGTCTTTTGTTACCTCTGCTTCAAGTGAAGAAAATTTTTCTTTGCAAAAACATGAAAAGCCAATAAAGAGGTAGTTGCTGGCGAGTCCCCATAGAGGTAGGGAATGGAGTCCATCATTTCTGTCTGGAAGGATGACCGCAAATGGCACCTGGGTGTTTAGTTCTGTATCCCATCCCATGGCCCCCTCCTGCAGCGCTGGGCTTCGTGTTTCACCTTCTCCGGGACAAACTGCTCTAGACACCAGAATCTGAATTTGATGGTGATTTTTACCAGTTTCTTAATTCCTAATGACAGCCCACTAGGTAATGCAGATTTACCCTGCACACTCAGCCACTGACGTGGTAGCTATGTGCAAACAGCAAGTCTTCAGCAAAGACTGGAAAGATCTAACCAGACTTCATTATTTTAAAAGAATGTTTCCAAAATGAACTGGGAAATAGATCCTGGGCTCTAAGTCGCCATTGCCTCTTTTATTTTACTGTTTTTTTTTTTAAGATAATAATCATAGGGATGATCCACCTTGTCCAATTTTAATTGCTTTGAGTTTGTTTTTAATGTTTAGGAGAATTTATGTTATTAAGATGTGTCTGACTTTAAAACTTTTTGCATGAATGAGGAAAGCTATATATTTCTTCACAGCTAGTCATTTATTATTCATGAAATCAGAACACAAATAGACTGTCAGAATATAGCCAAAGGGCTGAATTTAGACTAAGAGGCTTGCTGTTACCATGTAAAGTACTATAAAAAATTGAAATCATAATAACGGGGGTAGATATATAGTTCTTCCCAAGGAAATGTCCCCCAAGTTTCACGAAGCATTAATCATTGTATTCATTTCTATTTTCAAAGCTCCAGGCATTATTTTGGATTTCTTTGTTCTCAGTTGAATGGTCAAATTGTATTCTGACTGCATGTATTGCATTGTACGTTACAAATCTTTATTGAATTCCCATGAAATGCTTCTGGTATTGCTCAAAACTTTTTGTGTTATTCAGAAAAATATAAATTTATAGACCTTTTCTTAAGATATTATCTTAAGGCTAGAAAAAGTAGATGCCCCCAAGTAACTTTCAGTGTTTAGAAATGTAAGTAACTGAGGGCCAGCATGGCAACCTGAAGGCATGAACTCAAATTGTAAAATAATTGCCATTCAGGATGTTCTATTCATTGTTGCTCACGGATGCATTTCTTTGCCAGGAAATTGCTCCTGTTCTTATAAGGAATCTCTAGCTAAGCCTATTTTAAAAAACAAAAATACAGTCTCATCTTTGCATGTAAGCACATTTCACAGAATCCTTCCTGGTTGACGCTCCAACCAAGAAAATGCACACACAACAAAGACTATGTGAGAAACGTGCTTTCTGGCTCTCTTTGGCCAGTTTCATCACAAGAGCGTCAGAGAAGACCTAAGTGTTAATGCAGAACGCCAGTGTCCTCTGTGGAGCCCCAAGAGACTTGCCAGCCAACAGAGGAGGTTTTGAGACAGTGACAGATAACATATGAGCACTTATTCCCAAGGGATCTCCAGCGGGTAATACGACAACTTACCAGCCCTAGCCTGAAACACCCAACATCAGCATCTGCATGGACACCCATCAGGTAGTTAAGATACATCAAAGACTCTCCAGGCTCACTTCTCCAGTGTTAGAAGTTTGATACTATAGATGCCCCTACAGAGAAAAGAATGGATTGTCCTTATACCCCTTGGGCTTGAATGCCACTGCTGACCAACATAAAGGTGCACATCGGTGTAGACCAGTTGTCCAAAACCACAACCTTTGTCCTGCCTGAAAATACACTTGTCCATGTAACGTGTAAGTCCACATCTATTTACCTCCAATCTTTGATATCACAACCCACCAATAGTTTCTCAACTTGAAAATTCTTACATCCATTGCATGACTAAATGTGAATTCATTCGTGTCCAGCATTCTAAGTGACATGATTATTGAATAAATGCCACTGTTCACAGCCCTAAATATTTATCCTTGATGCTAAAGAAATCCTTACCGTTCTTTGGTAATTTAGTAAAATGCCTTTGCTTTTGCCTTGGTGATGTTGCCATAAAGTACAAATACTTGGTATATACCTTATCATTAAAAACCAGATTTTTTAAAAAATCAACACTAACCAACATTAGGCATCTTCCTCCGTGGGCTTAGGGAATACTTTGTTAATTTTATAGTCTTAATAAATGCATCTTGCTCATGTTCTGAATTTTTTATTGAAGACATAAAAGTGATTATTTTAAATTTTCAAGATTCTTAAGCTCAGTCTTTCTCTTTAAAACATTATCCACATAGACTTCTAAAGTCTAGGGTGAGGGTCTTCTGTTGTCTTTTTGAAAGATCATCTTAAAACTGGGTACAGGATAGACCTAGGCACATACTGTCTCCTAGGCATACATTTTAACTTTATTTTTAAGAAAAAAGATTGATTTATTTATGCATACAAAAGCTGATGTACAGGCCAGAGATATCCACCAGAGACAGAGTAGGGAACAGAACTGGTAGATAGACTGAAAAACACTGCTGACGGAAGCAGCGGGGAGGCAGGAGAGGTCTGCTGCGCCATGTGGGTCCCCTCCCAGGCCGGGGATTGAACTCGTGCTGCAGTGGCTAAAGAAGCCTCACAGTGCAGTTCTCAACCCCTTCTGCCACCAGGGATGCCCCCATTTTAACTCTTGCAGCCATCTGTCAACTAAATGATTTGAAAGGAAGGTCTCCTGTGACATGTTCTCCCCCATTTAGACATGTAAAATTTCAACAAATAACTTTTTAGTATTATTTTAAAATTTTGATAAACTTATAACCACATATATCCTATATACTACCATACAATAAATATGTAAAGAAGCATCATTTGGGATGAAACAAAACAAATAGTAGAATCCAGCTAATTCAACAAACAATAGGAATCTAATGTTTTCTTTCTTGTAAGACATGAGTAACCATAGAAATTGTTCTGGTCAAACACCATCCTCTGTGGCCACCACCAAGCACCCAGTTTAAATGTTCTGGAAGCATCATGGTTAACATTAATGTCAACCACACCTGTTCTTTTAAGAGCAGTTACTAAGCTGTCAGTCAGAGGTTTTGTCTAAATGGTCCATGTATGGACTTTCAAAAGTCTTGCATCTCCTCACCTTTCCTCTGGCTCAGAGACAGCAAGATGGCCACGTGACTGGGGAGCAGAGAGTGAGGGAGGAGCAGCTGGAGATGCTATGGGCTGCGCTTGTGGGTCTGTGATCCATATCAGCTAACCCTTTGCATGCGGAGTGAGGAAAGGTCAAGGCTCACTTTTCAATATGATATGTAGTTGTCCCCACACTGTTGCAGGCTGTCTAACCTTTGAGGTGTATTAATGTCTTACTGATAACCCATTAAGCAGGGGGGGGTCCCCTTTATGGACTCTCTATGTTGCCTCATTGCACTTTGTCTCTGTGCCCAAATCATGCTGTCTTAAGAAGCTGAGAATTTTTCTTACATTGCGTTTTGCTGCTGTGTAGTGCAGTCCTACGAACATTTCTTTCTCAAATTGGGTTTGGCTTTTCTTGGTCGAATCAAACCCCCACAGTTGAAGAAGAAAGCTCTCCTGGCTCCCCCCGTGTGAACCTTCCACAAGGCTAGGCAGAACAGCAGTAAAATCTCACTTTCCCACAGCAACAGCTTCTCTTCTGGGGACAGAAAGCTGAGAAAAGTCAAAGAATCAGACCCAGCAGCTCCAACGTCAGCCAGATCCTTTTGGCTATTTCGCATCCCTTTCATTCATTTCGTATCTCAACACGCCCATGTCAGGTCCTCCAAGCTGAAATATTCCTATTCCCAACGCTTAAACCAGCTATGGGATTCTTCGCTTGCTTTGCTGAGCACAGGGCAATTCTGCCCATTGCAATTCAGTAGTTTTTCCCTTTTCTTGAAATTTCTCCTCTTCTAATAAAATCCCTCCTGCCTATGTGCTAAATTAGCTTCCCAAATTGTTCCTTTTTTGTTTTTTTCTGCGTTATTTGCTTCTTGAGTCTTCGACCACTCAGACACACCTGTCTCTCGCTGGAGTTGCTGCTGCGGCCCCAGGTAGGCTGGCGCGGACCGCATGGTGCGCTCACGGAGCATGTGCTACGGCTCTCGCCTGCCCGGTCCTTCTGCTGACCCAACTGCAGATGCTGCGGGCTCCCGTGGGCACCCAAGGATGAGGACGGGCTGTTCCGAGTCCTCGGGACAGGTGATAGCCGGCGCTGTGTGCGTGGCTTCGTCTCCCTAGGTGGGTAGACTTGGTTCCCATGGATTTCTTTTTTTTTTGCACCATTCAAGTTTTATTTTTTTATTATTTACATATTTTTAATATAAATTTTTTTAAAATTTACATATATTTGACATCAGTTGTAATCCCCATAACCATAACACCAGTGCACCATCATCTCAGTCCCCCGTGCTCCGTCTGCCCTCCACCCTTCCCCTCTTCCCTCCCCATCAAATGTCTCCAGTTTGTCTTTGTCTTTTCATTTTGGTTTTTGTTTCTTTCTTGTTGTTATTATTATTATTAGTGTTTCTATTCCTTCCCTTGATCTTTATTTGGTTCCCTTATATTCCTCCTAGGGGAGGAACCATCTGGTATTTTTCTTTTGCCTTCTGACTTACTTCAC